>OU343218.1:150647791-150809548 GCA_910596185.1 Chrysanthemum makinoi
CATTAGCTACATCACTCATTAAGTTCAAGTACTCAAGCATCCCTTCATTTAAAACACTTAGGAGGACTGAAACACTCAAGATGATATAGGTCTTAGATCTTAGAAACATCATTTCCACTCTTTCATAGCTGCTGAGAGCCGGATCCCTAGGATTAGCCTAGATGGATCCCTCTGAGGAGGGAACCGTGGAATCCCGATGACAGTTTATGTCAAATCTTGCAAAAACAATCATTTCAACTTATCTTCCTAACTCAAACACTCCATCTCATCTTAAATGAGCTCCTAGATTAGTGCAACCTCTGAAGTTGACTCTTGTGCATGTCAATCATCACATTCTAATGAATCCTAGTGGCTTAAGGCTTAAATGCACTTGCCAAATCTCTTAGCTTATAAACCACCTTGTTAGGACCTCCATAGTCATCACTCTCATTCTAACTTTCAGCTCCTGCAACCTCTTGAAATCATCTCATCATGAGGAAAACCCCAAGTAGTAACCTATCCACCAAAGAACCACCCATGCCAAGAGGTGGTGTTATACACGAAATTTCTTCAACCGAATCATCTCCGGTCAAGCCAACAAATGATAGAATCCTTCACCATCCAATCAAACCGATTCCTAAAAGGATAGTACCCACAAAACTACCTTTGCCAAACACCACCATACCACCTAGGCCAAACAATATCATCTCCACCAAACCATCACCATTGGTTCCTAGAGCTATTTCATTTACATCCCCACTATCATCACCACACCTCTACAATTTAGAGGACTTGCCTCCTAGGCCATCTCATCCGCCTCCGCCAACAAAATTCTCCTCATTAGGAGGAATAATGGTTCAAAATCAAGGTGTTGAGTCAACACTTGCTCCGGCTTCCTTTTCGCCAAGTTTTCACATCATATAATCCCATCTGGATTATGACAAATCATCAAAGTCAACCACCCGACCATATGGAAGTTGACACTTCTCTACAACCACCGTCATTCTTGGTTGAGTCATTCTTAAATGCACCTCCACCAATCCCTCCATCGCTTGAAGCTCCACAAGCCGCTTCACTTGATCCTTCGAATCAAGCCATTTCATTTCATCCACCACCACTACCTAGCCATGACAAAGATTGCTATCATTGTCAATATGTTGAAAGTTTGATACTTGAAGTACGGGAAGACCAACGTTTCATGTTCTATCATCTCCTCGAACGTTTCGACGAGATTAAACCTAAACAAAACTTGAGCTAGAAGATTATAGTGGTGTCTTAGCTTCAAGCCACTAGGTGATCTAGAAATTCCTAGTCATGTATCTGTTTATTTTTTTCTTGTTTTTCGATTCATGTATATCATAACTCTTGTTTATTAAATGGAATTACATGCTACTTGCTATATTTCTAAGTATGTGAGTATACTATATAATCCATATTTCTTTTCGGTATTAACATTTCTTGTTATACCAATCTTTGCTGACTTTATTCATCACCATACGGATCCCTCAATTTGCCTTCAGACGGATCCCTACTAGGAGGGAACCGTGGGATCCGTGAGACAGAAATATTTCTTTCTACTAACTTGAATCACATTTGCAGGAAATTGTGAATTATACTTGATCTCTAACATTTGTTTTGTAGTTATTCAATTTACATATGAAGACTTTGACATACTAAAGCTAGGGGGAACTTTATGTCAAAGCAATACATTGCAAATTACTTGCAATACTAGGTTTACATTTCGTGACATCCCTTTGCAATAATCAAGGGGGAGCACATTCGTCTCTTAGACGATATCTTTTGCAAACTTATTTGCAAACAAACTAAATTAGTATCATTTACTTGATGCCCTTACATAGGGATGGACTCGTCAAGGGGGAGTTAAGACGAGTACCATTCCCGTCACTTGCTCTCTTTACATTTTTTTTATAAAAATTGTGTTAGTTTCTTTTAACACTTTTTGTTTCGACAAAAAGGGGGAGAAGAAAGTAAAAACTACAAATTCAAATTTTTACGAATTTTAGCTTTTTCCTTAAAATAATTTTATGTTTTGTCATCAACAAAAATGGGGAGATTGTTAATACAAATAAGCCGTAAAAACGTTTATTTATATTTTACGATCTTCTAATGTTTTGTCGATAACAAAAGTAAAACCATTTTAACGAAACAAACAAAATACGTAAATGGTTTGGACTAATAGTTTTCTAACATACTTACGCTTTCACATAAAACACTAAAACAAGTATAAGTGATTTTATGATTTAGATACATATGTACAACAACTATTGTTTACATATTGGGTTAAACATATACTTAAACTAAGAATACTAAAATGGGTAAAAACTAAGTATATGCTAAAATGGGTAAATACAAGTATATACTAAATGGGTAAATACTAGCAAATGGTTTTGACCCATAACCCATGGCTTTATATATACCACTTAACCAAGTTCATTGAATCTAGAAAGAAAACCATGGATCAACCCATAACCCATGACCCATGACCCATAACCAAAAATACCCATGGGCAAAGAGGCGTTCCACGGATCCCCTGCTTTGTGCTAGCGGATCCCAAGTGGAAGGGATCCGTGGGATCAGGGAGAACATGAAATTTTCTCTATAAATAGAGAGCCATTTCTTCCTCTCTATGCATCACTTCACACACATACTTCCCCGAAGTATTCTAACCCTCTAACCTCAGATCTAAGTGATCTATGTAGTTTGTCTTTTGTTTTTGTGTGATCTTCTAGGTTCCTCTTAAAGGAGAGATCACCACTTCTTGAAGACGTGCAAGCTCAAGTCCATGAGTTGCCATACTTCGTCATCATCAAGACAACTAAGGTTCTCTTGTTGATAGTTCTTCCTTTCTCCATAGATGTTGGGTTGAAGGCATTAGTGAAGAATGCCAAAAGTGTCAAGATGAAAGCATTAGTGAAAGATGTTCATCATCCGTGTTGAAGGCATTAGTGAAGAATGCCAAAAGTGTCAAGATGAAAGCATTAGTGAAAGGTGCTCATCATCCGTGTCAAAGCATTAGTGAAGAATGCTAAAGGTGTCAAGACGAAGGCATTAGTGAACGGTGCCAAGCGTAGTGTCAAAGGCATTAGTGAAGGATGCTGAAGAATCAAATCAAGTCACATTTGGGAAGAATGTCTAGGTCGTATAATCGATGAGGTGCATCTTTATACATATAAGTATTTGTTTATTTACAAGGATGGTGATATCCTTGATGGTGTTGTAACAAGGAGAAGATCTCCTAGAGATTGGGTGTCGTGTCGTGAAGGGTAGTAGTTCCTCCATAGTAATGGAACTAGGTGCTTAGCCTAGTACCTAATAAAGGGTAGGCGACGTTGTGAAGGATTAGTTCTCTTAAGGTGTGAAAGAACTCGGTGGTTAGCCTAGCAGAGTGATAAAGGGTAGGCGGCGTGTGTGTAGGTGTGGTTAAGCCTTGGTGTGAAAGAACTTCGTATTTAGCTTTGTACCCAGGAAAGGTTAAGCGACGTTGTGAAGGCTTCTCCGCCACAAGGAGTTCGTGTAGTGCTTATGAACTCTCGAGTAGGTGACTCGGGGAGTGAAGTAGGGCAAGGAAGGTGTCCTTGTAGCCGAACCACTATAAATAACTTGTGTCGTGGTGATGTGTTTCTTACTCTTTATATTTCATTACAAGTTTATATATCTATCTATCAACGTCCAACATAAACAATCAAATAGATTGACATAAGTCGATCTGAATATTTAAAAGGGAGTTTTAAATTGGTAAAACTATTCAACCCCCCCTTCTAGTTTTCCACAACTAATGCGTACAATATGGACGATCGACACCTTTCACTAATGTCTTCGTCTTGACCCTTGAGACATCTTTCACTAATGTCTTCAACACTACACTTCTTACAAGTAAGAAAAGAATCATCAACAAGAAGACTTCAGTAGCCTTGATGATGAGGAAGCATGGCAACTCTTGGACTTGAGCTTGCTCGACTTCAAATGTGGTGATCTTGCCTTTAAGAGGAACCTAGAAGATCACATAAAAACAAAACTACAAACATATATCTCATGGATCTGAGGTTAGTGAGTTTTTAACTCAGGGAAAAAGTGTGTTAGAAAGGGGTGAGAAATAATGAAGAAATGGCTCACTATTTATAGAGGAAAAATCCTACTGTTCCCCGGATCCCACGGATCCCTACCACAGGGATCCGAAGCTATACCTAAAGCTAGGGATCCATGGAACGCATCCCCTCTTGCCATGGGTATTTTGGTTATGGGTCATGGGTCATGGGTTGAACCATGGATATTTGGCTAGATACAATGTATCTTTGAGTGCAATGCACTTAGTCACTTGGGTATGGGTTGATCCATGGGTTATGGATATTATCCATGTATGATATAAGCATGATGTCATGCAATGGGTTATGGGTCAAGATCCATGAGTTATGGGCTTTGGGTTGTACCCAACTACATTCAATGTATTTGCCCAATGGGTTGTGATACTTAAGTTTCTACCCATTTATATTACCCAATATACTACTATACTAGTTATGTTATATTTTATCCAAATATGAAAACACTAGTTGTTGTACATATGTATTACTAAATCATAAAATCACTTATACTTGTTTTAGTGTTTTTATGTGAAAATATGTTTAATATGTAAGAAACTATTAGTTCAAACCATTTACATATTTTATTTGTTTCATTAACATGATTTTACGTTTGTTATCGACAAAACATTAGAAGATCATAAAATATAAATAAACGCTTTTACGGCTTATTTGTATTAACAATCTCCCCTTTTTGTTGATGACAAAACATAAGATTATTTTAAGGAAAATCTAAAAATTAATAAATAAAAGTTTGAATTTGTAGTTTTTACTTTCTTACTCCCCACTTTTTGTGAAACAAAAGTGTTTGAAGAAACAACACATTGTTTTAAGAAAAACATGTGAGAAAGAAATAAAAAATAAAAAGAGATGAGAGCAAAGGCGGGAAAAAAACTTGAAAGGATCATCGTCTTTACTCTACTTGACCGAGTCCATCCCTATGTAAGAGCGTCAAGAAAGTGATACGAATCCTAGTTTTTTTGCAAGTAAGTTTGCAAAGATTTGCGTCTAAGTGACGAATGTACTCCCCTTGATGATTGCAATTTTGCAAGGGGATGTCATGAAATGTAAACCTAGTATTGCAAGTAATTTTGCGATATGTATCAGCTTTGACATAAAGCTCCCCCTAGCTTTAGGATGTCAAAGTCTTCAAGTGTAAATTGAATAACTACAAAACAAAGGTTAGAAAGCAAGTATAATTCACAATTTCCTGCAAATGTGGTTCAAGTTAGTAGAAAGAAAGCTTTCTGTCTCACGGATCCCACGGTTCCCTCCTGGTAGGGATCCGTCTAGGAAATTCTGAGGGATCCGTACTAGCTGTTTAATTACAGCAAAGGTGATATAACAAGTAATGTTATCACCAAAGTGAGATATGTAACATAAACATATACTCAGAAATATAGCAAGTAGCATGTAATTTCCTTTAATAAAACTAGAGTTATGATATATATGACTCTAAAAACTAAGAAAATAGACGATACATGACTAGGAATTTCTAGACCAACTATCGCTTGATGCTAGGACACCACTAAAATCTTCTAGCTCAAGTTTTGTTTAGGTTTAATCTCGTCAAAACGTTCGAGTAGATGATAGAACATGAAACGTTGGTCTTCTCGTAATTCATGTATCAAACTTTCAACATGTTGACAATGATAACAATCTTTGTCATGGCTAGGTAGTGGTAGTGGAAGAAATGAAATGGCTTGATGGAAAGGATCAAGTGAAGCGGGTTGGGGAGCCTCAAACGACGGAGGAATTGGTGGAGGCGCATTTGAAGATGGCTCGACCAAGAATGATGGTGGTGGTAGAGAAGTGTCAACTTTCATATGGTCGGGTGGTTGACTTTTAATTTCTCATAATCGTGGGATTATATGATGGTGACGGCGAAAAGGAAATAGCGGAGCAAGTGTTGACTCGACACCTTGATTTTGTACCATTATTCCTCTAATGAGGAGAATGTTGTGTCGTGAGGAGAGGAGAGATGGGCGGCCTAGGAGTGTAAGATCCTCTAAATTGTAGAGAATGTGGTGATGATAGTGGTATGAAGTAAAATGAGATAGCTCTAGGGAACCAATGGTGATGGTGTCACACCTACGGATAAGGAGAAACGAGGTGTAGCGGAAGGGAACATAAGCACAAGATAATAGAACATACCAACATTAATATTTAAAAACAAGAGTACACCATTACAATACTAGTTTAGCCGTCATCGGCAAATATATTACAAAGTTTAGATTCCAAAATATGAGTTTTATTACAAACGACTTGTAGCGACAAGTGAAAACTTCTTTATGCAAGACTTGATAGAAAAACTTACTAACGATCACCTGAAATGCATGAGAGAAAAACGGGTCAACTATGAAAATAGTTGGTGAGTAAACACGTTTAGCAAAATAAGAAATCTCGTAAGAAATATTTAAAGCTTTCGGTCAACGAAAATAGTCCACAAAGCAAAGGCATTGTGTATCCACTCAGTTCCAAGTTCCGCCCATACAAAACTTGCAACCTGTGTGTACACAACCCATTGCACAAAAAATATAGTGCGTCAAGTAGTCAAGTGTAGCGGTCATAATAGTTCCCAAAGCAAAGGCATTGTATATCCACTCAGTTCCAAGTTACGCCCATACAAAACTTGCAACTTGTGTGTACACAACCCATTGCACAAAATATAGCGTATCAAGTGGTCAAAATAGATCACAATATAGTACCAAGTATATAATAATTCGGGGATGCTCAGAACATGGGAGACTTTGCACTGCTCCAACAAGGGAGACTCCTTTGTCATTCGACCACCTAGGCGAGAATTATTGAGAACACTCCACCATTTAGGCAGTGTGATTATTGAGAACACTCCACCCATAAGGCGAGAATTATTGAGAACACTCCAATACTCCACCGACAAGGCGAGAATTATTGAGAACACTCCACCGACAAGTAGAATTATAGTGATGCTCTCGAACAAGGGAGACTTTATAGTGATGCTCCGAACATGGGAGACTTTAGGACAAGGTCATAACACGTACGATTCAATAAGTTCAAATAAGTCATAATTTAGTAATTAAGTTCAAGGATTTGATTCGAGTTCACAAGTTCTAGTCAAAAGAGTTCACAATTGTAAGGATCAATTTAATTCAAGTATGGTTCATGCTCAGCCCAAAATATAGTAAAAACGGTAAAAAGGGGATGTGATTACTCACTAGCATAAAATGTTCAATAAGTTCATAAAACATAGATAGTTTAGTTCAAGTATAAATCATGCATTCCACCCCAAAACAATTTAAAGCATTTAAAAAGGGGAGTCTGTGAATACTCACTTGATGAATAGATGCTTTGACGACAAAGTGGTTACACCGAAATGTAGCGTGAATCTCGAAACTGACCTATTATGAATGATATGACATGAAATAAGTCATGATGTAATGTTATGCACCAATTGGATGATATTTATACCATTTGTGAGTTTTGAAAATAATACTTATCGTCGAAAATACTCGTTTGACGTCTTGACCATTCTTAAATTACTTTACAAGTATTTACGTCAAAATGTCATCCTACAATGGTTTTATAATGATTCATAGTGAAATTATCACTTTTAGGTAGGTAAAACAATGTAAATTAGCCGAAATTTCATGAAATTGACAAAAATAGCTTTGAAAAACTAGTCGTAAAATGGTGTACGTCGATCGTTAGAGAAACGAACTTCGACGTTTTGGAAAGTTTGTATCGAAATCTAGAAGTTTCAGTTCAGAGTTTTAAGTCATAAAGGTCTCGAAAATAAAGATAATAGAGGTTAAATATGGTGATTTTAGTTACCGTAACACTTATCTCGTAAAAATAATATAGTTTTCTAAAAATAATAGTTACGGCAAGTTTATGAAAACGTGTATATCTTAGTGGTTTCAAATCCGTTTTCTAACGTATTATAGTCCTTAGCCATTATCAAAGTATACTAATCTATTTTTGACAAGTCGAAATAATTTATGAAGCTTAAGGCTCGTTTTTGACTTCGAATAATACAAAAATACGTTGCTGAATTTTCTGAAAATAAATATTTCGTCGTCAAACTTGAAAAATTCATAACTTCTTAGTTATAACTCCGTTTTAATCCGTTCAAGCGGCCACGGATTAGTTTTAAAGTATATTTTCTAAATATCAAGGCAAAAATTTCGTGCCTACTGTCGGATTTTCCAGAAAATCAAAATAAGGACAGACCACTTTATATACTTGTCGAAAATAGTTTTTCTCGTACTAAACCTATTCCAATCCCTTCAAATCAACTCCAAAGCTAATCTAATCCTACCATACACCTTCTTAGGGTGTCATGGGTTCCTAGACATCATCAAGACCAACATATACCAAGGGAATAATTATAGGATGACTTTATATGTATAAAACACTAAAAATCAAAGTAAAAATGGTATAAACAACACAAGTCTTGCATGTTTTTGCTCAAAAATGATAAGATGAGTATGAAATGAATATGTAAGATGAAAAATAAATATGAGATGCTTACAAGTGATATGATGAGGTGTAAAGAACCAAGGATTAACTTAAACACCCTAGGTTTTTATTTCAAAACCTTATTAAGAGTGTATACTAGGTTGTTAAAACACTTGAGAAAATTTTTGATGATGATCCGTTGTGCAACCCCTATGTGGCCGGTTTGTGTGGAGAACCAAAAGAGAGGAGAGAACTTTTTCTAATACTTGAAAAATGATTGAAGTGTATGAGAAAGAGAAAAAATGAGTTAGTAAGACTTTATGTATATGCATGTATCTAAGAAATCAAGAACCATGCCAATCAAATTAATGCCACTCTAAGGGCGGATTTTGGGGCTTTGTCCACAAATATATATATATATATTTTTTTTTTAAAGTATATTGTATAAATACTTGTAACAATTTGTAAGAAAAGTGTAAGTAAATGTGTAGAAAAATGTATAAGTAAGGTAAATGGTAGTTTTTAAGTAAAAGAGATTTTTAATAGACCAAAGTAGAATGTAATGAGATAATAAAAATTGTAAAAATACATTCCTTGTAAAATTTGAGTGATAAAATAATTACGAGTAGTTTTTTTAAGAAAAACGTCGTAATAATATAACTTTAACGATTTATGTACCAAATAAATTCAAAACACTAGTTAAACTCAAAATATAGTTTTTATAACTAAATGTAAGTATAAAAATATATCGGGATCATTTTTGAAAGTAACGAGTTAAATATTCAAAATAATAACTCACTTGATAACGCGTTTATTAAATATATAAAAATTACGCGTTAAATGTGAAATGAAATGCCATGAATGAATTAACATGATGCATATTTAATTTAGAAATGACCGAATGAAATTGTGACATTCTTCCCATGTCAGGAATCATGTCCTCATGATTGATTAACGATACTATGGTCCGAACCTCGACAAGAGTTCTAAAAGTTCATGCTCGTACGAGCAGTCTAAATGATCATATCAATGCCCATGCGTACAGGTTCCCCATTCAACTAAGTATGCGTGCGTGATTAGATTGATAGGGTAAACTTACCCAATATCGAACGTAGCCCTCAAAAGACCTTTAGGTAGTCGATTCCAATTTAATCTCACAACTCATCAAACAAGAACTGTCATGAAATTAAACTAAACCGACTTGAATAAACTTGTCTCTTAGCTTGATTTTCGCAACTCATCAAACAAGAACTGTCACTAGATCAAGCTAGGAAACAAGTTGTTAGAAAGGTAGGATTCCACATCCTTGAATGAAGTCTTTTGAAAGATTAAGCTCGATATTGATTTGCTTACACAATAAAATCCAATCAACAAAATATATAACAACTAAGGTCGATATCAATAGGTCTCAAATTAATCAAGTCGTGAGCGTGGTAAGATTGGAAGGAAGTTATGCACTCAAAATCATGTCGCTGAAATAAGGTAGTTGTTGAAAGAATGTACCGTTAAGCGTTGCGGGCTTCCTCGGTACCGAGATAGAATGCTTTCGACCACGTCTGGGAGGAATTTCAATGTTAGTTACGGTGGACCTTCTATTGCCAATGCGGTTTGGACGATTACCTCCTTGATTGGGAGTTCTTTTCAGACTTTGGGCGGTATTGCGAAGGTGATCTAGACTTCCACACTCGTAACATGCTTTCTCGTCCTTGATTCCAGTTCTGTTTGAGCAATTTCGCGTGAAGTGGCCCGTCTGTCCACATTTGTGCACCTTCAGTCTCCTAAGTGATGATAATTACATCGAGTGCACAAAGGATGTGGACTTGTATATCCTTTGCGCTCCTGGGTGGTCGCCCATAGTTACGGGTTATTCTGCCTCTTGTTTTGCTTTGATTCTGGTCTCGGTTTCACGGTGATCCTCCATTAAACTGGCTTTCGTCCATTGTCGTTTGCTTTTGTTAGTTCTCGGACACGATCACATCATTTGTTAAATACGCCATACTCGCGGCCGACTGCGAGTGGTTGGGTTTGATAAGGTGACGTCCCTCCTAATTTCCGGTATCAATCCCCATATATATCGGTCAATCAACTTCTCCACGGTGGAAACCATGTGAGGAACCATCCTAGTTAACTCGTGGAAACGGATCGTGTACTTGTCGATCTCTACTCCAACCATCAAGTGGTTCCAAAATTCTTCTTCGGTTCGCACTTCATCTTTTCTGCAGTACTCATCAGTTAGTAGTTTCTTAAATGCTTCCCAAGATAGCGATTTGCGCCCTCTTCCTCTGTCTGCGGTTGGTTGTTCCACTGTGGTCAAAGCTTCGTCCCAGTAGTAGACCGAGAGAACTCAACCTTATTTTCTTGGCACATTTAGTGATACTAAGCTTCGACTCAACATTCTCGAACCGGTTAGCGTCAATGGCACCCTCAGTACCATGAAATTCCATTGGCTTGCATGTCATGAAAGTTTTGTAGTTGCATCCTTGACCAGCGTTTGAAGTACCTTCTCCGGCGTTGGTTCGTCTAGCATCGAGATGTGTTATAATTTGGGTGAGTAGATCCGCTATTCCAGCGGCGTTGTTTTCTGGATTGTCATTGTTGTTTGGGTTGCCGTTGTTGTTACCTCTACTCGGCGTGTGTTTCTTGCGGCCATGATCCTACTGATGGACCAAAACATCGGGTTGAGTAAGCGACATTGAACGAAGTCGGATGAGTGTAGAACGGTGGTAATGTGTTATAGTGATCGAAACATGGCGGAGCAGAGACATGCTATGTATAACAAGTCGAAAGATGGAAAAGAGAAGATATGAACAAGGTACGGTAATGTAGGCGTGAGCGTAAAACATTTTGTGCATACCCACCGACCAATGCAACTTCGGTGACCGGACTCAAAGACTTCGACTAAACATGATTTAAATTTACCCTTCTTATCATTGCATGGTTCTTCATAAATTAGACATAGTTGATCAGGCTATGTATAATTTATGATTAACGATGCAAGATAGGACTAGATGACTTCGGATGATGTTCAATGTTTAATAAAATAAAATAAAAATTTTTCGGTTATAGCGTGATTTATTTTTTTGAAAAATCGGCATTCTCTATAACCTTTGGCTCTGATACCAATCTGTCACACCTCGCCGGGAGGCGAAACACGAGGTGTAATGGAAGGGAACATAAGCACAAGATAATAGAACATACCAACATTAATATTTAAAAACAAGAGTACACCATTACAATACTAGTTTAGCCGTCATCGGCAAATATATTACAAAGTTTAGATTCCAAAATATGAGTTTTATTACAAACGACTTGTAGCGACAAGTGAAAACTTCTTTATGCAAGACTTGATAGAAAAACTTACTAACGATCACACGAAATGCATGAGAGAAAAAAACGGGTCAACTATGAAAATAGTTGGTGAGTAAACACGTTTAGCAAAATAAGAAATCTCGTAAGAAATATTTAAAGCTTTAGGTCAACGAAAATAGTCCACAAAGCAAAGGCATTGTGTATCCACTCAGTTCCAAGTTCCGCCCATACAAAACTTGCAACCTGTGTGTACACAACCCATTGCACAAAAATATAGTCGTCAAGTAGTCAAGTGTAGCGGTCATAATAGTTCCCAAAGCAAAGGCATTGTATATCCACTTTCGGTTCCAAGTTCGCCCATACAAAACTTGCAACTTGTGTGTACACAACCCATTGCACAAAATATAGCGTATCAAGTGGTCAAAATAGATCACAATATAGTACCAAGTATATAATAATTCAGGGATGCTCCGAACATGGGAGACTTTGCATCTTGCTCAACAAGGGAGACTCCGTTGTCACTCGACCACCTAGGCGAGAATTATTGAGAACACTCCACCATTTAGGCGAGAATTATTGAGAACACTCCACCGACAAGGCGAGAATTATTGAGAACACTCCACCGACAAAGAGAATTGTGAGAACACTCCACCACTTGACAAGGCGAGAATTATAGTGATGCTTTCAGAACAAGGGAGACTTTATAGTGATGCTCCGAACATGGGAGACTTTAGGACAAGGTCATAACACGTACGATTCAATAAGTTCAAATAAGTCATAATTTCGTAATTAAGTTCAAAGATTTGATTCGAGTTCACAAGTTCTAGTCAAAAGAGTTCACAATTGTAAGGATCAATTTAATTCAAGTATGGTTCATGCACTCAGCCCCAAAATATAGTAAAACGGTAAAAAGGGGATATGATTACTCACTAGCATAAAATGTTCAATAAGTTCATAAAACATAGATAGTTTAGTTCAAGTATAAATCATGCATTCCACCCCAAAACAATTTAAAGCATTTAAAAGGGGAGTCTGTGAATACTCACTTGATGAATAGATGTGACGACAAAAGTGGTTACACCGAAATGTAGCGTGAATCTCGAAACTGACCTATTATGAATGATATGATATGAAATAAGTCATGATGTAATGTTATGCACGCATTCGGATGATATTTATACTATTTGCGAGTTTTGAAAATAATACTTATCGTCGAAAAATACTCGTTTGACGTCTTGACCATTCTTAAATTACTTTACAAGTATTTACGTCAAAATGTCATCCTACAATGGTTTTATAATGATTCATAGTGAAATTATCACTTTTAAATTAGTCGTAAAACAATGTTGGCGGAAATTTCATGAAATTGACAAAAATAGCTTTGAAAAACTAGTCGTAAAATGGTGTACGTCGATCGTTAGAGAACGAACTCGACGGTTTTGGAAAGTTTGTATCGAAATCTAGAAGTTTCAGTTCAGAGTTTTTCGTCATAAAGGTCTCGAACATAAAGATAATAGAGGTTAAATATGGTGATTTTAGTTACAGTAACACTTATCTCGTAAAAATAATATAGTTTTTCTAAAAATAATAGTTACGCAAGTTTATGGCGTGTATATCTTAGTCGTTTTGAAATCCGTTTTCTACGCTTTATACGTCCTTAGCTTCGTATCAAAGTATACTAATATATTTTTGATAAGTCGAAATAATTTGTGAAGCTTAAGGCTCGTTTTTGACTCGAATAATACAAAAATAGTTGCTGAATTTTCTGAAAATATATATTTTAAATCGTCGCCAAACTTGAAAAATTCATAACTTCTTCGTTATAGCTCCGTTTTAATCCGTTCAAGCGACGGATTAGTTTTAAAGTATATTTTCTAAATATCTAGGCCAAAAATTCGTGCCTACTGTCGGATTTTCAAGAAAATCAAAATAAGGACAGACCACTTTATATACTTATCGAAAATAGTTTTTCTCGTACTAAACCTATTCAAATCCCTTCAAATCAACTCCAAAGCTAATCTAATCCTACCATACACCTTCTTAGGGTGTCATGGGTTCCTAGACATCATCAAGACCAACATATACCAAGGGAATAATTATAGGATGACTTTATATGTATAAAACACTAAAAATCAAAGTAAAAATGGTATAAACAACACAAGTCTTGCATGTTTTTGCTCAAAATGATAAGATGAGTATGAAATGAATATGTAAGATGAAAAATAAATATGAGATGCTTACAAGTGATATGATGAGGTGTAAAGAACCAAGGATTAACTTAAACACCCTAGGTTTTTATTTCAAAACCTTATTAAGAGTGTATACTAGGTTGTTAAAACACTTGAGAAAATTTTGATGATGATCCCTTGTGCAACCCCTATGTGGCCGGTTTGTGTGGAGAACCAAAAGAGAGGAGAGAACTTTTTCTAATACTTGAAAAATGATTGAAGTGTATGAGAAGAAAAATGAGTTAGTAAGACTTTATGTATATGCATGTATCTAAGAAATCAAGAACCATGCCAATCAAATTAATGCCACTCTAAGGGCGGTTTTGGGGGCTTTGTCCACAAATATATATATATATTTTTTTTTTAAAATGTATTGTATAAATACTTGTAACAATTTGTAAGAAAAGTGTAAGTAAATGTGTAGAAAAATGTATAAGTAAGGTAAATGGTAGTTTTTAAGTAAAGAGATTTTAATAGATCAAAGTAGAATGTAATGAGATCATAAAAATTGTAAAAATACCTTCCTTGTAAAATTTGAGTGATAAAATAATTATCGAGTAATTTTTTAAGAAAAGTGTCGTAATAATATAACTTTAACGATTTATGTACCAAATAAATTCAAAACACTAGGTAAAGTCAAAATATAGTTTTTATAACTAAATGTAAGTATAAAAATATATCGGGATCATTTTTGAAAGTAACGGATTAAATATTCAAAATAATAACTCACGCGATAACGTTTATTAAATATAAAATTACGCGTTAAATGTGAAATGAAATGCCATGAATGAATTAACATGATGCATATTTAATTTAAGAAATGACCGGAATTTGAGAATTGTGACATTCTTCCCATGTCAACGGAATCATGTCCTCATGATTCGATTAACGATACTATGGTCCGAACCTCGACAAGAGTTCTAAAAGTTCATGCTCTACGAACTGAGCGGTCTAAATGATCATATTAGTGCCCATGCGTACAGGTTCCCCATTCAACTAAGTACGTGCCCGTGATTAGATTGGATAGGGTAAACTTACCCAATATCGAACGTAGCTCTCAAAAGACTTTTAGGTAGTCGATTCTAATTTAATCTCACAACTCATCAAACAAGAACTGTCATGAAATTAAACTAAACCGACTTGAATAAACTTGTCTCTTAGCTTGATTTTCGCAACTCATCAAACAAGAACTGTCACTAGATCAAGCTAGGAAACAAGTTGTTAGAAAGGTAGGATTCCACATCCTTGAATGAAGTCTTTTGAAAGATTAAACATATTCGATTTGCTTACACAATCAAATTCAATCAACAAAATATATAACAACTAAGGTCGATATCAATAGGTCTCAAATTAATCAAGGTCGTGAGCGGGTAAAGATTGGAAGGAAGTTATGCACTCAAAATCATGTCGTACAGAAATAAGGTAGTTGTTAGAAAGAATGTACCCGTTAAGCGTTGCGGGCTTCCTCGGTACCGGATAGAATGCTCGACCACGTCGCGGGAGGAATTTCAATGTTAGGTTACTGGTGGACCTTCTATTGCAATTGCCAAGTTTGGACGATTACCTCCTTGATTGGGAGTTCTTTTCACTTTGGGCGGTATTGCGAAGGTGATCTAGACTTCCCACTTTTCGTAACATGCTTTTCTCTGTCCTTGATTCCCGAAATCTGTTTGAGCAATTTCGCGTGAAGTGGCGTCTGTCCACATTTGTTGCACCTTCGGCATCTCTAAGTGATGATAATTACATCGAGTGCACAAAGGATGTGGACCTGTATATCCTTTGCGCTCCTGGGTGTCGCCCCATAGTTACGGGTTATTCGCTGCCTCTTGTTTTGCTGATTACGGTCTCGGTTTCCCGGTGATCCTCATGTAAACTTTCGTCCATTGTCGTTTGCTTTTGTTAGTTCTCAGGACACGATCATCATTTGTTAAGCGATCGCCATACTCGCGGCTTGCGAGTGGTTGGGTTTGATGAGGTGACGTCCCTCCTAATTTTCGGTATCAATCCCCATATATATCGGTCAATCAACTTCTCCACAGTGGAAACCATGTGAGGAACCATCCTAGTTAACTTCGTGGAAGCGGATCGTGTACTTGTCGATCTCTACTCAACCATCAAGTGGTTCCAAAATTCTTCTTCCGGTTTCGCACTTCATCTTACAGTACTCATCGGTTAGTAGTTTCTTAAATGCTTCCCAAGATAAGCGCATTTGCTGCCCTCTTCCTCTAATCTGCGGTTGGTTGTTCCACCAGGTCAAAGCTTCGTCCACTGTAGTAGACCACAGAGAACTCAACCTTATTTTCTTCAAGGCACATTTCGTGATACTAAGCTTCACTCAACATTCTCGAACCAGTTAGCGGTCCAATGGCACCCTCAGTATCATGAAATTCCATTGGCTTGCATGTCATGAAAGTTTTGTAGCTGCATCCTTGACCAGCGTTTGAAGTACCTTCTCCGGCGTTGGTTCGTCTAGCATCGAGATGTGTTATAATTTGGGTGAGTAGATCCGCTATTCCAGCAGCGTTGTTTTCTAGATTGTCATTGTTGTTTGGGTTGCGTTGTTGTTACCTCTGGCGTGTGTTTCTTGCGGCCATGATCCTCTGATGGACCAAAACATCGGGTTGAGTAAACGACATTCGACGAAGTCGAGATGAGGTGTAGAACGGTGGTAATGTGTTATAGTGATCGAAACATGGCGAGAACGAGACATGCTATGTCTAACAAGTCGAAAGATGGAAAGAGAAGATATGAACAAGGTGCGGTAATGTAGGCGTGAGCGTAAAACATGTTGTGCATACCCACCGACCAATGCAACCCGGTGACCGACTCAAAAGACTTCGACTAAACATGATTTAAATTTACCCTTCTTATCATTGCATGGTTCTTCATAAATTAGACATAGTTGATCAGGCTATGTATAATTTATGATTAACGATGCTTGATAGACTAGATGACCGGATGATGTTCAATGTTTAATAAAATAAAATAAAAATTTTTTTCGGTTATAGAAAGTGATTTATTTTTGAAAAAAAATCGGCATTCTCTATAACCTTTGGCTCTGGTACCAATCTGTCACACCCTCGCCGGAGGCGGAAACACGAGGTGTAACGGAAGGGAACATAAGCACAAGATAATAGAACATACCAACATTAATATTTAAAAACAAGAGTACACCATTACAATACTAGTTTAGCCGTCATCGGCAAATATATTACAAAGTTTAGATTCCAAAATATGAGTTTTATTACAAACGACTTGTAGCGACAAGTGAAAACTTCTTTATGCAAGACTTGATAGAAAAAACTTACTAACGATCACACGATGCATGAGAGAAAAAAAAAACGGGTCAACTATGAAAATAGTTGGTGAGTAAACACGTTTAGCAAAATAAGAAATCTCGTAAGAAATATTTAAAGCTTTCGGTCAACGAAAATAGTCCACAAAGCAAAGGCATTGTGTATCCACTCAGTTCCAAGTTCCGCCCATACAAAACTTGCAACCTGTGTGTACACAACCCATTGCACAAAATATAGTGCGTCAAGTAGTCAAGTGTAGCGGTCATAATAGTTCCCAAAGCAAAGGCATTGTATATCCACTCAGTTCCAAGTTCAGCCCATACAAAACTTGCAACCTGTGTGTACACAACCCATTGCACAAAATATAGCGTATCAAGTGGTCAAAATAGATCACAATATAGTACCAAGTATATAATAATTCAGGGATGCTCCGAACATGGGAGACTTTGCCTTTGCTCCAACAAGGAGACTCCTTTGTCACAGACCACCTAAGGCTGAGAATTATTGAGAACACTCCACCATTTAGGCGTAGAATTATTGAGAACACTCCAGACAAAGCGAGAATTATTGAGAACACTCCACAGACAAGAGAATTATTGAGAACAATCCACCGACAAGGCGAGAATTATAGTGATGCTCCGAACAAGGGAGACTTTATAGTGATGCTCAGAACATGGGAGACTTTAGGACAAGGTCATAACTGCACGTGCGATTCAATAAGTTCAAATAAGTCATAATTTAAGTAATTAAGTTCAAAGATTTGATTCGAGTTCACAAGTTCTAGTCAAAAGAGTTCACAATTGTAAGGATCAATTTAATTCAAGTATGGTTCATGCACTTTCAGCCCAAAATATAGTAAAACGGTACAAAGGGGATGTGATTACTCACTAGCATAAAATGTTCAATAAGTTCATAAAACATAGATAGTTTAGTTCAAGTATAAATCATGCATTCCACCCCAAAACAATTTAAAGCATTTAAAAGGGGGAGTCTGTGAATACTCACTTGATGAATAGATGCGACGACAAAAGTGGTTACACTTAGAAATGTAGCGTGAATCTCGAAACTGACCTATTATGAATGATATGACATGAAATAAGTCATGATGTAATGTTATGCACGCAATTCGGATGATGTTTATACCATTTGTGAGTTTTGAAAATAATACTTATCGTCGAAAAATACTCGTTTGGCGTCTTGACCATTCTTAAATTACTTTACAAGTATTTACGTCAAAATGTCATCCTACAATGGTTTTATAATGATTCATAGTGAAATTATCACTTTTAGTAGTAAAACAATGTCGTCAGAAATTTCATGAAATTGACAAAAATAGCTTTGAAAAACTAGTCGTAAAATGGTGTACGTCGATCGTTAGAGAAACGAACTTCGACGGTTTTGGAAAGTTTGTATCGAAATCTAGAGTTTGATTCAGGAGTTTTCGTAATAAAGGTCTCGAACATAAAGATAATAGAGGTTAAATATGGTGATTTTAGTTACCGTAACACTTATCTCGTAAAAATAATATAGTTTTTCTAAAAATAATAGTTCCGGCAAGTTTATGAAAACGTGTATATCTTAGTCGTTTCAAATCCGTTTCTACGTATTATCGTCCTTAGCCGTATCAAAGTATACTAACATATTTTTGATAAGTCGAAATAATTTGTGAAGCTTAAGGCTCGTTTTTGACTCGAATAATACAAAAATAGTAGTTGCTGAATTTTCTGAAAATAAATATTTAGATGTCGTCAAACTTGAAAAATTCATATCTTCTTCGTTATAACTCCGTTTTAATCCGTTCAAGCGGCCACGGATTCATTTTAAAGTATATTTTCTAAATATCAAGGCCAAAAATTCGTGCCTACTGTCGGATTTTCCAGAAAATCAAAATAAGGACAGACCACTTTATATACTTGTAGAAAATAGTTTTTCTCGTACTAAACCTATTCCAATCCCTTCAAATCAACTCCAAAGCTAATCTAATCCTACCATACACCTTCTTAGGGTGTCATGGGTTCCTAGACATCATCAAGACCAACATATACCAAGGGAATAATTATAGGATGACTTTATATGTATAAAACACTAAAAATCAAAGTAAAAATGGTATAAACAACACAAGTCTTGCATGTTTTTGCTCAAAAATGATAAGATGAGTATGAAATGAATATGTAAGATGAAAAATAAATATGAGATGCTTACAAGTGATATGATGAGGTGATTAGAACCAAGGATTAACTTAAACACTCTTGGTTTTTATTTCAAAACCTTTAATAAGAGTGTAACTAGATTGTTAAAACACTTGAGAAAATTTTTGATGATGATCCCTTGTGCAACCCCTATGTGGCCGGTTTGTGTGGAGAACCAAAAGAGAGGAGAGAACTTTTCTAATACTTGAAAAATGATTGAAGTGTATGAGAAGAAAAATGAGTTAGTAAGACTTTATGTATATGCATGTATCTAAGAAATCAAGAACCATGCCAATCAAATTAATGCCACTCTAAGGGCCGGATTTTGGGGGCTTTGTCCACAAATATATATATATATTTTTTTTTTAAAATGTATTGTATAAATACTTGTAACAATTTGTAAGAAAAGTGTAAGTAAATGTGTAGAAAAATGTATAAGTAAGGTAAATGGTAGTTTTTAAGTAAAAGAGATTTTTAATAGACCAAAGTAGAATGTAATGAGGTCATAAAAATTGTAAAAATATATTCCTTGTAAAATTTGAGTGATAAAATAATTACCGAGTAGTTTTTAAGAAAAGTGTCGTAATAATATAACTTTAACGATTTATGTACCAAATAAATTCAAAACACTAGTTAAACTCAAAATATAGTTTTTATAGCTAAATGTAAGTATAAAAATATATCGGGATCATTTTTGAAAGTAACGGATTAAATATTCAAAATAATAACTCACGCGATAACGTTTATTAAATATAAAAATTACGCGTTAAATGTGAAATGAAATGCCATGAATGAATTAACATGATGCATATTTAATTTAAGAAATGGCCGGAATTTGAGAATTGTGACAGATGGTTTAATGGAGATGATATTGTTTGGCTTAGGAGGTATGGTGGTGTTTGGTGGATAAGTTGCTACTTGGAGTTTTCCTCATGATGAGATGATTCAAAGAGGTTTGTGAATGCTGAAAGTGAGGATGAAGATGATCACTTTAGGAGTCTTATCAATGTGGTTTATAAAGCAAGGAATTTGGAAAGTGCATTCAAGACTTAAGCCACTAAAATCCATTAGAATGTGATGATTAACATGCACAAGGGTCAACTTCAGAGTTGTACTGATCTAGGAACTCATTTAAGATGAGATGGAGTGTTTGAGTTAGAAAGATGAGTTGAAATGATTGTTTTGGCAAGGTTTGACATAAACTGTCATCCGGATCCCATGGTTCCCTCTTCAGAGGGATCCATCTAGGCTAATCCTAGGGATCCGACTCTCAGCAGCTATAAAAGAGTGGAAATGATGTTTCTACGATCTAAGATCTATATCATCTTGAGTGTTTCAGTCCTCCTAAGTGTCTTAAATGAAGGGGTGTTTAAGTACTTGAAGGTAATGAGTGATGTAGCTAATGATTGTCTTTTATGGAAGGATTTGGAACTTTCATGAGTACCAATGGATGAGCAAGGATGACACTAAAGATGAGAGTGTCAATTGAAGCTAAATGATCCTAGAGATCAGGTTGTGACTTAGGATAGCGTTTTGGAAAATATCCTAGAAACTTTGAGATGGGAAAACTAGAATTTGATCAACTTTGATCAATTTTGAGGTAAGGATGATTTATGATCAATCTTGCCATAATCGAAAGATTTCTAAGACTAGATGTGAGGGATCATGTGAAAAGTGAAGTGTGAGTTTAAGAGCGGAAGAGTAATGGATTAAAATTGAAACGACAGATCTACAAGCGTCTTAGAGTGTGATCTAGGTGAGTTATGTGTGAGTAGGAAGGATCTACCTATCTTGATAAGGACTTAATTTGCCTTAAGACACTATGTTTAGCTTAGTGTGAGGTGTTCTAGAGACATGTTTGAAATACAATGATTGTAATTGCATTGGAGCGGAAATATGGTGAGTTTTGGTGAAGTGATAAATCAAAAGCACCTTGAATGTGATCCTAAGTTAGCTATGAGTGAGTGTGAGACATACTGAGCTTGAGGAAGATATAAGTGATCCTAAAGTATCATGTTTAACTAGTCCAATAAAGATTGGAAGGTTGGATTGATGCAAGCAAGCTAAAATGCACCTCTCGTCCACCGGATCCCACGGATCCTTTATTTGAGGGATCCGGCTAGTTATAACCAAGGGATCCGGTGTCTGAGACAAATTTCCTTAACATAATGGTTTCATAAATTTGCTTTATGTATCGAATTTTGAAACTAATGATTTCTTACAGCAGGCATATATGTATACATGTAAAATATAGCAATGAGAGCATGTAAGAATAGCACATAAGCAATTAATATGAAATCTAGCTCACAAAAAAAACGTAGAGGTTTATCAAACTTAACAAGCACTTATTCAAGAAGCTCAAAACATATTTACGATCTAGATTAGTAAATCGTTTGTATTAACAATGGCATGCAAGGTATGTTGAAGAATAAGAGACACATGTATATGCGTCCTTAAGACAGTGAATTGTTTAGAAGGTTGTTTTGGTTTAGTGAAGGTAATGAACTAAGTACAGTTATTACGGATGGTGATTAGCATACAATGAACTTCATCCTTGAAGTATTGTAGCTCTTCTCGATCAAAGTAAGATAATCGCTTGATGAGGCAAGTGGTTGTGATTAACTAAAAGAAAAATTAATTTTACAACTTGTTTGATTAGTAATCCTAAGACAATACAAAGTATTTCCATTGTAAACTTACTTTAGGAAAACATAGGAGTATAAATTTCTCAAGTGAGGGAATGAATATGAGACTATTACTAGCGGTGCTCAATTACGGCTAAACACGACCATTTTTATGGGCGATTCCACATACCCAACTTCTATCAAGGAAGCAATTCAACCATTAGGTCAATTTGAGTTTCTAGTGCAATAAGTTCTCCAGTATTCATTCTCAAGTTAGGAAAATTTATATTCCTACAATGTCCTATCGAAGAGTAACAATGATGATACTTTGCTTTGTTTTTATTAATATAATACTTGAGACAATTAAGGTGACGAAGGTGTCAAAAATAAAAAGTTTTCCATATGATGAACAAAAATGGTTGGATGAGCTAGTTCAACATATGTTGTTGGAAAGCTTGAGTTTGGACTTTCGGATATGAACAATTATATTTGCGTTGCAAAATAATTTACTTGAGTATATCGGATGAAATAATCAAGTTGTCAATCCTACTATGAAGCTTGGAGAGCGATCATGAAAAGGAAAAAGGGAGAGTACATCATCAACACAAGTGTAGGTTATGATCCGATGTACATTCTTGTTGTTTTTAGAAACCGATACAAGAAAATATGAAATCAAGAAATCATATAGGCACATAAAACATTTATGTTGCACACATGACAAACTCAATCAAAAAGCCATTTTAGTGTGTTAAATGTTTTAAACATTTTTCAACTTATAAAACTAACATTTTTGACACAACTAGATGTTATCCCAAACACTCCTTCAAGTAGCACATTGATTAGTAGAAAAATACTAAATCGATAAGAAAGAGAATGAATAGCAAGGTAAGGAAACCACATATGATAATCAATCAAACAAACACAAACGCTATTTGAGATAAGCAAATAATCAAGTAATGCCAGGGAAACAATTTATCATTTAGCATAGCATACGAAAGTTCTTTTCATCGCTTTACTTAAACATGTATACCAAGATTGATTAGTTTCCTTTATAAATATGATCAAAACCTTGAATTCAAAAGAGGACACATTGTTATTCAAAGATGAAAACATCTGTCTCCAATTAGATCAAAAGTTTGTGCAAAAGTTATGACCGAAAAATGACTTTCTATTATAAATCAATGATTCTGTAAATTTTTGTTTTGAATCAATTTATGAAATAATTTTTAAATGAAAGTAGAATCAAATACCTTTAAAACGATAGGTGGCACGACTTCTAACGACTTACGGTTAATTAGTTATGAATTTTTGAAATTCAGACAAAAACTGTCTTCTATCCACGGATCCTTGCTTGAGGGATCCGTCATTCAGGTAACCTTTTGAGGGGATCCGCGGATCTGACACAGAATTACAAAAATGTACGTTTTGACCTGACGAAAAGGTTTAACCTTTGTAGAATTTTAAGTGAAGTTATATTAACCATTTTTACCTTTATTCAAGCTTGATTAATAAGATATCTAACAACAAAACTTCAAAGAGAAAAAGATCAACAAAAACACTTTTTATTTTATGCTTATTATAAGATAGTAGCATATCTCACCATTTTATCCATAGGCAATTTAGCATGTTTTTTACCAAAAATTGTAACTAAGAAAACATACCTTTGCTATATTCCCTTTTTATGGTTTTAGAAACCATAGACGCGAAATACTTCATGATCTTCTAAGATACCACAATCCTTTGCTAAATATTCTTTTTAGGGAAATATATATTTAGAGAAATTCTTCATGATCTTCTTAGGATGCCCAAATCCAAGTATGGAGAATACTTAACAAGGAAAATGTTAGACCATTCTATCATTGTCCAACAATAAACATTATAATGATTTTTAAAACATAACTTTGAAAAATCCTTCTTGTATTTTCAAACATACGGATCGTGTCAAGTTTTTAAAGTACAACATACTCTAAGAAACTTGGTATGACTCGTGCCAATTGTGGAAAACAAGAAGGGGGTTGAATAGTTTTACCAATTTAAAACTTCCTTTTAAATATTTAGATCGACTTATGTCAATCTATTTGGTTGTTTATGTTGGGCGTTGATAGATAGATATATAAGCGTGTAATGAAAGATAAAGAGTAAAGAAGCATCACCGACTGACAGTATTTATAGTAGTGGATGCGGCTACTGCAGGAATCCTTGCCTACTCCACTCCCAGGAGTCACTACTCGAGTTAAGTAAACACTACACCAATCTCCTTGCAGCACTTGGCGGGCCTTCAGCGGCGTCGCTTAACCTTTTTCGGTACAAGCCTAAATACCGAGTTCTTTCACACCAAGGCGAACCACACCTAAGACAGCGTCGCCTACCCTTTATACGGTGCTAGGCTAACCACCGGGTTCTTTCACTCCAAGGTGAACCACACCTTACTGGCGTCAACGTCGCCTACCCACTATTAGGTACTAGGCTAAGCACCTAGTTCCATTACCATGGAGGAACTACTACCCATCACAACGCAACACCTAATCTCAAGGAGATTTACTCCTTGTTACAACACCATCGAGGATATCACCATCCTTGGATCTAGTACTAGTCTATCTTGTACATCAAAACACACCATATCGATTGTACATCTAAGGCACCTTTCACTAATGCCTTTAGCTAGATCTTCAAGACACCTTTCACTAATGTCTTGTGGCTAGATATTCAAGACACCTTTCACTAATGTCTTGTAACTTGGCTTCTAGGCACCTTTCACTAATGCGTACAATATGGACGATCGACACCTTTCACTAATGTCTTCGTCTTGACCCTTGAGACATCTTTCACTAATGTCTTCAACACTACACTTCTTACAAGTAAGAAAAGAATCATCAACAAGAAGACTTCAGTAGCCTTGATGATGAGGAAGCATGACAACTCTTGGACTTGACCTTGCTCGACTTCAAATGTGGTGATCTTGCCTTTAAGAGGAACCTAGAAGATCACATAAAAACAAAACTACAAACATAGATCTCATGGATCTGAGGTTAGTGAGTTTTTAACTCAGGGAGAAAGTGTGTTAGAAAGGGGTGAGAAATAATGAAGAAATGGCTCACTATTTATAGAGGAAAAATCCTCCTGTTCCCCGGATCCCAGGATCCCTACCACATAAGGGATCAGAGCTGGGATAAAGCTAGGGATCCATGGAACGCTCCTCTTTGCCCGTGGGTATTTTGGTTATGGGTTATGGGTCATGGGTTGAACCATGGATCTTTGGCTAGACACAATGTATCTTTGAGTGCAATGCACTTAGTCACTTGGGTATGGGTTGATCCATGGGTTATGGATATTATCCATGTATGATATAAGCATGATGTCATGCAATGGGTTATGGGTCAAGATCCATGGGTTATGGGCTTTGGGTTGTACCCAACTACATTCAATGTATTTGCCCAATGGGTTGTGATACTTAAGTTTCTACCCATTTATATTACCCAATATACTACATACTAGTTATGTGTATATTTTATCCAAATATGTAAACACTAGTTGTTGTACATATATATTACTAAATCATAAAATCACTTATACTTGTTTTAGTGTTTTATGTGAAAATGTGAATATGTTAGAAACTATTAGTTCAAACCATTTACGTATTTTATTTATTTCATTAACATGATTTTACGTTTGTTATCGACAAAACATTAGAAGATCGTAAAATATAAATAAACGTTTTTACGGCTTATTTGTATTAACATCATCTACTACACCTCCTCCACCCCCGACTAAGGATGCGGAATGGCTCAAGGTTGACTTCATCATTAGGTCTTGGATCTTCTCTACACTTGCCTCGAATCTTCAAAAACGGTTGGTTGCTCTTAATCCACATCGCCAAAAGGCGTGGGTGTCTTGAGGATTTTTCAAGACAATAAACGCCCTCGAGCTATGGCTTTCAAGGCGAAGTTACGTAATCTAAAGCTTGTGGACTTAACAATTGATGCATACTTTCGGAAAATTGAGTCAATTGCCTTGGTTTTTGTGGAAAACTAGAAGGGGGGTTGAATAGTTTTACCAATTTAAACTTCCTTTTAAATATTTAGATCGACTTATGTCAATCTATTTGGTTGTTTATGTTGGACGTTGATAGATAGATATATAAATGTGTAATGAAAGATAAAGAGTAAGAAGCACATCACCACGACACAAGTTATTTATAGTGGTTCGGCTACAAGGACACCTTCATTGCCTACTCCACTCTACGAGAGTCACCTACTCGAGGTTAGTAAGCACTACACCAATCTCCTTATAGGCGGAGAAGCCTTCATAGCGTCGCATTAACCTTTTTCGGTACAAAGCTAAATGCAGTTCTTTCACATGAAGGTGAACCACACCTAACACAGCGTAAGCCTACCCTTTATACGTAGCGGGCTAACCACCAGTTCTTTCACAGCAAGGAGAACTAATCCTATCACAATGTATGCGCTACCCTTTAGGATGTACTAGGCTAAGTATCTAGTTCCATTACTATGGAGGAACTACTACCCTTCACAACACAACACCTAATATCAAGGAGATCACCTCCTTGTTACACCATCATCAAGGATATCATCATCCTTGGAAATAAATAAATACTTATATGTATAATGATGCACCTCATCGATTATACGACCTAGACATTCTTCCCAAATGTGACTTGATTTGATTCTTCGGCATCCTTCACTAATGCCTTTGACACAACACTTGGCACCCTTCACTAATGCCTTCGTCTTGACACCTTTAGCATTTTTCACTAATGCTTTGACACGAATGAAGAGCACCTTTCACTAGTGCTTTCATCTTGACACTTTGGGCATTCTTCACTAATGCCTTCAACCCAACATCTATGGAGAAAGGAAGAACTATCAACAAGAGAACCTTAGTTGTCTTGATGATGACGAAGCATGACAACTCATGGACTTGAGCTTGCACGTCTTCAAGAAGTGGTGATCTCGCCTTTAAGAGGAACCTAGAAGATCACACAAAAACAAAAGACAAACTACATAGATCACTTGGATATGAGGTTAGAGGGTTATAATACTTGGGGGAAGTATGTGTGTAAAAGTCATCAATAGAAAGAAGGAAATGACTCTCTATTTATAGAGAAAATTGTTGGGAATTATATGTTTGAGTTGATAAGACAAAAAAAATGAAACAAGAGGGACTTAATACGACAAGAAGGAAACCTACAAAAAGATGGAAGGACTTGCTTGCAAAAGAAGTTTTATTTATTAGTCCTTTGTAGTATTTTGTAAACCCTAATCCTCTAGTATATAAAGAGGACATATGTGTAGGTTTAATATACAAGTCTTCCAAGATGTAGTTGATTTAAAGGTGTGTGTGTGTTTAGCCTAGGTGTTAGGGAAGAACGCCTAGGGTATTAGTTAGTCGATTAGTTATTGTTTAGTGATAGAGATGATGACGAAGAACTTTGTTAATAATAACAAAAGATGTTTTTCTTATTCGCTTTGTGCATTATAATCATTGTTATTATTATCCCCTAGAGCTTATAAACGATCTTATCAATTGGTATCAGAGAGGGGAGCTCTTGATATAGGGATCTACAAGGTTTTTCGAAGAAAAAGATCACAAAATTCGAATTCAGAAAATTTCCGTAAGGTTACTACAACACTGTTTTGAAATGATCATAACTTTTTCGTTAACCGTTGGATCGGGACGAAATTTTAGGTGGATGTTCTCTATATGACAATCTAACTTTCCACCAAAGGGATCGTCGATCTGAACTTCTAGTAAAAAGATATAAGGCGTCAAAGTTGGCTGCTGTGGAGAATTCTTTTGGATTACAACAGTAAGTTTTGGAATTCATATGTATTGGTGCGATGTGGGACTAGCTCTTGATTGGATGACATGGTACAAACAATTTTAATTATTCTAGTGTAAGGCTATCATGTCTAACGTCAAAGGCTATTAAATTGGTCTCACATCTATAATCACGTGGGTGTATTGCTACTGGTTTCGAGATGTTGGTCCGAATTATATTGGCTTATTCTATCTTGATTCTTGACCTCACTTGACCTCACGTGATGATGGAATTATATTGGGTCAACGAATATTATGGCTAGTGGGATGGGATTTTGTGTGATGCAGTGTATGGAAGGTTTGGTGATCTTGAAGTTTGATTGGTCCCACGCTGGATCAAACGAACCTTAATATTTTTCATGATCGATATTTGTTACGTATCAGTGAATGAATTGGTTCTTTTTGGTCAAGGCTACTGGATGAATATTTGATCCCATGATATTCGGTATTTGATTGGCCACATGATTGATATGATCACGTGGTCTGATATGGTCATAATGGTGATAATTTGATCATAATTTTATACTGATTTCTATCCAAGTTACTCCATTAGTGTTGCTCGTTCACTCTTTATATTGCATTGGAAGAAAGTACTGCTCATTAGGACGAAAGTACTGCTCTAAGTTCAAAGTACTGCTTGGAGGTTTCAAAGTACTGTTCGATGCAAAGTACTGCCACGACAGATGCAAAGTACTGCCCGATGAGAAGTTTGTTATGGATAAGAGAGAACAAAGGAGAATATGCATTGAAAGCATGTATTTATCATATGGTTTTATTTGCTACTGTTCGTTCATGGTTGTTGATTATGGTTACATTGGGCTGTTATTAGAGATTCAAGGATTGTCATTGATGTTATGGTTTTCTATTTAAGGGGAAGTCAAGTATGACAATTGTTATGGATTTTTTGGACGACACACACATTGTTATTGGTTCACACACACAAGTTTGGAATTTGTTCTTAAAAAGATTTAAAAAGCTCGAAGTTGATTTTATTGAAGAATTGATTACGAAGAGGATTATTTATCACTTCTTTGAAGGTGAAGTGGAATTACTTGGATACATGTTTTATCATACCTTTTAGCAGGAGGTAACTTGTTCGTGCTTCAATGATTATGACACATAATTGACATAACACTTAAAGAAGTGACGTTATTGTGCTCAGTGATTATCGTCAAGAGATTGAGGTCTCCCTATACATAGGTATACGTTCAATGTCATCTATAGTGCAAGATATAAGACACAAGTTTGGGATATTTTACTTCTTCATCAAATTCGTTATATTTGGTTTTCTTCACAAGTGATCATTACAAGGAGCTTACAGATTTGAAGAATCATTTGATGTTCATGCACAACTCAAGGGGAAGTGTTTAATTTTTACTACTGTTGATCATTATTCCTACTACTAGTTGGAGTTTTCTACTGTTTTGGATTCATTTTTAGTAAGCATTTTGGTGTTCTTCATGGAGGGCAATTGAAACATTGGGCGGCTTAGATTGGAAGTATGATATTGGTTCGTGGTGGTCAAGATCATTATTTGCTTACGTTCCCTATTTGGATAATAACAAAAAGGGGAAGAGATGTTTGAGTGGCATGGCATGGATTAAGGGGAAGACAAAGGAAGACATACTTGTTTCATTCATGGTGAGATCCCTGATCTCAATTTCACTACTTCGTCTAGGGAAGTTCGTTCAAGAATGGTTTTGTCATTATCAACTAGGGGAAGATTTTTGGGAATTATATGTTTGAGTTGATAAGACAAAAAGAATAAAACAAGAGGGACTTAATACGACAAGAAGGAAACCTACAAAAAGATGGAAGGACTTGCTTGCAAAAGAAGTTTTATTTATTAGTCCTTTGTAGTATTTTGTAAACCCTAATCCTCTAGTATATAAAGAGGACATATGTGTAGGTTTAATATACAAGTCTTCAAAGATGTAGTCGACTTAAAGGTGTGTGTGTGTTTAGCCTAGGTGTTAGGGAAGAACGCCTAGGGTATTAGTTAGTCGATTAGTTATTGTTTAGTGATAGAGATGATGACTAAGAACTTTGTTAATAATAACAAAAGATGTTTTCTTATTCCGCTGTGCATTATAATCATTGTTATTATTATCCCCTAGAGCTTATAAACGATCTTATCAATTGGTACCAGAGAGGGAAGCTCTTGATATAGGGATCTACAAGGTTTTTTGAAGAAAAAGATCACAAAATTCGAATTCAGAAAATTTCCGTAAGGTTACTACAGCACTGTTTTGAAACGATCATAACTTTTTCGTTAACCGTTGGATCGGGAAGAAATTTTAGGTGGATGTTTTCTATATGACAATTTAACTTTCCACCAGAGGGATCGTCGATCTGAGCTTTTATCTGAAAGATATAGACTGTCGAAGTCTGTTGCTGGGTAACTTTTGTTTATTCATTGTTTTATCACAAATTCGTTTTGAGGTTTATGATTGCATGCTTTATGTTATTAAATTGATCATGGGTCAGTAGTATTTATATATCAATATCAGTTGTGAATATGTACTACTGATTGGTTTATGCAATTGGTCGGTGGTTAATGATTAATATGTAATTTTGATTGGTCCATGTTTTCAAAATCAATGGTTATTGGACCGTGAGTTAATGATCAATAACTACTGGTGGTCCTCACGTGCTTTATTTTATTCAAGAGGCTTGTGTTATTCTCATAAAAGTATGATGGGACCAACGAATGACTATGCTTCTAGTACACGCATGATATTAATGGTTGAATATTTATGGGATTAATTTGGTTGTGTACTGATTATATATGAATTATGAGGAATTTGGGGCGTACGTGGTACTATGATCACATGGGACTACAGATCGGGTCACTGGTTTTTGTTTCTAGTGGTCCCTACACTCATATTTTGTACTTGGGGCAAATCACGTTTGTGTATTCGTATATATTAATACTGGTAATGGAAATGCACGTGGGATTGGCTTTTGATGTTAATATTACGAATTTAAAGTACTGCTTATGATGTCAACGTACTGCTGTTATTGAAAGTACTGCTCGATGATAGTACTGCTTGGACACAAAGTACTGCTCTTTGATTTGAGACAGTTTAGCAACAGTTCAGTAACAGAATTTGTGTCACTAACTGATTTGGGAGGAAGGAGTAATCATGATAGTGACAGATTAGCATCAGTTTAGTGGCAGAAAAAGTGTTGCTAATAGGCTTGTTTTGGATAATACAAGATTTTTTGGTTTTCGAATTAAGGGGAAGTCGAGCATGATATTTGTTATGGATTTTTGGCGACACACACAGAGGTTATTGGTTAACACACACACATGATTGGATCTCAACTAGAACGTGATTGGATACTGGATAGAATATGGTTATTGATTTGAGGGGAAGTCGACACACATACTTTGACAGATTTGGATTTTTAGTTGTCGGACGACACACGTATGATGTTTTGGATTTTGAGTTTTTCGTTGTGACCTGATGTTTATGAATCAAGTTCAAGATAAAGAACTATTCTTCATGTTACTAATGCTTGGTTTCAAATGCGATTGTAGTCATCTTTATTAGTATTTTGGGTGGTACTATGTTCTTCATGGCTGGAACTACTACATATTTGTAATCATGGTGGTTAGTTATTGGACAAGTTCTTATTGTTATTTATATGCATCATTCGAGGGGAAGATTTTTACTACTACTTGTTGGTATTTATACTCCTGGTTCAGATTTCTTTTGCCTTAATTTCATTTTTAGTTGTGGAAAACTTCATGGAGGGTATCTTGAGGCATTGGAAAGATGGATTAGTCGTATGATATTGATTCGTGGTTTTAAAGATCAAAGTTGCTTCTACTTAGCGTCTCCTAGTGGATTATGACAAAAAGGGGAAGAAGGCATTACATAGAAGATTTGCAACTTGAAGATCCTTGGTGATATTGCATGTTTAAGGGAAAGTTCTTATCTTTCATAACATCTTAACTTCAGGGGAAGTTCGTGCTTATTTGGTTTTGTCATTATCAACTAGGGGAAGATTGTTGGGAATTATATTTGAGTTGATTATGACAAAATATGAAAGATGAAGGACTTATGAAGACAATTGATGAAGAAAGAAAGACAAGGGACTTACTTGTTAAAGAAGACTTTATTATTTAGTCCCTAGTAGTCAATTGTAACCCTAGACTCTCTAGTATATAAAGAGAGGCAGGGAATTAGGTTTTGAGTGTGTCAAGATGTGAACACCAAAGGTGTGTGTGTGTAACCTAGGCGTAGCGTATAAACGCCTAGGGATAGTTAGTTAGTGTTAGATCAAGTCTTTGATCTTTATTATAGTTAGTTAGTTTATGGTGATGAAAACCTTGTTCAATAACAAAGTATTGTTTTGATTATTCCGCTGCGTATCGTACCATGTTTATTATCTTTGTTATTGATCCCTAGCTGAGCTTATAAACGATCTTCACAAAAATTCTCTACTGATCCCCGGATCCCACGGATCCCTTCCACTTGGGATCCGGCTAGCACAAAGCTAGGGATCCGTGGAACGCTCCTCTTTGCCCATAGGTATTTTTGGTTATGGGTCATGGGTCATGGGTTATGGGTTGATCCATGGTTTTCTTTCTAGATACAATGAACTTGGTTAAGTGGTATATATAAAACCATGGGTTATGGGTCAATACCATTTGCTAGTTTTTACCCATTTAGTATATACTTGTTTTTACCCATTTAGTATGTACTTGTTTTTACCCATTTTAGTATACTTAGTTTAAGTATATGCTAACCAAATATGTAAACACTAGTTGTTGTACATATGTATCTAAATCATAAAATCACTTATATTTGTTTTAGTGTTTTATGTGAAAACGTAAATGTGTTAGGAAACTATTAACTCAAACTATTTGGGTATTCTATTTGTTTCGTTAAAATGATTTTACGTTTGTTATCGACAAAACATTAGAAGATCTTAAAATATAAATAAACGTTTTCACGGCTTATTTGTATTAACAATCTCCCCCTTTTTATTGATGACAAAACATAAAATTATTTTAAGAAAAACTAGAATTCGTAGTGGGTTTGAATTAGTAGTTTTTACTTTCTTCTCCCCCTTTTTGTCGAAACAAAAAGTGTTTAAAAGAAACTAACACAATTTTTATAAGAGTAAGAGAAAAAATGTAAAAAATGTAAAGAGAGCAAGTGACGGGAATGGTACTCGTCTTAACTCCCCTTGACGAGTCCATCCCTTTAAAAAGGGCGTCAAGGACATGACGTAAAATAAACTAATTGTGTTTGCAATTTTGTTTGCAAATGGTTCGTCTAAGTGACGAAAACGTGCTCCCCTTGAAGATTGCAAAGTTGCAATGGGGTGTCATGAAGTATAGTCCAAAAATCGGATTAAGTTGCAAATGATTTTTCAATTTCGTTTGACACAAAGCTCCCCTAGCTTTATGGTGTCAAAATCTTCATGTGTATTTTGAAAATCTACAAAATAAATGTTAGAAAACAAGAGTATAGTGCAAAATTTCCTGCAAATAAAACTCAAGTTAGTAGAAATTTGTACTTCTGTACCACGGATCCCACGGTTCCCTTCTTGGAGGGATCCGTCTAGGCGTTTTGGAGGGATCCGGCTATCTGGTGACAGTTTCTTCAGCAGTGAAGAAATGTCAAGCAATGCTAATGAGGAAATGAAATATATGTACAATGTAACAAGCACAACACACAAAATGATCATAGCATATAAGTATTCATTCAATAAAACAAGAGATGATCAACCAAATCTCTAAAACTAAGAGAATGAACTATTCATACAAGCACTACTAATGCTAATAAGCTATCCAAACTTTAGATTTCAACTAAAAGCTTAATGATGATCAAGGATGTGATGAGCTTTCCTAAACATTCTAAGTTTGAGCTTGTGACTATGATGCTCATTGTAGTTTAGGCTTGTTGACCTCTTCAAAATGTTCAAGGAGGTGATAAAACATGAAACGTTGCTCTTCACCTAGTTCATGTATTAACCTTTCAACATGTTTACAATGATAACAATCCTTGTCATGGTTTTGAATTTCTTGAAGTGGAAGTTCAAGTGAAGTGGATTGAGGATCTTCAAATGAAGGAGGAATTGGTGGAGGCTCATTAAGTGATGGCTCTACAATGTTTGAGGGTGGAGGTAAAGAAGCATTAACTTCCATGTGGTCGGGTGGTTGCCTTTGATGTCTTCTCATAATCCAAAATGGACTATTGGGGGGGAATGAGAGAGTTTTCTATTGGAGCAAGTATTGATTCAACACTTTGATTTTGTTGCTCAATCTTTTCAAGTGAATTTGTTGGTAATGGTGAAAGGTGAGATGGCCAAGAAGGTAAATCTTCTACATTATGAGAATGTGGAGATGATTGTGAGGAGGCTCTAGGCACTAATGATGTTGGTTGAGTTGTGGAGGGTATGTTTGGTATAATAGAGTTTGGTGATGAAATCCTAGTGGGAACACTCTTCTTGGGGATTAGTTTGATTGGTTTCCTTGGTGTAGGGGAAATCCTAGCATTGGTGGACTTAACCGGAGATGATTCGGTTGAGGAAACTTCGTGTATGATTCTAGCAAGTTTCTTGGGTGGTTCTTGAGTGGATGAGTTAGCACTAGGAGCCTTTCTTATGATCAAATGACTAAGGGAGATGGTTGCAATTGCTGATAATTGTGTTTGTGTTTGATGACTAAAGTGTTCTTAGCAACATGGCTTATAAAGGGAGGGACTTGGCAATTGCATTTAAGACTTAATCAACTAATGTTCTTGGAAATGTGATGATTAACATGCACAAGGTTGAGGTTCAGAGTTTCACTGATCTAGGAACTCATTTAAGATGAGATGGATTGTTTGAGTTAGGAAGATGAGTTGAAATGATTGTTTTAGCAATGTTTGGCATAAACTGTCACCCGGATCCCACGGTTCCCTCCTTGGAGGGATCCGGCTAGGTTAATCCTAGGGATTCGGATCTCAGCACTTATGACAGGTTTGAAATGAGGTTTCTAGGAGCTAGAGCCTATCTCATTTTGAGTGTTTCAGTTCTCCTAAGTGTTTTAAAATGAGAGGATACTTGAATGATCATGGGTAATAAGTGTTATAGCAAATGATTGCTTTTTATGGAAAGGAGATGGGACAAGATGATTACCAATGGATGTTCAAGAATAACACTAAAAGTTTTGGTGGTGTCAAGTCATAATAAATGATCATAGTGATTAGATTTAAGCTTTAGGTGAAATTTGAAAAATTCTTAAAAATCACAAGAATTGAAAAACTGATTTTTGTCTCACTTTGAGATTAAATGATTAGAAACAAATTCCTAAAATTGTTTAATTTGTCCACTTAAGTATTTTAAAAGATAAGAAACAATTTATGAGTATTGAAGCGGAAATATGGTGAGTTTTGATGTGTTGATAAATTAAGAGGCATTTTGACTAAGATTTTAAGTAATCCTTTAGTGAGTCTAAGCCTTTCTTATCCTTGAAGTTGTTCTAGTTGGATTCTAAAATCATATGCTTAGCTAATGAGATGTTATCTTGATGCAACAAATGTTGTATTGCTGTTTTGATGTTACGGATCCCACGGTTCCCTCAAAGGAGGGATCCGGCTAGGCTAATCCTAGGGATCCGGCATCTGCAGATCATAATCTACACAGAAATGATGTGCAGATTTTGCACACTAATAAATCTAAAATAAAGCAATAGAAACAAGTATGTCATCACAAAAACACTACTTATAAAAGCATGATAAAGTAACAATATCCAAGTTACCATAAGCAAAAAGTGATAAAACATAATCATCCAAAACATACGATAAGCATATTCCTATTGTCTCTTTCGTCAATCATTTCCTTTCCTTTTTGACGGCTTAGTGAGGTTGTAAGCGAGGTTTTGAATCATACCCCTCAATTGTTTAAATTCAGCGGTCTCGTTTGGAATGGTTGGAAGTTGTTCGTGGTATTCGAGGATTTCTAATTTGATGTTGGCTACGGGGTCGACATCTTCTTCATCTTCACCGGCAGAGGAGTCTGAGAGAGCTTCAGGTTTCTCTCCATTGACCATGAACCGTTTAGGGGGTTGTTTGGTAAGAGGTACCATGACGTGATCAGAAAGGTAATGATCATCGTTAATAGGAGATGGTTGCAATGCACCAACATACTTACAAAGTCGTGTTAGGAGCATACCATACGGAAGTACCATGTTGGAAGCTTTGAATACCCCAGCCATTCTCCTTACCATGTAATAGGCAAGATTAAATGGCCTTTGGTGAGTAAGACAATAGATCATTTGCACAAGACATGCGTTTGGATGATCTTTGTTTCCAACTAGGCTAATGACATTTTCCCTAAGGATTTCTTCCCATTTTCTAAACATAGGATGAATTTCAAAAAGTTCCATTTTAAAGGGATCACGGTGAATGAGCTTTTTGTTACGGTTGTAACGAGATTGGTCGGTCCTAACTTTGAAGATAGTATCTCTAATGGTTTCGGGATTGTCGAGAGGAGTGTTATAAAGAGGTTTAGGATCAAGTGCAAGGCTTTGAGCGTTAATTGCCCAATCTTTAGAGTACATACAAATTCTTTCACAAGGGATGCGAAGAATTTGAGCAAAGGTGTTGAGAGGAAGAATAAAATTTTGTTTGTTGATAATGAAGGCGATTGAGATGCTATCGTCAGTGTTTCTAATGATCCTAAAGATTTTGTAAAATTAAAAAATGAAGACCGGACAAATTTGTTCATCTATGTCAAGGAGACAATCAAAGTTGATTGTCGAGAAAACTTGACGAATGTTGGTATCTTCAAGGAAACATTCCTTGACTACATGACCTTCGTGGATAAGTCGTTTTACAAGGCTTTTGAATATTTTACGATCGGTTTTGGTCAATCCCTTTTTACGATAGTAATGAGTAAGGTAATGAACGGTGTCATGATGATCTTTGTTGAGTGGCTTTGGGCATGATTGGTCTTAAAAATACAAATTTTCCAATTAGGTAAAATTAGTTGAGATGGGTTTATGGTTTTGATTTGTATTAACAATGTTGTGAGCACAATGTGATTTTGTTAAAAGCCCCTTTACATGATTAATTTGAAGAACCCTAATTAAATTAATTGATTAGAAATTAAGAAACCATAAACCCTAGGATGAGGATGAATGAAAATTAGAACAAGTTAATGTAATTACTTACAATGGTGTTCTAGGAAGGATTACTTGAGAGTGTGGAAGCCAATGAGGATGAATTCAGTAGCTTAGTCATTTTTGTGTTATGTGAATAGAGGGAAAAAGATCAGTGGTGATTTTTGAAAGCGTATAGATGAGTTCTGTTCCACGGTTCCCCCGGATCCTTTGTATTTGGGATCCGGCTAGTACAACTAGAGGGATCCGGCTACTGTGGACAGAAAAAGAGTTTTTTGGCATTATTTTTGTAGTAGGCTTATAAATTATCTTACTAAAAATTAGTTCGGAGATATTAGATAAGGATTGTTTTTGGATGACGGCTTTTGATGAATCCCATATCGAGTGTTCATATGTGATGGGCGTTAGTTTGCGAATCAAAAGGAATACCATTCCGGATGATAAAAGAGACGGAAAAAGTGACGAGAGAGACTTCTAACGATGCTAGTGATTAATAAACAAAGAGAACTTATGAAATAAATTGAACTCATGTAACCTATCTAATGAAAAGTAAAACATACCTCTATGCTTCTTGGTTTGGTATAATACCAAAAATACTTCATGAGCTTTTAAAGTAATCATTTGTACTTGGTGTACATAAGTTGTGATTACTTTTTAGATCCTTCCTCAAATATTGACTTCATTATTCTTTGAATGAATATTTCTGGAGAGATTCTAGCATGAAGATTTCTTGAGAGAAAAACTTGTTAGAATCATCTATCAATGTCCAACAACATGATTTAAAAGAAAATATGACCTTTAAAAAAAATCCATCTTTGTAGTTTTCAAACATACATGGATCGTATCAAGTTTTTAAAGTACAACATACTCTAAGAAACTTGGTAACAAAGCTCTGATGCCAATTGTGGAAAACTAGAAGAGGGGGTTGAATAGTTTTACCAATTTAAACTTCCTTTTAAATATTTAGATTGACTTATGTCAATCTATTTGGTTGTTTATGTTGGACGTTGATAGATAGATATATAAATGTGTAATGAAAGATAAAGAGTAAGAAGCACATCACCACGACATAAGTTATTTATAGTGGTTCGGCTACAAGGACACCTTCCTTGCCCTACTCCACTCCCCGAGTCACCTACTCGAGAGTTCGTAAGCACTACACCAATCTCCTTATGGCGGAGAAGCCTTCACAACGTCGCTTAACCTTTTTCCGGTACAAAGCTAAATACCGAGTTCTTTCACACCAAGGCGAACCAAACCTAACACAACGTCACCTACCCTTTATACGGTGCCAGGCTAACCACCGAGTTCTTTCACACCAAGGAGAACTAATCCTATCACAATGTCGCCTACCCTTTATTAGGTACTAGGCTAAGCACCTAGTTCCATTACTATGGAGGAACTACTACCCTTCATAACACAACACCTAATATCAAGGAGATCAACTCCTTGTTACACCATCATCAAGGATATCATCATCCTTGGAAATAAATAAATACTTATATGTATAACGATGCACCTCATCGATTATACAACCTAGACATTCTTCCCAAATGTAACTTGATTTGATTCTTCGGCATCCTTCACTAATGCCTTTGACACAACACTTGGCACCCTTCACTAATGCCTTCGTCTTGACACCTTTAGCATTCTTCACTAATGCTTTGACACGAATGAAGAGCACCTTTCACTAATGCTTTCATCTTGACACTTTGGGCATTCTTCACTAATGCCTTCAACCCAACATCTATGGAGAAAGGAAGAACTATCAACAAGAGAACCTTAGTTGTCTTGATGATGATGAAGCATGACAACTCATGGACTTGAGCTTGCACTTCTTCAAGAAGTGGTGATCTCGCCTTTTAGAGGAACCTAGAAGATCACACAAAAACAAAAGACAAACTACATAGATCACTTGGATCTGAGGTTAGAGGGTTATAATACTTGGGGGAAGTATGTGTGTAAAAGTCATCAATAGAAAGAAGGAAATGGCTCTCTATTTATAGAGAAAATTCTCTACTGTTCCCCGGATCCCACGGATCCCTTCCACTTGAGATCCGGCTAGCACAAAGCTAGGGATCCACGGAACGCTCCTCTTTGCCCATGGGTATTTTTGGTTATGGGTCATGGGTCATGGGTCATGGGTCATGGGTTATGGGTTGATCCATGGTTTTCTTTCTAGATACAATGAACTTGGTTAAGTGGTATATATAAAACCATAGGTTATGGGTCAATACCATTTGCTAGTTTTTACCCATTTAGTATATACTTGTTTTTACCCATTTAGTATGTACTTGTTTTTACCCATTTTAGTATACTTAGTTTAAGTATATGCTAACCCAATATGTAAACACTAGTTGTTGTACATATGTATCTAAATCATAAAATCACTTATATTTGTTTTAGTGTTTTATGTGAAAACGTAAATGTGTTAGGAAACTATTAACTCAAACTATTTGCGTATTCTGTTTGTTTCGTTAAAATGATTTTACGTTTGTTATCGACAAAACATTAGAAGATCGTAAAATATAAATAAACGTTTTCACGGCTTATTTGTATTAACAGTTTTGAATGGTCTTGGTTCTACTCTTAGTAATGATGATATTGTTACGTTTGCACTTGAAGGCTTACTTAACACGTATGATGTGATTTCCACCGTTATTGCTAGTCGGGAACCATTTCCCGATCTCAAGACGGTTCGTTCTTTGTTGACCATGCAAGAGATGCGCATGAAGTCTAAAGTTCAAGACTCGCTTGTAGATGCTACATCCGCTTCTCCCATGGTCTTGTTGGCAAATAATACTCCTAGGCGTTCGTCTAATCCGTTGGAAAAAGTTAACAAACCTTTTTTTTTTGTTTGCTAAAGGTCATTGTCGTTTTGGTGAGGCGTGTCAGTATCTTCACAATGGCGTTCATGGTAAGTCTACATTACTTCCTCGTAGTTCCGGTTCTGTGGATATGGATACCTTGTAAAAATTATTGGCTAAATTGGGTTTTACTAATTCACAAAATACTACTTCTGCCATGGCTCCTGTTGCGTATCATGCCACGACCTACATGCCTCCACAGGCCAATATACGCTGGCCCAGTTTATGCATCCACATCCGGCCCACATGTCACCTTGGGGGTCCAACACATTTGGCCTGTCATCCTATGGACTGTCTCCTTCGGCGGTTCCGCAACAGGGGGCTCACTTTTTGCCAATGGGGTTCACTTTTGTACTAGGTCACCTCAGCGGGTCACAACAGCCTGGGGTTCAATCTGGGGCTTTGCCTGGGCCGGTTTAGCAGCAGCCTAGGGTTCAATTTGAGGGGTCTTTTCCTGGTTCAAATGGTTCGGTTCGGTTTAGCTAGGGCAGTTTGTGCCAGGGGTTCCACAACAGATGCCAGTTCAACAGCAAGGGGTTTTTCATCCAAGTCAACTTTTGGCATCCGGTTCACAAGGTTCAGGTCAAGCTACAATTTTGCCACATGCTTTTGCTACTAACACTCTTCAGGAACCGTTTGCTGGAAATTGGAATATGGATACAGGTGCGAGTTCTCATCTTAAAGATTCTGTGCATTGTCTTAGTGATGTTCTTAATGAGTGCATTTATCCGTCTGTCGCGGTTGGTGATGGGCGTTTTATTCCTCTTACTAACTCCGGTCATAGTATCTTGTCTACCCCTTTTCGTCCTCTTCATTTAAATAATGTTTTAATTACCCCTCATATTGTCAAAAATCTTATTTATGTGCGTCAATTTGTTCGTGATAGTTATTGCCTTTGTTGAATTTGATCCTTTTGGTTTTTCTGTGAAGGACTTCATAACTCGACGGGTACTCCTCCATTGTGATAGCACGGGTGATCTTTACCCTGTTACGAAGCCTTCTCATATTCCTCAAGCATATCTTACCAGTCAGTATACGTGGCATCAACGACTTGGACATCCAGGAAGTGAAGTGTTGCAGCGTCTTGTGTCCAGTGATTTTATTTCTTGTAATAAAGAGAAGCTTCCCGTTCTTTGCCATGTTTGTCAGCTTGGTAAACACGTGAATCTTCCGTTTGTTAGTTCATCTAGTACTGTTACTTCTTGTTCTGACATTGTTCACTTGGATTTGTGGACATTCCCAATTCTGAGTCTTTCTGATTTTAAGTATTATGTTTTGTTTCTTGATCATTACTCTCAGTATGTTTGGGTTTATCCATTAACAAATAAATATGATGTTTTGTCTAAATTTCAGTTGTTTCGTAGTTATGTTCGTACTCAGTTTAAGTGTGAAATTAAGTCGTTTCAGTGTGATCATGGTGGTGAGTTTAATAATACTGCCTTTCATAAATTATTTTCAACCCATGGCATTCAGTTTAGATTTTCTTGTCCCTGCACCTCTCAACAAAATGGAAAATCTGAACTCATGATTCGTACCATCAATAACCTTATTCGTACTTTATTCTTTCAAGCACATTTACCACCCAACTATTGGACTGAAGCTCTTAATATGGATGTTTATTTATTGAATATCCTACCTTCTCGTGCCATTAACAATGACATACCCTTTACCCGCCTTTTTGGTGCTACACCTGATTATAGTGTCTTTCATGTTTTTGGATGCCTTTGTTACTCACATATTGATACCAACCATAAATTAGGACCTCGCGCTACACCTGCCATATTTTTGGGACATGCTGCCAATCATTTTGGCTATCGTTGTCTTGATCTAAATACCAACAAAATTATTATCTCTCGTCATGTTACCTTTGATGAAACGGTTTTTCTGTTTCAAACCCATCCGTCCAAACCCACCCCCTCCTATGATTTTTTGAAAGATTCTTCCAATCTCATTTCCACTATTATCCACACCACCCCAATTGGTCCTACTTTAAACCCGATTCCTATAACACTAGTTGACATACCTACTCCTCACGAACCAGTCAACATACCTACCTCCCCTGCCCCACCTACACCAACGTCGCCTGTCCCTCACGCACCTATTCCTGACCTACCAACGCCACCACCTGTTGTATCTATTCATCCCATGGTCACACGTTCTCGTGTCGGGACTACTCGTCCTAATCCTAAGTATGCTTGTCATGTGTCCACTGTTTCTCCGTCACCTAGGTCGTATAAGGATGTTCTTGATGATCCAAATTGGCGAAATGCTATGTTTGATGAATATAATGCGCTTATTAAGAATAAAACTTGGAGTTGTGTACCTCGTCCTGCGGGTGTAAATGTTGTTAGGTGTATGTGGTTATTTTGCCGTAAGTATTTGGCTGATGGCACTCTTAGTCGGTACAAGGCACGTCTTGTTGCCAATGATAGCACACAGGTGGAGGGAGTGGATGTTGATGAGACTTTTACTCCGGTTGTTAAGCCGAGCATCATTGGCTGTCTAGTTTAGCTATTTCTCGACATTAGCCTATTCATCAGCTTGATGTCAAAAATGCATTTTTGCATGGTGATTTGGCTGAAACTGTTTATATGCATCAGCCACCTGGTTTTCGGGATCCTGAGCATCCGGATTATGTTTATTTATTACAGTGTTCTCTTTATGGTCTTAAGCAGGCTCCTCGGGCATGGTTTCAGCGATTTGCTACTTATATTCTTACTGTTGGTTACTTCGAGCGGTGGTGTGATTCTTCTTTATTTATTTACCGACGGGTGAATATGCTTTTCTGCTACTCTATGTGGATGATATTGTGCTTCTGCTTCTCTGATAGTTTATTACAGCATATTATTGCTTCTTTGCATAAGGAGTTCTCTATGACAGATTTGGGTGCTCTTAATTATGTTTTGGGTGTGACAGTTACGCGTGACTCTTCTGGGAAGTTTTTGTCACAGCGTAAGTATGCTATGGAGATTTTGGAGCGTGCACATATGGTTGGTTGTAATCCTTCTCGAACTCCGGTTGACGCTGAGTCCAAGTTGGGTGATGATGGTGATCTGGTTTCTGATCCTACGTTATATCGGAGTCTTGCAGGTTCTCTTCAGTATCTCACTTTCACTAGACCTGATATTACTTATGCTGTGCAGCAGGTTTGTTTATAAATGCATGATCCTCGATAGCCTCATTTCACTGCTCTCAAGCGGATATTTCGGTATGTTCAGGGGACTTTGGCTTATGGTTTACAGTTATTTTCTTCTACTACTGAGTCCTTGGTTGCTTATTCGGATGCTGATTGGGCTGGTTGCCCTACCACTCACCGGTCTACATCAGGTTATTGTGTTTTTCTTGGCAATAACTTACTTTCATGGTCCTCTAAACGCCAGCCGACGATTTCTTTTTCCAGTGCTGAGGCTGAGTATCGGGGTGTTGCCAATGCTGTTTCAAAGACATGTTGGCTTTGGAATTTACTATGTGAGCTTTGATAACGCTACACGCGTCGTTCGGGGTCAAAGGAATTTCCTTTTCGTCAAGCAAGTTTTTCAACACCCTAGGCAATGAACCTAATCGTTGTAGTGTAGTATTAGGGTAAGCCACGGGAATTGATATCGTTCTCTAGGGGAATAGTAATGCTAGTGAGAAGTTACTACGCTAAGGTTGGGGTTGAGGAAGATTATTTTTTATCTTTTTTATGTTTTTTAGGAAATGGAAAGGTACGAATCTCGGGGTTTGGATTTGGGGGTTGGTATTTCTACCGATTACTTCTATTATCTAATTATTTATTCTAGTGGTGTATGTAGTCTATGTCTAATTATTGTGTGCTCGTATGATGATTTAAAGATGTGTTTACTTAGGTTGTATTACTCCTTAATTATCTCCTATTTATGGTTGAATTGTCACGTCCTTATTCTTAATCGCGTTATGTGTCTAAGGTCGTAGGGTATGCGTTTATCCCTAACTCTTTGAAACTACCAAAGGTTATCGCCTACAAAGTCTTTAGGATTTATAAACTTTAACTCTAAGGTACTCTTTGGATGGTTTAGCCTACAACAACTCTAGGTATTATAAACTAAGGTTCACAAAATTAATCAAGCATTAACTACACAACGGATGAACTATCGCATTACTAGATCATTAACAATTAAGATAAAAGACAACCAATCAATATTCAATAATTAAGTTTCATATTCCCTAAGCAAACAAACAAGTAAATTAGCTGGACATGGGGAACATGCAAGCATACACACAAGTAATTGAAGACATAATTAAATTAATGAAGTAAAACACTTATCTTGATGTAAGATAGGGTTTGGAACCCTAAAATACTGTACAAGACAGCCTTGGTTCGGTTTAGGTTTTTACTTCAAAAGACTACACATCGAAAACTAAAAAATTCGGATTCTATATATAAGATTACATATGCGACGGCGTCACCCTTTGATTTGTGACGCCGCCGGGTCGCCGTCATTAGGGTTTCGTCTTGGCCACGTTAGTCTTGCGACGGTGTCACCTTATGCTTGTGACGCCGTCCCCTTCAGTCTCTGACGTCGTCTGGATCAAATCTCGGCCGTCTGAGTTGCGACGACCTACTCTTTTAAAACCTGACACCGTCACTTGTAAATAGGCAAATTGGCTACTGAGCCGTCACAAAAGTGATGTGACGGCATCGCAGATAACACCTTACGCCGCCCCCTTCAGTTCCAGCAGCCTGAGTGTTTCGATTCTTGATTTGGCCATTTTCTTCGTATATTCGCGCATTTTCGTCCGAATAAGTGTCATTCCAGCATTTTGCCTTCAAGATACCTAAAAAGTGAAAAGGAACGATATTAAGTAATAACGGATACAAAAGAAATCAAATAAGGGCTTAAATGACCCCTCAAAAAGGTACATTTTAAAACCTTATCAAATATCCCTACACTTGGTATTTGCTTGTCCTCAAGCAAATGTGCTTTTGGCCAATTAATTTATAAGTTAGGGGTCAAGAAGCATTGGTTTAGAACAATCCACAACACATATAAGCCCCGCAAAAGTCATAACAAGCATGGAAATTACATATTAGCACCTCACATGGGGTGTTTGGATACTTACATCTCTCGGGTGTATATGAAATATAACAAGTTGGAAATGGAAGATAAACACTCATTAACCGGTCCTAGTACATAGATTGCCATATGCTTGAGACTAGATCAAACCTCCATCGCTTTGGCGTAAGCACCTAGGAAAGACTATCAAAGAGATCTTTTAAAGGGTTGTAATGTTAGGCTTTCGGTAGGGAAACAAAGGGTTTGGTGGGATAGGCGATTTAGTGGTGGCAAGTCAAAAATCTTTATGATACAAGCATGCGAAGAATGGCGTTGCTAAGCCAAGACTCGACACTCTAAAACTCTAGATAACTGAAATAAACATACATAAATTTAAAGATAGATGTAGGATGGTAGCCCGTATGTGTTTTTTTGTTTTTTTTTTTTGTTTTGTTTTTTTTTTTCATACACTTTTACTCTACCATCCTCTATGGTAACATCAAAATGATAGGGATTTATAGGCGCATCCCTACACTTGAGTTTTTATTACTCTAACACTAATTTGACCTGAATTGAAAAGATCAAAACACTTGGAGTACATTATTACGCAAATAAAGGGAATTTGAATTTAACGTTCCCTTCCCGTCATTTAATAAAATTTAACTTTTCCCATGAGTCCCAATCGTCCCAAAACAGTATACAAAGGATATGACTCGACTTAGCAACTTATGCAAGCAACTAGATAATTGAACTAAGGGTTTTTAGGGTGATAACAATAATGCACTAAAAGTGAGTGCATACAAGGTAGGCTAAGGCGATTTGGGTGTACATTTGGGGGTGGGGTGTAAACAATGCTCTTCATTGATATTCCGGAAAACCGAAACATCACGAGAACCGCGAAAAGGATAGGCTCTGAGGGGTTAACTAGGGGTATCGTGTACTAAAGATGAGTACAATGCAAAGGTGTGGGGGAATTACTCAACCGATGTGGATGAAGTAATTATATTACAGGTATCAAAAAAGGGTTATCCTAATGCCTCTTATCATTTAGTTATTCCTAACTACACAAGTGTAGTCTTACTAGCGATCTCGGAATGCATCACAAAACAAGTTCTAGAATCTATTATACTATCGGTTCACACACTAAGCATTAAAGATGGATGCTTTAATTCCTACTAATCTAAGGGCGATCCTCACATTTTTGGTGGAATTTAAGTGGTAAAGGGTTTTTGTGCTAGTCATATAACTTCCTATCCATGAGATGCTTTATTAAGACTAATGACCCACTCTTATATGTCATGAAAAATTTTAAATTTGGTGCCAAAATTACCCTAACCGACATTTTCTCATGGTTTATTACACACATGCAATTGGACAAAGCAAATAATCAAGGATAAGCATAGTTTCAAAGTTCCCGTTTTATTTTCCCTCCCTACACTTAAACTGAACATTGTCCCCAATGTTCCCCGAAAGTATCAAAGTTATGATAATGGAAGGTAATAAAAGATGAAAGAAACTAGTAATCCCCTGATTAGCTCGGTAGGATCCGTGTAAAGTGGTGGTTACATCTGTCTTCAAGAAGAACGTTAGCGTGAAAAACTCCTTCTCATCTTATGTATCTTCTTCTTGATAAATTAAACCTGCACACTTGAAGAAAACAAACGAAACCTTCGCGTAAAATCGGCGGTAATAATATATATATGACTCTACTAAACTAGGATATAATGCTTGTGGAATGGATGTTTACAGAATTTCTGGAAAATTAAGACCTGGAAAATTCTAAAAAATTATAAGTAGCTCAGAAAACGAGAAAAAGTAATCAGTTGTTTTTGCTCCTTTCTGACGCCGTCAGGTTATCCTAACAAAAACTGGTCTGCGATTTTCTGAAAAAAATTTTGGAAAATTTACATCTTTAGAATCTGGAAAAATTTCCTGCAAAACATCCATTATGACTCGATACAAGCATTTGACTCGAACAAACACACATGTATATCTTTTAATTAATTGAAATTCTCATATTTACGTTTCTTTTGAAAACGTGTGTAATCCTCCCTACACTTATCCCGTATGTAAAATACCTTTATATGTAATTAAGACGAGGTTAAAAACAAAATAATGTATTTTTACAAATTTAAACATGAGAATAAACAATCAATAAAAGATATATGACACAAACAAGCAAACAATTAAGCATGGGTTGCCTCCCACGAAGCTCTTTTCTTTATTTATGAGTCTTGTAGCTAGACTCGTAGTCGTGCCCCTATGTGACTTCATTGCCGTCACCTTCTTCCTCATGACGGTCTCTATTGGGGGATTCCATGTTGTAAAACTACCCTATGATGCACCTTTCTAAGAGGTCATCCTCTCCCCAATCGGTTCTATATTCCGGTCCTAAGTTCAAGCAATCCTTATAGAATCTAAAAATCTTGGCCATAACATAATCTACTCCTTTCTCCTTATCCTCCTCATTCCTATAATAGACCGATAGTTTAAGTTCCTTTTCATCATTGGAGAGTGATGAAAACTTCTCAATCTTAAACGGCATTTGGTAAGCTACATCATCGGTCCCATCCTTGAATCGCACTATTCCTAATGAGGGATCATAGGTCATCTCAGTGTTTTCTATGAAAGGTTTTCCTAGAATAATATGGGACAAGCTAGGATCTATGGCCGTACTAATATCATCCACAATTATGAAATCCGTAGGAAATGTGAAACTACCTACATAAACGGGTAATCCCTTAACTCTACCAAGAAAATTGCACCTACCCTAGGATTATCGGGGTCTTGCCTCGTTGGGATAGGCTTCTTCATTACCCAATTATAGTAGGTGCTAGTCATTATGTTTATTGGGGACTTGCGGTCAATGTAGGCCTTTGCCACGAAAAGGTGTCCTATACAACATGGTATGTTAAGATTCCAAGGGTTCCCAAACTTGATCCTAGGGCTTCTCCTAGCATACATGTGACGGAGGTCACGCACTAAACGAGGGTAGCGAGATAGTTCTTCTTCCGTAGGAAACTTATTGAAATAGTCATTGTCTACTTCATCTACTTCCTCGGTTGTTTCATTCCTCGATGTTTCACTAACCTCAAGTATAGTTTCATGGTCCACTTCGTCATTTGTTCTATTAGGTTTCACTAAGGTGATGGTATTGACAAATTGAACGTGCTTAGCTAACTTACTTGGGTCCTTAATCTCTACACTGGAAGGTTCGGGAGTTGAGATAGCATTGACCTTTCTATCATTATTGGTCATGGCTTTCAAGAGGTTATCTATCTTCCTATCCATCTCGGCTTGTTGTTGGTTAAAACGGTCCAAGAGCTTAGCTATTTGAGCTTCTTGGGATGCGACTAGGTGTTGCAACATCCCTTCAATATTTTGTTGGTTAGGGCCGTGAGATGGGGGCCATGAGAAATCATTGGAGGTGAATTCTTTGGTTTGTCCCCAAAAGAAGTCGGGCTTGCCCTTCCATGCTTCTCGGCGTCATTAAAAGTCTAGGTCCGGGTGTTTGTAGGGAATCTTCCTCCCGTTCCATTAATACGCGAGGATGCGTAGTCAACGAAAGCTTGTTCGGGGAATCGGGTGCAAGTGCGCGTGTTATGAGGTTCACTACACGGCTCATACAAGGAATAAACTTTGTTCACATGGCGTGAAGACTTAGGATTTTTGTTGGAGCTCATTAGGAATTTAACTTGATCTTCAAGTTCGAGCATCCTACGGTCGGAAGGTTGTGAGTCAATGGGAGGCAAGAAGATTGCCTTAACGGTTTTGGGCAACTCACGGGGGTCATTCCAACTTTCGTTGTCATAGAGAGCAAGGTCCTCTATTATACCCCATGATTCTTCCGCGGTGAGATCACTTAGTTTTCCACCGGCCGCTTGGTCAATGGATCGCTTGGTGGGGAAGTTGACATGATCATAGAAGAGTGGACTTGGGCCAAAGATCAATGCCGAGATGAGGGACTTTATGAAGTAAGTCCTTGAATCGAGTCCATGCTTCGTAGAGATTCACCTTGACGTTGTTGGAACATCAAGATATCATTCCTAAGCTTAGTGGTTCTCCCCGGTGGGAAAAATTGAGCAAGGAAGTGAGAGGTGAGATCATCCCAACTTGAAATGGAGCTGGCGGGAAATCGCTCAAGCCAATTACTAGCTTGGTCTCGTAGAGAGAATTGGAAGAGACGCAGACGCGTGGTCTCCTGAGTAGTAGCATCGAGGTCGATGGAATCGACAATTTTAAGGAAATCCTTAAGATGCTGATTAGGATCTTCGGAACGAAGTCCATGGAATGCACATCTGTTTTGCACCAACAGGATGGTGTCGGATCGCAGGGCCGTAGTTTGGGCTTGGTCGAGGAGCTCAATGGTGTTCCTATAGCCTAGGTGGCTTGGTCTCGAGTATTCACCAAGAGTACGGCCTCTTGGCGGGTCATTTGGTGGTAGGTTGATGAATGGTGGTTGGTTATCACCTTCCATGATGAAAAGTGATGGGGTTACGATCAAAGGTCACGAAGAAGGGGGATAGACTATGAGGAAGCTAAAAATGAGAAAAAAACTTACTTGATAGGAATCAAGCAAAGAAACCTAAACGAGGTGGACTCCTAACTAGCTATTATATTCCCCGGCATCGGCGCCAAAAACTTGATAACGCTACACGCGTCGTTCGGGGTCAAAGGAACTTCCTTTTCGTCGAGCAAGTTTTTCAACACCCTAGGCAGTGAACCTAATCGTTGTAGTGTAGTATTAGGGTAAGCCACGGGAATTGATATCGTTCTATAGGGGAATAGGAATGCTAGTGAGAAGTTACTACGCTAAGGTTGGGGTTGAGGAAGATTATTTTTTATCTTTTTTATGTTTTTTAGGAAATGGAAAGGTATGAATCTCGGGGTTTGGATTTGGGGGTTGGTATTTCTACCGATTACTTCTATTATCTAATTATCTATTCTAGTGGTGTATGTAGTCTATGTCTAATTATTGCGTGCTCGTATGATGATTTAAAGATGTGTTTACTTAGGTTGTATTACTCCTTAATTATCTCCTATTGATGGTTGAATTGTCACGTCCTTATTCTTAATCCCGTTGTGTGTTTAAGGTCGTAGGGTATGCGTTTATCCCTAACTCTTTGAAACTACCAAAGGTTATCGCCTACAAAGTCTCTAGGATTTATAAACTTTAACTCTAAGGTACTCTTCAGATGGTTTAGCCTACAACAACTCTAGGTATTATAAACTAAGGTTCACAAAGATTAATCAAGCATTAACTACACAACGGATGACCTATCGCATTACTAGATCATTAACAATTAAGATAAGAGACAACCAATCAATATTCAATAATTAAGTTTCATATTCCTAAGCAAACACACAAGTAAATTAGCCGGACATGGGAACATGCAAGCATACACACAAGTAATTGAAGACATAATTAAATTAATGAAGTAAAACACTTATCTTGATGTAAGATAAGGTTTGGAACCCTAAAATACTGTACAAGACAGCCTTGGTTCGGTTTAGGTTTTTACTCCAAAAGACTACACACCGAAAACTAAAAAATTCGGATTCTATATATAAGATTACATACGCGACGGCGTCAACCTTTGATTTGTGACGCCGTCGGGTCGCCGGCATTAGGGTTTCGTCTTGGCCACGTTAGTCTTGCGACGGCGTCACCTTATGCTTGTGACGCCGTCCCCTTCAGTCTCTGACGTCGTCTGGATCAAATCTAGGCCGTATGAGTTGCGACGACCTACTCTTTTAAAACCTGACACCGTCACTTGTAAATAGGCAAATTGGCTACTGAGCTGTCACAAAAGTGATGCGACAGCGTCGCAGATAACACCTGATGCCGTCCCCTTCAGTTCCAGCAGCCTGAGTGTCTCGATTCTTGACTTTGGCCATTTTCTTCGTATATTCGCGCCTTTTCGTCCGAATAAGTGTCATTCCAGCATTTTGCCTTCAAGATACCTAAAAAGTGAAAAGGAACGATATTAAGTAATAACGGATACAAAAGTGATCAAATAAGGGCTTAAATGACCCCTCAAAAATGTACATTTTAAAACCTTATCAAGCTTCATACGCCACTGTCATCTGCTACTATTGTTTATTGTGATAATGTGAGTGCAGTGTATTTGTCTTCTAACCCTGTTCAGCATCAGCGCACCAAGCATATTGAGATTGATATTCATTTTGTTCGTGATTTGGTTGCTACTGGTCAAGTTCGAGTTCTGCATGTTCCTTCTCGGTTTCAGTATGCTGATATTTTTACCAAGGGGTTACCATCTGCCTTGTTTTCTGATTTTCGTGACAGCTTGAGTGTTCGGTCTCCTCCCGCTCAAACTGCGGGGGAGTGTTAGTCTATTAGTATTAGATTAGTATTAGTATTGGCCCATTGTATATTCGGCCCATTATGTATCCTATATAATCTTGATGTTCCAAACATTATTATTCATTCAATATACACAAACTTACATGAACCAATTTTTTTAAGGCTCAAATGGAAAAGGCTATGAAGAGATATGGAGTGGTTTATAAATTTTCAACTGCATAGCATCCTCAGACAAATGGGCAAGTTGAAAACACTAATAGAGCATTAAAATGAATGTTATAAAAAAATGTGGGTCAAAATAGAAAGGATTGGTCATTTAAATTAGATGATGCATTATGGTCATTTAGAACAGCTCACAAGACACCAATAGGAACAACTCATTTCCGGTTAATCTATGGCAAACCATGTCATCTTCTAGTAGAACTAGAGCATAAGGCATATTAGGCCCTCTCCCAAAAGCCCCATGAAAAGTCACGTACATCATCGTGGCCATTGATTATTTCACAAAGTGGGTCAAGAAGTTTGTACGGGAAATGCAGGTTCGGTTTACCAGGAATAATCGTAACGGATAACAACACCAATTTCATCAATGACCCATTTAAAAGTTGGTGTTAGAAATTGAACATCAAACAAATGAACACCGATGTAGCCTACCCACATCCTAATGGTTTGGTCCAAAGAGCCAAAATTTTATTAATGAAATGCCTCAAATCAAGATTGGGAAGAGAAAGAGTCGGATGGGTTGATGAGTTGCCAAACGTCTTATGGGCTCACCGAACTTCGTTGAAGACAAGCAACGGGGAAACTCCATTTAGCTTAACCTATGGAAGTGAATCTGTTATCTCGACAGAGATAAGAATGCCAATCTTCCGGACCATGATGATCAAAGAAAAGGTCAACGAAGAAGAGATCCGTTTGAACTTGGATATGTTACAAGAAAGAAGAGAGACAATTGCAATAATAATAATAATAATAATAATAATAGTACTCATATTATTAATAACTAATAAAATTATTTAACAATAATAATAATAATAATAATAATAATAATAATAATAAAATTATTATCATTTAATAATAATAATAATAATAATAATAATAATAATAATAATAATAATAATGTTACCAACATGTTTTCACCACCAACTGTGGGAGATTTGGGTGCCTTTGGGTGCAAGGGTTTCCTTCCCCACTAGATCATCTTCCCCACTAGATCGTCTTGATCTCGCCGGTGTTGTGTCTCGTGGGTGTGCGTGAGTTGGTCCCCGAACCATCGTTTGGGTCTTTCTTTTCACTTTTGTGTGCGTGGGTGGTTGAGATCACTGCCGGTTTCATCACCAGTTTCTTTGGGACAGGAGGTGCAGGTGGTTGCTGGTTTCATCACCATTGTCTCTCTTTTGTGCTACCGATTCATAACCGGTTTCCGGAAGTTCCTTATTTCTGGTAGCGAGTTGTCCCCAGAATCCTGGTAGCGTATTGTTAACACCTTTTTGGAAACGTTTTTTGTTGGCTTGCACCTTTCTGGAAGCGAGTTGGGTTAATGAATTTGGTAGCGACTTGCTTTTTAGCAAGTTGGTTTTTTATCCTCTCGTAGTTTTGCTTCAGCTTGTCCAACGTTTTGGTTTGGTGGGGCCCGCTTGTTTTGTTTGTTTGCTCATTTTCGTTTTGGGTAGCAACTTAACTTGATAGCGACTTGCCCTCTAAACTTTGGTTGTGTTTTGTTTTAGTGGGGCCCGCGATGGTTATCATGCTGCTTTTATTTTTAGCACCTAGCTTTTAAAACTTAGTTTGTTTTCCTGCATTTTGCACCAAAAAAAAAAAAAAAAAAAAAACTTTATGGCTATTATTCGGTTTCATTGTCCCTTTGCGGGTTTGAATGGTTGTCAAGATGGTAGTGGGAATGGGCTTACCAAAACCTCGTTGATTTCTCATCTTCGTGATCGTCATTTCCATAAGGATGCGCCTGCAACCACCAAACTTTCTTTGGCCACTAATCTGGTTGTTTTTTAGGCTGCTGAGGTTACGTTGAAACGTATGGGTCTTTGGTTGTGTGGAGTTTGTTTTAAGACGCATACTCTTCGCTCAAAATGCCGGCATGGATCTGATTTTGTGCCGCCCCCGATTGCGGTGACGGTGTTGTTAGATTTGTGCTATTTGATCTCGCTAAGCCCCAAGTTCCCTCTTCTGTTCAACTCGCTTGTGTTGAAGATTTGGTTTCGGAAGAGCACTCTAGTTTTGATCTACACTTACTTGACACTTTGCTCGCTAAAGGGTTACACACTGTCAAATCCATCCCACCAAAGTGCCGTTTGGGATTCTCTCGTGTTTTGAAAGGAGCTCTTGATAAGGTGATCTGCACACCTGAAGACATTTCTTGTTGGGTTAGCCTGTTAGCCTTGCCTCTTTGTCTCCTTAAAACCTTTTGTCCGAGGAGTAACCTGGAGTTGGGTGAGCGTAATGTCAAGCAATGTAGGAGGAAGATTTGTGATGGTCATTATACTGCCGCTGTCAGAGTTATTTCTTCTTCAGGTGTTGCCCCTTACAATGATACTACCCTTGAGGACCTAAAGGCTAAGCATCCCTTCAAGTCTGCTCCTTCATTGCCTGATATACCTATTGATCATCATAACCTCATTGCATCTCCTGCTGCGGTTCTTGATATGATTAAGAGCTTCCCCCGTGGTACATCTTGTGGCCGAGATGGTTTACGTGCCCAACACCTTTTGGATTGCTTTAGCGGCGCTGCTGTGGCTATATCTGATGATTTAATCAATTCCATCACCCAGGTGGTAAATCTTTTTCTTGATGGTAAGTGTCCTAAGGCTTTGGGCGAGTATATTGCCAGTGCTCCTCTCACACCGCTGATCAAGCCAGGTGGTGGTATCCGTCCCATTGCGGTGGGGACTGTCTGGAGGCGTTTAGTCTCCAAGGTGGGAGCTTCTATGATTGGACACTCTTTAGATGGATACTTGAATGATCTGTAGTTCGGAGTTGGGGTTTCTGGAGGAGGGTAAGCCATTCTCCATGCCGTGAATCGGCTTGTTGAAGACCGTGGAGGTGATGTGGGTCTTTCGATGTTGTTGGTGGATTTCAAAAACGCCTTCAATCTGGTGGACCGTGAGGTTATGTTACAAGAGGTTCGCCTCCATTGTCCTGCCATATCACGTTGGGTTGAATTTTGCTACTCCAGCCCAGCCAGATTATACTATGGGGAACACACTTTATGGTCACACCAAGGCGTGCAACAAGGTGATCCTCTTGGACCTCTCCTTTTTGCGTTGGTGCTACATCCTTTGGCTCGCAAGATCAAAGACTCCTTTTCTCTCCCCTTTCAAGCTTGGTACCTAGATGATGGTATGATCATTGGAGATACTCTGTTTGTTGGGAAGGCCTTGGAGCTCATTATGATAGATGGACCTCGTTATGGTTTGCACCTCAACGTCGATAAAACTGAGGTTTTTTGGCCAAGGGAAGATCCTAGAAGCAGACTCGAAGGTGTTTTCCCTCCTAATATTGCCCGGCCCCTGCATGGCGTAAAATTGTTGGGTGGGCCTGTTGGTGTAGATCTTGAGGGTAGTAGTAAGCTTGTTTTGAAACGAGTTTCTAAAACCATTGAACTTATGGACGCTGTTGCTAAGCTTAATGACCCCCAATGTGAGTTGCTGCTTCTCCGTGCATGTGCTGGCATTTCCAAGCTGTATTTCTCTATGCGCACATGTTCCCCCCGTATCTTTGAACGTGCTCAGATTTCATTCGATGAAGCACTTCGCTCCTCTTTGGAGCGTATTGTCACTGCCTCTGGGCCCGGGTTTGGAAATTGGCAATGGAGACTGGCCACCTTCCCTTTGAATTTAGGGGGCTTGGCGTTTACGCTGCTGGCGATGTTTTGAACTATGCCTTCCTTGCTTCTAGACTCCAATCGGCCAGCCTACAGACTGAACTTCTTCGGCAGTCTGGTATTGATGCTACTGGATCTTCCTTTGATGATGCCCTGCATGTCTTTAACGAGAAAATGGAGACCGACCTTTTGGGTAGCTCTTGTGGAATTGCTGCCCCCAAACTCATGAAGAAATTGGCAGATTTATATTTCGCACGTGTCACCAAAGAGGCTGAATCCACCTTCTGCTTATCTGCTAGACAGATGGCCCTATGGAGATCGCAAATGGAAGACCATACTTCAGACTGGCTCAGAGTAGTCCCGATAGCTGGGCTGGGACAGACTATGAATGCCAGAACTTACAGATGTGTACTATGTTATCGGCTAGGCATCCCCCTCTTCTCAGTTCAGATGCCGTGTTCAGCTTGCTCCAAGGTTTTCACAGGGATATTTACGGGGGCCATGCTGTATCGTGTGCTGGCACTATTGGTATTAAACATCGGCACAACATAGTGCGTGACACTTTGGTTGATATTTGTTCTCGATCTGGGGTCTCAGCTCGTAAAGAGGTTGACATCGGATTGGGTGGAGAAAGGGAGCAAGTCTTACGGCCAGCAGATATCTTGCTCTATTCTTGGGATGGAGGGCAGGACGTATGTGTCGATTTGACGGGGTCGTCCCCCTTTACACAAACTGGTATGATGGATTTTGTGCTAGGTCGTGCAGTGATTGACGCCGCAAAACGTAAGCGCATCAAATACGGAGCCAAATGTACAGACATTGTATATGGGTTCACCCCTTTCTCATTTTCCTCCTTAGGAGAACTTGAGGTTGACGCGGTGACCTTACTTAAGCGGATCCGAAAGTTCTCTATAACTCAAGACATTGGAGCGCGCGCGGCTGCTCATATCTTCAGTAGGATTAGTTTTGCTATTGCTAAAGGTGTGGGAGCCCAGATTGTTTCAAGGTTCCCCACTAATTTCTTGTAATCCACTGGTTTTGTTTCTAATGAAAGTGATGTTTTATAAAAATAAAAAAAAAATAAAATAAATAATAATAATAATAATAATAATAATAACCCAATATTGAACAATAATAATAATAACCCAACTGTGGGCGATAATGGCGAATGCTTTTCGTCTTGATCCCACCAATCCTTTTCCTGTTGATCCCACCAAACAATATTCATCTCTACATCACTAATTTATTTATCATTCTTTGTTTGATCCCACCATAAGTATCTTTAATTTATTTATACAATGAATATCTTATTCAATGCTTTTTGAATTTTTGGTCCGTACAAACTATATTGTGTTTCAAGAATTGTTTCGATTCGCTGCGCTTGTTGTTGTGGGGATTCTATTTATTTATTGGTTGGCTACGCTTCTTGATTAGCTTCAAGTTTTAGGCTGCCGCTGTTGGTGTTTTTGTTAGTTGTGGCTCCTGGTTGCGTTTTGCTCATTGTCGAAAACAAGTTTGGTTACAAGGGGTTGTCGTTTTGTTGTTTTGTTTCTATGCCTGCTGTAAGATTTCACTGTCCCTTCGTGGGTCTTAGTGGATGTCGGGATGGTGGTGGAAATGGGCTTACTAAAACCTCTTTGATCACACATCTTCGTGATCGGCACTTTAGTGGTGAGGCTGAAGCTATCACTAGGCAGTCTCTTTTGTCGGATTTGGTTATTTTCGAAAGGGTTGAGGTTACTCTTAAGCGTATGGGTTTGTGGTTGTGTGGTGGCTGTTTCAGAACGCATACCTTCCGGACTAAGTGTCGTCATGGTGCGGGTTCTGATTTTGTGTCTCCTCCTGATTGTGGTGATGGTGTTGTTCGGTTCGTGTTATATGATCTCACCAAACCACAGGCTCTTTCTCATGTAGCCCTTGTTGAGGATTCGGTTTTGGACGTGCTTGGTGGCTTTGATTTATCTCTTCTTGATACCTTATTCTCCAAGGGATTGCGGACTGTCAAATCTATCCCTCCCAAATGTCGGTTGGAGTTCTCTCTATTTGAAAAGAGCTCTTGATAAGGTGATCTGCACGCCTGGTGACATTTCTTGTTGGGTTAGTTTATTTGTCCTGCCGCTTTGTCTACTTAAAACCTTTTGCCCGAGGAGTAGTCAAGAGAGTAGGTCGGTCACTAAGCGTCAACGTCAGGAAGAGTATATTGTTAATGCTATTCATGCATGGGGCTCTCCTGGTGGTAGTTTGCAGGTTGTGCGTGAGGTTTTAGCTGAGCCCCTTCCATCATGGTCTACTGTTGATGATGATAGTTTGGATTTGGGTGATCGTAATGTCAAGCAATGTAAGAGGAAGATTTGTGATGGTCATTATACTGCTGCGGTCAGAGTTCTTTCGTCTTCTGGTGTTGCACCTTATGATGCTTCTACTCTTGAAGACTTAAAAGCTAAGCACCCTTTTCAGTCTGCTCCTCTCTTGCCTGATATACCTATTGATCATCATCACCTTATCGCATCCTCTTCCATCGTTCTTGACATGATCAAGAGTTTCCCTCGTGGTACTTCTTGTGGGCGAGATGGGTTGCGTGCCCAACACCTTTTGGATTGTTTGAGTGGTGCAGCTGTGGCTATTTCTGACGAGTTGATCGCTTCTATTACCCAAGTGGTGAACCTTTTTCTTGCTGGTAACTGTCCGAGGGCGTTGGGGGAGTATATTGCTAGTGCTCCTCTCACACCCTTAGTCAAACCAGGAGGGGGTATCCGTCCTATTGCTGTTGGGACTGTTTGGAGGCGGTTAGTTTCCAAGGTTTGTGCTTCCATGCTTAGCCACTCTTCAGGCAGTTATTTCGATGATTTACAACTTGGTGTTGGGGTGTCTGGGGGTGGGGAAGCTATTCTTCATGCTGTGAACCGTTTGGTTGAGGACCGCGGGGGTGAGGTTGGTCTGTCCATGTTGTTGGTTGATTTTAAAAACGCTTTCAACATGGTGGACCGGGCTGTTATGTTACGTGAGGTTCGTTTGCATTTCCCGGCTATTTCACAGTGGGTGGAGTTTTGCTACTCTAGTCCTGCTAGATTATATTATGGTGAGCATACTCTTTGGTCTCATCAAGGTGTGCAACAAGGTGATCCGCTTGGGCCTCTTCTTTTTGCTTTAGTCTTACATCCCTTAGCTTGTAAGATTAGAGATTCTTTTGACCTTTCCTTTCAAGCTTGGTATTTGGATGATGGTACTATTATTGGTGATACCTTGGTTGTGGGTAAGGTTTTAGAGTTGATTATGGCAGACGGACCTTGTCGTGGTTTACACCTCAATGTTGATAAAACTGAAGTCTTTTGGCCACAAGAGGACCCCAGAAGCAGGTATGATGGTGTTTTTCCCCCTAATATTTCTTGCCCCTCACATGGTGTTAAATTATTGGGTGGACCTGTTAGTGTGGATTTTGAGTTTGGTAGTAAGTTGGTCCTGAAAGGGTTGCTAAAACTATTGAACTTATGGAGGCGGTTGCCAAACTTAATGACCCTCAATGCGAGTTGTTGTTAATCCGTGCATGTGCTGGTATTTCTAAGCTCTATTTCTCTATGCGCACATGTTCTCCTCGGGTCTTTGAGTGTGCTCAGGTTTCTTTTGATGCGGCACTTCGTTCTTCTTTGGAGCGTATTGTCACTGCTTCTGGACCTGGTTTTGGTGACTGGCAGTGGAGACTCGCCACCTTACCTTTTGCTTTTGGGGGACTTGGTTTATATTCTGCAGGTGATGTCTTGAACTATGCCTTCATTGCTTCTAGACTTCAATCAGCTGGCCTTCAGACTAAGCTTCTTCATGGTTCGGGTATTATAACTGCTGGTCCCTCTTTTGATGATGCTCTATGTACTTTCAACGTGAATATGGATATTGACCTTTTGAGTAACCTTAGCGAGGTCGCTGCCCCCAAACTTATGAAGAAATTGGCAGATATATATTTCGGTCGGGTTTCCCAAATTGTTGAATCTACTTTCCATCTTTCCCCTCGACAGATGGCGTTATGGAGCTCGTTAAAGGAGGATCACACTGCCGGATTGGCTTAGGGTGGCTCCGGTATCTAGATTGGGACAAACTATGAGTGCCAGGGCTTATCGGTGTGTACTGTGTTATCGTTTGGGTGTTCCTCTTTTCACTGTTCAGGTACCTTGTTCTGCCTGCTCTAAGGTTTTTCCTGGAGATATTTACGGGGATCACGCTGTTTCTTGTGCGGGTATTGTTGGCATTAAACATCGTCACAACCTTGTGCGCAATGTTCTTGTTGACATATGCTCCCGATCTGGGATTTCCGCTCGCAAGGAGATGGATATTGGGCTTTTTGGAGATGGGGACAGATCCTTGCGACCGGCTGACATATTACTCTACTCTTGGGATAGTGGACGCGATGTATGTGTTGATCTTACGGGTTCGTCGCCTTTGACGCAATCCGGGTTGATTGATTTTATACCAGGGCGAGTGATCAGTGATGCTGCTCAGCGTAAACGGGTCAAGTACGATGCCAAATGTGCGGATATTGGGTATGGGTTTCTCCCTTCTCTTTTCCTCTTTTGGAGAACTTGAGAAAGATGCGTCACCTTACTCAAGCGTATTCGCGTTCTCGATGACTCAGGACATTGGAGCGCGTGCAGCAGTTTATATCTTTAATAGGATTGGTTTTACCATTGCTAGAGGTGTGGGGGCTCAGTTGGTTTCGAGGCTCCCCACAAATCTTTTGTAATCCTATGAGTTTTTTAATAAAAGTGTGATTAAAAAAAAAAAAATAATAATAATAATAATAATAATAATAATAATAATAATAATAATCATAATAATAATAATAATAAGCGCCAGCGTCAAGAAGACTATATCGCTAATGCCATTCGGTCTTGGGGTACGCCTGGTGGTAGTCTGCAGCTTGTTAGAGAGGTTTTAGCTGAACCCTCCCCTACTTGGTCTAATATTGAGGAGGAAAACCTGGAATTGGGTTAGCGCAATGTCAAGCAATGTAGGAGGAAGATTTGTGATGGTTATTATACTGCCGCTGTCAGAGTTCTTTCTTCTTCAGGTGTCGCTCCTTACAATGATATTACCCTTGAGGACCTAAAGGCCAAGTATCCCTTCAAGTCTGCTCCTTCACTGCCTGATATACCTATTGATCATCATAACCTCATTGCATCTCCTGCTGTGGTTCTTGACATGATTAAGAGTTTCCCCCGTGGTACATCTTGTGGTCGAGAGGGCTTATGCGCCCAACACCTATTAGATTGTTTTAGCGGTGCTGCTGTTGCTATATCTGATGAGTTAATCAACTCCATCACCCAGGTGGTAAATCTTTTTCTTGATGGTAAGTGTCCTAAGGCTTTGGGCGAGTATATTGCCAGTGCTCCTCTCACACCGCTGATCAAACCAGGTGGTGGTATCCGTCCTATTGCGGTGGGGATTGTCTGGAGGCGTTTAGTCTCCAAGGTGGGAGCTTCTATGATTGGACACTCTTTAGATGGATACTTGAATGATCTACAGTTCGGAGTTGGGGTTTCTGGAGGAGGGGAGGCCATCCTTCATGCTGTGAATCGGTTTGTTGAAGACCGTGGAGATGATGTGGGTCTTTCGATGTTGTTGGTGGATTTCAAAAACGCCTTCAATCTGGTGGACCGTGAGGTTATGTTACAAGAGGTTCGCCTCCATTGTCCTGCCATATCACGTTGGGTTGAATTTTGCTACTCCAGCCCAGCCAGATTATATTATGGGGAACACACTTTATGGTCACACCAAGGCGTGCAGCAAGGTGACCCTCTTGGACCTCTCCTTTTTGCGTTGGTGCTACATCCTTTGGCTCGCAAGATCAAAGACTCCTTTTCCCTCCCCTTTCAAGCTTGGTACCTAGATGATGGTACGATCATTGGAGATACTCTGTTTGTTGGGAAGGCCCTGGAGCTCATTATGATTGATGGACCTCGTTATGGTTTGCACCTCAACGTCGATAAAACTGAGGTTTTTTGGCCAAGGGAAGATCCTAGAAGCAGACTCGCAGGTGTTTTCCCTCCTAATATTGCCCGGCCCCTGCATGGTGTAAAATTGTTGGGTGGGCCTGTTGGTGTTGACCTTGAGTTTAGCAGTAAGCTCGTTTTGAAACGAGTTTCTAAAACTATTGAACTTATGGACGCTGTTGCTAAGCTTAATGATCCCCAATGTGAGTTGCTACTTCTGCCTGCATGTGCCGGCATTTCCAAGCTATATTTCTCTATGCGTACATGTTCCCCCCGTGTCTTTGAACGTGCTCAGATTTCATTCGATGAAGCGCTTCGCTCCTCTTTGGAGCGAATTGTCACTGCCTCTGGACCTGGGTTTGGAAATTGGCAATGGAGACTGGCCACTCTTCCTTTTGAATTTGGGAGGCTTGGTATATACGCTGCTGGTGATGTTTTGAATTATGCCTTCCTTGCTTCTAGACTCCAATCGGAAAGACCTCAGTGAACTTCTCAGCAGTCTGGTGTTGGTGCTGGATCTTCCTTTGATGATGCCCTGATGTGTTTTAACGAGAATGGAGACCGACCTTTTGGGTAGCTCTTGTGAGATTCTGCCCCAAACTTATGAAGAAATTGGCAGATTTATATTTCACACGTGTCACTAAGGAGGCTGAATCAACCTTCTGCTTATCTGCTAGACAGATGGCCCTATGGAGATCGCAAATGGAAGACCATACTTCAGACTGGCTCAGAGTGGTCCCGATAGTTGGGCTGGGGCAGACTATGAATGCTAAAACCTACCGGTGTGTTTTATGCTACCGTCTAGGTGTCCCCCTTTTCTCCACTCAGATGCCGTGCTCTGCTTGTTCCAAGGTTTTTACGGGTGATATCTATGGGGATCATGCCGTATCATGCGCAGGTATTATTGGTATTAAACATCGACATAATGTGGTGCGTGATACTCTCGCTGATATCTGCTCCCGGGTAGGGGTTTCGGCCTGTAAAGAAGTTGATATCGCTCTGGCGAGAGAGAGGGACAAACACCTACGCCCGCTGACTTGTTACTTTACTCATGGGAGAGGGGCCTTAATGTATGTGTTGATCTTACTTCTGGGGTCATCGCTTGACGCAAACTGGTATGGACTGACTTTGTAGCGGTATGCGTGTGATTGAAGCTGCAGATAGCGCAACGTACGTAAGTAAAACCAAATGCGGCTACCGATATTGGATATGGGTTCATCCTTCTCTTTCTCTTCGGGGTGAACTCGAGAAGGAGGCGGTGACCCTGTGAACGCATTCGAAAGCCCCTCGGTCACTCAAGATATTGGCTAGTGGTGCTAACTATATTTTTAGTAGGGTTTGTTTTGCTATGCTAGAGGAGTGGGAGCCCAGCTTAGTTTCTCGGCCTCCACCAATTCTTGTAATTTCCTATGATTTTCTAATGAAGTGATGGTTGATAATAATAAAAAAATAAAATAAATAATAATAATAATAATAATAATAATAATAATAATAATAATAATAATAATAATAATAATAATAATAATAATTTATAAATGAAGATGCTTTAAATTATAAAAAACTGAATTATAATGTAATTCAAAATTTTCTTTCCAACTTGCTATGTAATATGAATTTTCTTTTTTGATGTAATTAGAATGATTGAATTACAATTACATTGTAACCCAAATAACCTACATAATGCATTTTGAATTACAATTGCATTCATTATGCAAACCAAACAGCTTACATAATGTAATCATATTACATTTACATCCAATTACGCCAGATTACAACGAAACAAACGGGGCCTTAGAGTTTAGATTATGTTGCTTATTATCAAAGTTCATGATTTCTTATATGTAATGCATTCAATCAATAAAACTATTTGCTATCTTACATGGTATCCGAGCTTTAGGTAAAATCCACCTACACAATTTGCTATCTTCCGGTCATCGGATACTTTGCCGGTGATTCAAATAGATCTTAGTTAGTTTCGCTTTGTTTTTATTTTTATTAAGATTTTGTTTTTCATACTCAATACATAAACCCTAAACCCTAGCCGTCAAATCACAAAATAAAAAAATGTTGAGTTGCCTTCAACCAACTATACTTTCTTCTTCCGCATCTAATTATTTTCGTTGTTGAAGATCATTGTCATTTTTCGCAAATAGTTGGTCGTAAAATTGCCACTCCTACCTAAAGGTAAAACAAGCCATGACGTAAAAAAATAACGCAAAGGAGGAAGTCGCAACAACTATGCCGCCAAATAAAAATATGCTTCCGTTTAACCAAACAATAAAGAAGAAGATAAAAGAAAAGAAGAAATGGCTTTCAACATATGTTCCAGTTTGTCGGTTCGAATATTTCTCGTTCAAACTGTGAGGAAATGTTAGATAGGTTAGTTGACCCAAACCCAGTAGTGGTTTGGGTCCATTAAGTTTAGGGTTTGAATTATGTTGCTTATTATCAAAGCTTATGTTTTCTCATATGCAATGCATTCAATCAATAAAAGTATTTGCTATCTTACAAATATAATTTATGTTCAAATCCTAGTTATAGATCATTAGGCACTGAATTCACCTAGCAACTTGATCGTTTCCTAATTTTCATAAAAAGTGTTAACTAAGACTGATTTAGCTACTCCAAAATATTCGAAGACTATACCTCATCACTAACAAAATGTCATCGCTTCTTTATTAATTTGTTTTACTCGTTGGAGTAGGGAAATGAAGAAGGGGCCATTTACATATATATCCTTGCATTGTCGTCACAACATTGATGTTTTAACAACTTCGACAAAACTATATACAATACTTTTAAACGGTATTATAATATGCCCCAATTGCTTTCTTCCATCTAATCATATGGTTTTTCTTTGGGTTTTTAGATAGATAGGTTACTCAACTTTCCAACTTTATTCGTCTAAGTTACCAAACTTTATTTTTGTGCAAACAGGGTATTGGACTATCGTTACCGGACAAATTAGGGACCGAACTATTTTTAACCTCATGCCTGGGCTTGCCTACCACGTACTGCAAAATTAATTTTTATTTTTATTAATTTAAAAATAATCTTTATATAAAGGTTTTTTTATATAAATAAGTTACTAAACTTTGCGAAATTGTTCACCTAAGTTACTAAAGTTTTTCTTGTTCAATTAGCTTACCGAACTATGCAACTTTATTAATTTAGGTTATCTTCATCGGTCACCTGAAAACATCCTCACTCACTAAACACATCGACGCCACATCATAAATTAAAAACGTTACATAAATAATTAAAAACGTAAACGTATGAAATTAAAACCTAAACATTCATAAACTATAAACCGTATTCATTCATTTAAATAAAATGAGAATTCGACCACTAAACCATAAGTCTTGTATACTTTATTTTTAATAACTTGTGCCTTTCAACCCCGGTGATCTTGTGATGTTATGAGCTACTTTTTCTTTTTTAAGCATGAAGAGCTAATCAAAAACACAAAACCCCTTTGAATCTTGAATAATCATATTCTTGTATTTGGGGGTTTGAGTTTTCTAAACATTTGTTATGGAAATTTAGGCCCGCTTTATTTGTATTTAGGGATTAAATTTGGATTTGGATTTGAATTTGAATTTTGATTTGGATTTGGTGTAGGATTTTGGTTTAGATATTCAAATGAATATCATAACTTAATGCTAAAATATATTATTACAATAAATGAAATAAAAAACAAGAGCTAACATTGTATTTTGGTTTTAACGATCGTTATATAAACCACATGGACGATTTATATAATTTACTCTATAAAAAAAATAAAGTTTTTTCTTTTTAATTTTATTATTCGAAATTTTTTTAATTTTATTACGATTAAATTTTTTATTAAGAAAAAACTTTTTTTTTTAAATTTAAATTTAATTTTATTATAATAAATTAAAAAAAAAAACAATTTTTTATTTTATTATAATAAATTAAAAAAAAATTAAATTTTATAAAAATAAAAAATTTATAATAAAACTAAAAAAAAAAAATTTTAATTTTATTATAATAATTTTTTTAAAAACTTTCTTTTTAAAATTAAAATAAAATTAAAAAAAACAATTTTTTTTTTTTTAATTTTATTATAAGACGGATGAAAGCGTATAAAAAAACGCTTATACTTTTGTCCCATCCGCTTTATACGCTTCATCTTCATATTACACGGTTTCGCCTGCTTTTGTACAAAATGTATATGAAAACAACGCATACAAATGTGTAATGAAAACGTATAAAACGGATGAAAAGTATGAAAACAACGTACAAAAATGTGTGTTTCGTTGTAGGTATTTTTGAATTCAAGTTTTAAATTTATATTTTGCCGATCAGTACCTAAAGCACTTTCTTCACAGTAGTGCAATCTGACGATGTAAAATGTGAAGTACTTAGGTCGCTCGTGGAGTAGTGTTATCTAGAATTAACCTAGTGATTTTTACAAGTTTAAAAGGGGTTTTGATTTGATTTAATTATAACTACTAAAACGATAAATTAAACTAATTAAACAATTCTATGAGTTTGTAATCGTACAAAGACGCAGAGTGCTAGCCATGTAAATTAATATATATTAGTAACCCAATTGAACAAAAACTCAAAGAATTCTAGCACGAACAAAATCGAAGTGCTGAAGAACCTATTTGTTAAGAATGTAAGTGAATATCCGAGTTGGACAATGGGGCCCACAAAAAGCCGAGGGATAGGTAAAAAAGTCAATCTCTTGCTAATTTTTGGGGAACTCTAAATGAAAACAGCTTCTAGTGTTCAAGAACCTCAATATCGAACCGTATACTCCAATACCGTTTAAAAAAAAAAGTTTGAGAATTTGAAAAACAAAGTAGGAAATGCGAATCTCGGTCTGATATAAAACCCTTTTTCTTTTCACCTTTTGCAAACTAGATCTCAAGATCGAAGTTTATACTCACAAAAGAATGTGACCAAAGCCAAGAAAATTCAAACACGATCGCTCATAACTCGTGCTCATTGTTATGTTAAGGTATATATTCCTCAGAATAACAAGATGCCAACCAAAATTTGATATGTTAAGACATTTTCATCCAACTAACGTGCAGTTGTACGTAATCCATTAAATAACCAGGTATCATGGAATATACGGGAATTCTTGCATATATCTCTTATGAGATGCGTATACAATTCAATAACTCTTAATGTCGAAAACATAAACAAAAGTAGTAAGTTTCTTCGTACTTGTAACATGATCATATCTCTTATTTATGTTTCTAAATTGTGGGTTGGGAGTCGTGGGTCGATGCAAGCTAGCTACGCAATACTGGGAGATCAACTTTGTGTACTTCCTGAACGAAACGGAAAAGTAACAAGACAACTTTTGAACACCGTTACTGCAAAATATTATGGGTCTGAAAGGGTATACATGTTATTGTCTCAGCTCGTTACAACCTGTTAAGTGACGAATTATCATATATGCTGCATAGCATATCCTAATGCAAAACAAGAGGGACATCTGTGATACTTGACCCAAACAAATAAATAAAGTCACTTTTTTAGGCATCACAAATTGCAAATGAAAATTCTAAACAGTCTCAATTGGTTCATGAGAATTATAGAAACAATCTTCAGACTGACGTATATCGCTACTATTAAAATAATGCCAGAACATTAGACAATTGTCTCGCAATCAAACAACACTAACTCCCATTTTCATATATTGAGGTCAGATACCCAAAAAAGTAACTATATAGAAAATATCATGTCGATGTTTAAACTTACCTAAAGTTTTAAAAAATCTCAATAACTAATTAGTGCATAACACTACTCACAGGCTAATATCATATAAGAACATCAACTGTGGATATGAGACTCGAAACTGGAAAAAAGGTTTACCTTGTCTTGTAATATGAGGTATTTTTAAGTTACAGAAAGCATCTACAAATGCAAACAGGTTTGGTATTTGGTGGTGTAATATAAAATAGAAAACACAATGTTGCCAATTGTATGTTTGTAAGACACAGACACACCATGACAGTGACATAGAAGAACAAGTACAAATTACCAACTTTGGTGTCTTTGAAGCTGTACAAAGTCAGCTGATTAAAATAGACCAGGTCACATTGTTCTTGACATCACCAAGTGGCAATTCTTTGTAATTGCCAGCAGTTTTGTATTCTTCTTTCTATAAATATCACAGCCTGACCTTATGCGTTGTTGCCTAAATTCTAGTTGTGTTAATGGACAGATTGATCAGTTTAGAGCCATCTAATGTGGTTGTCATACGCATCGAAAATGGTCAAAAGTGTTGTGGTGAACTTACTTTGAAAAATGTTATGTACACTATGCCAGTGGCTTTTCGCTTGCAAGCTGTCAACAAGGCTCGGTACACTATCCGACCACAGTCAGGGATCATAGCTCCTTTGACCACTTTGACAGTTGAGATCACTTATGATTATCAACAGAATTCTGGTCACCCGAGGTCACTTCCTTACTGTGATGATTCCTTTTTGTTGCATAGTGTGGTGGTTCCTGGTGCAGCGGTTAAAAACCCTTCATCAACCCATGATTCGGTTCCTATGGACTGGTTTACTGCAAGAAAGAAGCAAGTGTTTGTTGATAGTGGTATTAAAGTCATGTTTGTTGGGTCAGTTGTGATGGCTAGTCTTGTGAGGAATGGATCTATGGATGAGATCAGGGATGTGCTAGAGAAAGGTGATCCTCGTTGGCGTGCGGTTGACGCAGTTGATGATGAAGGTCAAACTCTACTTCACTTGGCGATTAGTCAAAGTCGAGCAGATCTAGTTCAACTACTACTCGAGTTTGAACCTGATATAGAGGCTCGTGGCAGTTCAGGTGTAACCCCACTCGAGGCTGCATCAGCCTCTGGTGAAGGTTTGATTGTGGAGCTCTTACTCGCACACAGAGCTAGTACAGAGAGGTCAGAGTCATCCACATGGGTCCCACTTCACCTAGCAGCTAGTGCGGGACATGTGGATGTTCTGAGGCTCCTTTTACAAAAAGGGGCTAATGCAAACATGCTTACTAAAGATGGGAACACTGCTTTACACCTGGTGGTGGAGGAGCGCAAAAGGGACTGTGCCCGTTTACTGTTGGCTAGCGGTGCACAACCCAATATCCAAAATTCTGGTGATGGTGACACTCCGTTGCATATAGCTGCAGCTTTTGGAGATGAATACATGGTCAAGCTTCTATTACAAATGGGGGCTTACAAAGAGATCCAAAACCATTCAGGGAAAACTGCATATGATATGGCGGCCGAGCAAGGACACACAAAGCTTTTAGATGCACTCGGGTTAGGTGACCGGTTATGTATAGCTGCACGAAAAGGGGAAATCAGAACCATCAATAGGATTCTTGAAAGTGGAGCTTTGGTCAACGGGCAGGACCAGCACGGATGGACCATTTTGCATAGAGCCTCGTTCAAGGGTCGGGTTGAGGTGGCCAGATTCTTGATTGAAAAAGGAGTTGATATCAATGCAAGAGATGAAGATGGCTACACAGCGCTACACTGTGCAGTCGAGTCAGGACATGTAGATGTGCTCGAGTTGTTGGTGAAGAAGGGTGCTGACGTGGAAGCAAGAACCAACAAGGGCGTCACACCTATGCAGATTGCCGAGTCTCTAAACTACCTGGGAATTAAAAGAGTTCTTATTCAAGGAGGTGCAAATAAGGATGAAGTCACACAAATCAGTAAAATCGCACCAGCATTTGGAAGTATAAAGGGTGGAAGAGCGGAAAAGGATACGGGCTTAAAGAAAAAGAAGAACACTCGAGGAAAAGCACTTCGTGGTAGTTTTGATCAATCTGCTGCCCATATGCTTGCCATTTAATTCAATAAACCTACATATGGTTAAAAAATGATTATTGACGAATTTGTTTTTCTAGATATTGTGGTAGCAAAAAATTCATAAACTGTTCATTCTTATATAAGCCCCAAAGATTCATGCTTGTTATACACTTATATTGTAAGATTCTTGATCTCTCACCTAGTAAAACTGTAATATTTCCAGCTCTTTCTGCAGCATGTATACACTTTTTAAATATTTTTGGATATGTTATTTTCCTGTTAACCACAACACTAAGTTTTGTTATGCGTACATATTTCGTTTCAAAGCTTATGTAACCTATGAACCGTTCCTTATTAGCATAATGTACCTGAGACATATATACGACAAAAGACGATATCCAACATTTACTCTCAATAATGTGTGTTAAACATTTTTTTACAAAGGCGTGAGGCTTTGCTAATGTCATGATTACTAAAGATTTTAATGGGCATCTGAAGTTGAAAGGAAATACATTATCATATTGTGTAATCTATCATTTACAAACATAGAAGTTTAAAAAACGCTGTATCTCCAGTCCCAACCATATCTGATCCCAAGTATGGCTAGGCATTTTAGTGAAGCATGTTTCACCAAACAACCTCATAACTGCAAAGTTAAGCTCCATAGATATCTAATGGTTGAGTGTATAGTGTAAAATTAGAGTTTATATGTTTTGCAAAAATGGGGTGATCTAGTGCTAAAATGTTTGTAACTATTTATTATATAGAGGTTACACAGATCTTCTAAAAAAAAGAGAAGGTTATACCGGTTTGTGCATGTGTAGCGGTGGGATAAACTCCGCAGATTAGTTGACAAAGAAACCATGGTTACCGGCAAAAATAAATTGATTTAGAACCTCATGAATTTCTCTTTGCAAAAAACACTAAAAAGAAGTTGGCAATGATGTCGGAGTGCTTCGAACACTCGACCTTTATATCAAGAACGAGCGTCCTAACCATTCCACCACCTTCGGCCAACTAACAACCTATTGATTTTTAAATTTTTGTATAGGTGAAGTGAATGACGGCATGACCCATTTCATGAAGAAGCATGTACTTTTGAGTGTTGACTCATTAGTCACAGCCCAATAGTATGTCCAATATGAGTCCGTAACACAACAATATTCACTTCAATAATTTAATGAACATCTCAAAACAAGCTTGTGAATTATGTAACTTCGTATCCACTTAAGATAATCATAAAAAACATGAGAGGGTTCCCATCATGCAAACAAGTGGTATACAAATGTATCATTCAGGAACCTCACTACCAACATCCTCTTCACCAACTCATTTCCCACCAACAATCCTCAATCACCATCAATAATCATACTTAATAATAAAAGGCAAAATACGTTGATATTACTAGATTACATTCCCAGCTCTGATTAAATGCCTTGGAACGGTAGATAATTAATATATGATATTGTGGTAAGTGTTTTGGTAACATGCGATAATTCAACTAAAGCAAAAATTCTTAACATGTATCAAAGAACATATAAAAATATTTATTGAAACTGAAAATAAAACATCACATCAATTATGAGATAACTAACAACGACGCTATATGCGTGTAAAATTTCATAGTACACGTCATATGAGGTGTTGAACTTTTGACCGAACTCTTTGATTGGCTTCATTTGTAGTTATCATCCATCGGCGCATTGATTCGACTCAATCAAAAACTTCAAAACCTAAGAAACTTAACAAAATATATACACCGGTTGTATAATGTTTTTGACCAAATTATTCAGAAAACTTTGATATTAATTAATGCGCCGGAACAATCAACGATTAAATCACCAATCAATCACCATCATTATAGCAATATTTAGAAACAGATTTGTATTTAACGTATTTAATGCGCAAGAACAAAAAAAAATGAACCCTGTGACTATATAATAAATCGATACAATGTTTTGTGATTGTAAACATTCAAGTTATTCACAACAATATCTTTGCAATTTCAACTATATATAAATGTCAAAACAATATTTTTAAATCATATCATTGTCAAGACACATTTCAATATTTAATAACCGAGACTGATATGATACACACAGGTATAAAGTAACATAACAATAAAAATAAGTTGTAATATGGTGCCTTAAAGAATAAAATATATTGATAAACTTTTAGAAATTATTAGTGTTAAGATTAAATAAATTAAAAAATATATATTTTGTTTTTTGGAAAATTACATTAGTAAAAGTTATCAAAATTTGTCATACATTTCTTTGAAATTTTTTGAATGTTATAAGACTTTATTTCATTAAGGACAAATTCTTTGAATTTTTATGTAGAAATTTTAGTTTTAAAGGAATTTTAGAAATTTAACATTACTCACTTTTTAAGTTTCAAAAACGTGGATACATGCTTTGTATGCATAATAATAATAAAAAAGTTGTATTGACTTTTCAACATTGAATATGCCAAACCAGTTTTCATTTAATATTAGTTTGAATTTTTAATGGTAATTATATATACATATAGTTAAAGACGAGTACCTGTGCATAACAACGAGATTTTATAACGACAGATCGTTTAGTGGTAAAAAAATCATAGTTGTCAGGATCCCGATCCCGATCTAGATCTTACGATTTTACGAGCATCAAAGCAAAACGATCCGGATCCTACATAGGATCTTTGTAAGCTTAGGATCTTATAGGATCCCGATCTTGACCATACGATCTTACGATCTAATCCGATCCGATCTTACTTTTCTCGGATTACAAACTAAAAATCTACAAATTTATGGGTTGTTTGTTTGTAGAATTCAAAAAACAACATGTTAATTTTTTTAAATATTTTATAATCATAATTTAGAACAACATTTATACGAAACATTCATAGTATTTTATGTTATATATAGTATACGCGAGTACAAGTACCCTGTGACGTTTAACTGGAGAAACAGATCTCGATGAGGCATGATTTACCAGTTTGTATCGGTTTTAACGGGTCCTCTTTGGTTCATTTTCGGATGACTTTTATCTAGTCGAACCAGTTGGCTTAAAACCGGTTCTCGGTTGAACAGTTGGTCCGGCCCTAATTTTCAAAACTATATGTACCATCAACTTGTTACCTTGTATGAAACTTTGTGTGCTTTATTAATTTGTATAATGTGTATAATAACACGTACTTTTCATTTTAGGGTGTTTTAAAATAATAACATTAATTGTGTAATTATTTTATATTCTGGATTTTGTTGAAGCTTGTTTAAATTGTATATTGTGAAATTTTTATTGTATTTTTTAGTATGGTGTGTTTTAATTGTTTGTATTTAATTTGGTGAATATGCTTTTAGTTGGTTGATGCACATGAATAAATCAATGCACTTTTAATTAATGGGGTGTTTTAATAAGAGTATTAATTACATTCTACATTTCTCTCACCTTTGACTTTCAACTTCCAACTTTCAATTTTCACTTTAACCTTTGACCATTTTTCTATTTTATGTAGTAAAGATAAAGATTATATATTTTTAGGTTCAAATCTTAACACTAACTTTAGGCCAATGCTAATGGCAACCATAATATTTGTGGTTACCTCTACATCACATACATCAGCCTCTTCCAAGACTACACCCAACCATAACTCTAAGTGCATGACCACAACGCATCGAATGTACTTTTTTTTTTTTCTTTTAAAAAAAAGAAAAACTAAAATTTCATTCATAATTAAAAATAACCACATCAAAAGTATTTGCTTTGTGTAAAAATCATATAAGCAATTTTATAGCCCAAGTTTAGTTTAAACTGTAGCGCTAGAAAATTATAAGAGCTTATCCACAAATAAATGGTGAGTTTGGAAGAGGGCACGTGTTATGCTCTACAAATATACAAATGTTTTAAATTACAAAATGCTACCTGCTTGACTCTTCTCATAGATAAACAAACTCACTGAGAAACCATTTTTTTTATCACCTCTTTCATCGAACAAATCCTATCATCGTGCCTCTCAATTTTTTCTCACAAAGTAAACAATTTCTTTTAAAATTCAACCCATTATATTTAGAATGGTTTGCAATAATAAGTTGGGTGGGCAACAAGCGACGACAAGGCTTAAGATTAGCTTTACAGATGTGAAGAAAAGTTGTCATCGATTTGTGGGAAGAAGGTAACATATTTGGTGGGTAATTTGTATTTTGCTAGAGAAGAGTAGTGTCAATTGTTTCGGTTGGCTGACAAACCGAAACAATGAAAAGGTTGTGGTTTTGATCGGTCATACTCGGTTGAGCTAGGGGGGAGGACGCGATCGACTACTTGGTTGGGGGTCAACCAACCGAGCAAAAACACTTCCATTAGCATTGGCCTTACATATATAGTGTTACAACTATATCAATTATTTGATATTGTCAAATCTTAATCAAATTTAACTTGTATGCATCTTTTGGTTGGGATAACTAATTTGATACAGATAATGAATCATTGAATCATTGAATCATTCCAAAGTCAAATATTTGCCTAAATAGTTAATGATATAAGATCATTTGAGGACAAAAGATTATTTACATATCAAGGGATCAATCTCCACCCTTTATTTTTATTTGATCTAATGGATAAGATTAATCCCAACAATATAAAAAACCAACTTTCATCTTTTTTTTCAAATATTAATAACTTTTAAACCGTTAATCGTTAAACGGAAAAAAAAATATCATTGTGACGAGCATTTAATTATCTTTTTATAGATAGGCACTTTGATATAGGGCTGTGCATGGTCTCAAAACCGGACCGGACCGGCCAAGACCGACCGACCGAAAACCGACTTCGGCATAAACCCTAGACCGAGACCGGACCGAATGTGGTCCGTCCGTCTCGGTCCGACCGGTCCACCGGTCCTTGATTTCGGTCGGTCCAAATTAGCCTAAATCCTTCCCGGTTTGGTCCGACCGACCGACCGAGGACCGAATTAGACCAAATGCCAAGACCACGACCGACCGAATGTGGTCGGTCCGGTCTCGGTCCTGACCGTCCCGGTCCGGTCCGCTCGGTCGAATAGCCACTTACTTTGATATACTTTTCAAAAAAAATTCATATTTTCACGCTTTTTTAAGTTTTTCGTTTTTACGCTATCAATTTGCATTAAAAATCATATATGATATAACACTAATTTGATATTAGTGTAAAATCATATATGATATGTAATATCATTTGTGATATTAGTGTAAAATCACATATGATATCACATGTGATATTACATATCATATATAATTTAACACTAATATCACATGTGATATTCAATTTAGTATTTTATCATATATGATTTTTTCATGCAAATTTCAAAGAACGAAAATAAACGAAAAAGAGACAAAAACGTAAAAATGATTTTTTTTTTCTTTTCAAAGTATATCAAATGCCCGCCTATAGAAAGATAATTAAATGCTACGCGTATGCCAAATATTTTCGCTTAATGATAAACGGTTTAAGAGATATTTAAATTATAAAAATGGGTGAAATAATAAAATGCTTTTAAATATCACCATGATTTTCTTTTTGATGGATGGTGATATGAAGTTTCTATGATGAGAAAAGTTTGATATGTAAAATAACTTTCCTCATAGTTAATACGATATCCTAAGTCAGAATGTGATTATTTATTCACAATCTTTTGCAAATCGCCCATTAAATATTTTTTTTCCGGAAGGCAACTATTTTTATTAAAGTAAATAAATAGATAAATAAATAAATAAAAACTTGACTTGCCCATCAAGGAGAACTTCAAACTTCAATTTTGAAAGGTGAAATCTTTATGTTTTGCTCGGTATTTGCCTCGACATGAGGTCTAGACTACGCTTTGTCTAAACCTCCCTCATAGAGAACCTGCTGAAATGCCTATTTCAAATACCCATGGGGAAAACCCCTACTAATCCGCCCAAGGCACGACAATTAATAGAAACCCTCTTTTTCAAGATTCAATGGGGTTACCAGCCCAAACCCTTCATTAAAGGACTACTCAGGAAAATCCTCATTTAAACCCCTGCGATTTGAACTCAAGACCTCCTCCCAAGAGCCCCTAAGGCTCAAGGGGCCAACCGAAGCAATAGTTGGTTTCAAACTTCAATTATGAATCGATTATTTTTATTATGTCGCCTTAGGTAGAAAAAATAAATTGAAAATGTTAGAAAATAACAAAAGAAAATTTATTAAGAAACCTAAAATTCTGATTATTACTCCCTCCGTCCCATATTTATAGTCCACATTTCTTTTTTGGGTTGTCCCAAATTAATTGTCCACTTTCCTTTTTAAGTAAAAACTAGAGAATATAGTGAGGGAATATTCTATTTAAGTGGTTGAAAATTAAGATGACCCCATTTTTATTAAACTTTGTATTTTCTCTCTCATGACTATAATTTCGGGACGGAGGGAGTATTTTTTTTCCAATTAACATGAAAGTAGTTTATTAATTTGTGAATAAGTGGATCTCTTTAATGTTATGAACAAATATTGCCGCATAAGTTTAAGCATAAAATTAACGTACCAATTATTAGCCATGCTAGTGCTTATGACAAAACTTTTTTTTTTTTTTTTTTTTCTAACTTAACCAAGTTGTTTAAAAAGGCATTCATTTGGATATTTAGAAAGTTGTTGAGCAATAACCCCAAACGCTTACATAGGCGCGTCAATACCATGATTTAATACACTCGTGATATTTAGTTACTTAATTTAATTTTACTACGCAATGTGTTTGGAGTTTTGGACGAATGCTCAATGAAACATACAAAGATGAATAAGACATGGCGGCTATTTACTCAACTTAAACTTATGGTGTGCTTAGGCTCCTCGGGGATTCAATACTCTTACTTTTCACTGCCACGTCAACTTTATCTTTCCAGCGACCTTCAGGCGATTAGATGCCCCAGTAAAGACGACCAAGTTCATTTAAAAAAAAAAAAAAAAAAAAAAACATTTTTAACACAAAATAAAATTTCATTAATAATAAAACGTGCTATATAATAATTCAACTAAAATTAAAACATTACGAAACTTATTAAAACATTACAACACTTATTAAAAATATAGGTTGTGGCGTGCCTTGATCGCGGGTCTTTGAGTTTCAGCATTGTTTTTGTACTAGATCGGGCAAAGATAGGTCGATTGGCGTGCAATAGAATAGAGATCAGATTCAGATTTCATTTTTCGCTTCAAGTTTTTGTTCTTCAGTGCCAATTTTTGTCTTCCATTTCTTCTCTCTTTTGCTCCATCTCCAACACACACTGCCGTTGTTCTAGTTCTTTCTTCTCAAATCATAGTATCCATCACCAGCTCCTTTTTCTGTCCGATGCCTTGGACTTGATGACATTCCATTTCTCAAGCAACACCTTCCATGTAGGTAGCTTTAAACTCCAAATATTTCTTTTTATTCTTCTTTAAGATTACCACCAATTGGTCTACCATGCACAGACGCAGCACATCCGAGTACATCCGAAGTCGGTTGAAGTCCTTGCTTTTATGACCATCATCTTGGCTTAAAAAGCCTATATCATTATCCTTCCAAACCGAATGGTCCCTCAAAATCTTCCAACAATGCTCCAAAACAAACGGATGATTACACACTAGTTGGTATTCAACACACTGTCGTGTAAACAAATTGAGGTCATTCTCACTAGAATTGGCATAATGATCCACACTTCCCACGACACAAACACGAACCAGTAAGATACGACTATACGGTGAATCGAACACGCACACGATAACAAATCGTGGTCATTTTTTCGAAACTCGAACACGACACGAATATTAACAGGTTATACTAACACAACTCATAAGGGATCTTAACAAAATACTAAATTTATACCAAATACATAACGAAACAATACATGCACTTTCCATATCTAATGCCCAAAAGGTGAGCCAAAACAAAGCGTTAACATACTTGTTAATAAGTTACAGGTACAAAGCAACATTATTGGATTTTAGAGTACAAAGCAACATTATTCAAAGACATTTTCTGGTTCTTCCTTCTCGTTGTTCCTTCTTTGATCCCTCTTCAAACATTGACCGAGTTTGAAGCATCCGATTCAACACTAACATCAAGCAACATTATATCTTCAGTGAGACGACATTGCTATCGATTGTGGCTTCTTCCTCGACTTCTCTCTGGCTAGCATCCTCTTCTAAATGCGAACCTTCAAAGTGCTACACAGCCACACTCGGGGTTTCATATTTTACGTGTTAGAGAATCAAGCTTCTCTTGTAAACACACCGGCTCCTTGCAAGTGATTTCCTAGTGTCCGCACAACTGGATGCGCACTCACGATAGTAACATATCGAAGACGCAGTATTAGAAACCTTTAATAATCATATGCAATCTAAAGATGACTACGTTGTACCGACGAAACATTTAATATACCAAGTATGGATGGAAAGAAACCAACATAGAACTTTAACGACAAAACAAAACAAGTTTAGTCTTAAACCCAAAATATTAATAAACTAAGAAAACGGACATAAGCTAGTCTAAAATATTAATAATAAACACCGTATAGCTATAACAATCTAAACTTACTTAATACACTAAATAGGCATCTAATGAATCCAAATAAGCTAACTTAAAACTTGAATAGCACTTGAGAATTAACTGACTGGTGTTGCAATTGAACAAAGACAAAGGCTAAGGGCACTTTTGAGCTTGTTTGGAATAAGCTGTAGAGGAGATCAGCCCTCGCTTCTGGGAACTTAGTCCACCGGCTAGCCATCTTTTGCCCCTATGGCAGGCCATGATAAGTCAAGCATGCCTTATAAATACTGAGAAAAGGTCTAAGAAGAAGGCATAAATAAAATCCTATAGGTTACTTCAAGAGCAAAATGTGATAATAAGCTACTACTAAAAATTATAAAAAATACTATTAACTAGCTAACCTACTGAATAAGATGCATGCAAAATTGCAGACCAGAAAACCATTGTCACAGAGTAAAACATGGAGGTGCCTGAGCTCCTCGTTGAAAGAAAGACTAGAACTATGCGCTCAGGCCATTTAACCTTTAACCCTTAGCGCAACCATTGTAATAATTCTATTAAAAGTTGTAAAACCCATCACATGATCTCAACCTTGTTCAAAGATAGCTTTGACAATCAAACTAATAGCACATAAACATCCAAATAATATTAAAAAATAACATTTTTTAAACGAACTTTTCAAAACATGAGATAAACAAACAACAATAGTCTATCTCAACTAATTTTTTTTCTTTCTATATAGATCAAGAGTCTATTTTAAACTTTATAATTATTAACACAATCATTCATGCTAATTGTCCCTAATAACAACATATGGTCACTAAATAAATAAGATATTAAAATGAAATAAATATAAAGTGGTTTAATAGATCCGTTGATATAATGAGATGAATACCTTAAGACGATAACGGAGAAGACATTGATGGATGGAATATTCGGTACCGGTAATCGCCGCTTGACCTACACTTGAAATGAAATGAAATGAAATCAGATTTTCAAGCCTTGTATCTACTACTCAAATGAGTTTTGCACATACGTCCTCTTATGATTTGGAAATCAGATTTTCAAGCCTTGTATCCGCTAGTTAAAACCCGATAATAAAACCAAAATACAATCTTCCAATCCAAACACAGCTTAATCATAAGATTTAAACAAACAAAAATGAAGTGACAAGAAGTTAAGAACTTATCGTCGCAGTGGTCTTGGGAAACACTCACGTGGAAGACCGTGATATGGTTTAATCTCACATCATTTTCACCTTTTGATTGCTGGTCTTGGGAAGAAAGAAGAAAAAAGGAAGATGAAAAGATAGAAAAGTAGAAAGAAAAAGTAGGGAGTGTTTTAGGATATTGGTGATTTGGTGTTTTAGGATTGCTTCTCTCGTGATATTGGTGTTTTAGGATGGAGGCCAGAGAAAGAGGAAGTATTGTAGGGTTTATTTTCTAACATATATATATAACCCTCTCTTAAATGTTCTAACGTGTCTTAACAGGTCCGGACTGTTAAGACACGAAACTGTTAATTTTATTCGTGTCTTTACTGGGTCCGGACATGTAAGACACGAAACCTGTTAAGACTCGACAATTGAAACTCGCAAGAGCAGTGTCGTGTCGGTCGTGTTACCGTGTCCTGTCGAAATGCCAGCTCTAATTCTCACCACTTCCGTAATTCCTCTGAGCATTGTTGTAAATGACACAAAATTGACCAACTTTAAGATGAATCCTATTTTTCCATTTTGTAATGATAGAGTTGTACGTTCTTTCTGCACCAACCTCCTTCTCAAAGTAAGCAATGACTTTCTGCCAAAATCCTTTAGCATTTTGGTTGTTCTCTATACTATTCCTGGATACATCACACCAAGCGTTGCACGCGCATCTCTTCTTTTGACCAAAGCAACGAATCATTCTTGGCTTCTTTCTCGACAACCTTCTTCTTCTTTGTAGCCTGCTTCTTCTGGTTTGACCGTGACGCTTCTTCGGACATTCTTCTTCTTCGTCATCAATGTTAACCGATCGCGGATACGATCCATGAGCCTAACTGCACCGAACCCGTGATACTCTTGAGCCGGATAACCCAACCGGTTCCAACAAAAATCAGATTGGTGTATAATTGTTCTTCGAAATCAAAACCATCAAGATTGATACGGTTAACCGGAGAATATTCTTGATAATTTGAATATGAAGACGCTGATGAATCCATTGTTGGACCGCATACGACCTGACCCATACATAGATTGGTTGCTTCGGCGGAGTGGCTTTGTTGTTGTTGTTGTTGGATGTTTTGATACTTGGAACAAATGGACGATTCATTAAAAATGGATTGTTAGTTTGTTGTTGTGGAGCTTGTTGGGATTGATATTCAAAAGGGGTTGAAATTGATTCTTGGTGAGACACGTTTAACCGGAATTCGGATCCGTTAAAATATGGGCGCTTTTGTGACAAATGGGATTTTGGCTTTTTGTTGTGGTGTTTTCTTAGACATTTTTGATAGAGAGGATTGTGAGATTTTGATAGTGAGGATGAGATTTTGAGTTTAGTGTGTAAATATGTGTATTTATAGGTAGTTTTTTTCGATTTCAACGGCTTAGTGTAAAATAAGTTTTGGTTTGGGTGTCATCGTTACACGACCAAGTTATCTTTTTTTTTCGGCGATCGACAATCACCACAACAAGCCGATCGACTTGAAATCGATCGCCCTACACCCTCGATCGACCTTACTGCATGCAGCCTTAAGGAAAATGCATTTACCAAGTATAAATTTATTTACTATAAATCATTAAAAAAAGTTCAATGACCCGGAAGAAAATTTGATGCTTGATATTATGTGTGCGCGAATATGAGAGGTTAAGACTAAACGGAGTGGTAGTGAGTAAGGGAGTAAGTGACAAACTCATCATGGTGACTCCCAAAACAGAAGTAAAAGTCACGATCAAATTTGTATCTGTATGGTGAGTGGCTCACTAAAGTGAGTTGTGTAAAAACTTGAGCCCCACTCTAAAAATAATTGTTTTTTATTTGTATGAGTAGGGATGGCAAAAAAACCAGAACTCGGTGAAAATCAAAACCCAACTTTCTAAGGGGGCTGGGCATGCTTATCTACATTTGCAGGGTTTCGGGGATTTAATGGGGATCTTTATTGGGTTTGGGGTGGGGACGGGTTCAACATCCCCACCCCGACCCGAAACACATATATACATACAAATATATCTTTACAATTATACATATAGTATTACGTTGGTATTTATCGAATAAAAATATAATTCATTAATTTCAATACTTGTAAAATTGAAAGTTGTAATAATAGAAGCTTGTTTCGTTTCATAATATTTTAAAGTTCATTATTTTTTTTTTTAACTTAACAAGGCTAATGCTTAATTTAATAATAAAGACCTATCGATTTTTCAAGTTATTGTATAAAGTAATATTGTTTATAATGTAAAAATAATAATAACCAGGGAAAGATACGAGTTTGATAGAGCATCACGCCTAAAGAAGACAATCCGATAACATCCCAACGGGGTACGTAGGCGAGTTTGGAGGAGCATCTCGCCTCAATGGGGCACTCCGATAAGATCTCCAATGGGGATTGGGGCAGGTTTGAGGATGATTTTTGTAATTGGGTTTAAGGATGGGGATGACCGCCCCGCCTTAAACCCTCCCCATTGCTATTCCTAATTGTGAGCGTGTGTGGGTATTTAGTGAGGTATATTTTTATAAAAGTTAGTGAGAGTGACCAAAACGGATGTATGATGAGTGAGAAAGAGTAGAAGTAAGAGGAGAGAGAAAACTGATGTGACGCCAGGATGACGGTGAGTGAGTCATCTAGGGCTGAGCATCGGGCCGCTCCCGACCCGAATCCCGACAAGCTGGCAAACACAAACCGAGTCCCGACCATTATTTCGGTTCGGTTTCGGATAGCCGGATCGGACGGATCGGTCGGTTTGATCGGTTTGTTTGTTGTTTTTGGTTTTCGGGCCTTCCGACCCGATCCCGACAAGCCCGAATCCCGACTAAACGGAAAACACAAACCGAATCCCGACCCGTTTGAGATCGGTTCGGTTTCGGGACATGATTCGGGACTCGGGATCGTGACGGATTCGGAGTCTACGGTTTTGCCTCACCCCTAGAGTCATCACCGCTACTTTTAGCAAAAACGTGAATACAACAACGATGCCCAATCGTCAATGGCGATGTAGGCAACTCGCATTGCATTTTTTAATTGCTAATTTGTTATCATTTGGCTAACTAGCAAATAATCTAGTTGTGTCTTAGTTCTAAAGCTAGTGTGATTTTTGTTGTAAAACATATAGTTTTACAGAGAAGAATAATTTCTTTTAACCATAACTTGGCAACTAGCATTTACTAATACTTGTGAAAGGCAACTCGTTCTCGTTCTAAAATTTGTTCTCATAACAATTAACATACTCACAGCTTGATAGAATTGAGGAAAGTAGAATCCTATCAACCTCAAAAGTTTGACTCGAACATCAAATCGAGCTTAATTTGATATTATTCCATTCTAAAAAAAAGGTTATATGAAGCTTGTGTAGTTGTGTATCTAGAAAAGCAAATTTAAAATATAGCTTATTTCGAAAGGAGTGGTGGTGACTGGGTCACCGTCACATTAGCGTCACTTGAGTTTTCTCTTTCCTCTCACTTTTCATCACTCTCTCTCACCTTTCACCCGTTTTGGTCACTTTCCCCATACCTTTCATTAAAATACTTACTTTATAAAAATATATCAATCTAAATACCAATACATACTGACAACAAATAAAAAACAATAAACTCGCACAAGAACCTAAAAGTGACTCAGTCACTGTTCACCTACTTTTTTTCATGAACTCTGGCGTGACTCTTGCTTGTGGAATGGCTTCACGAGTGACTAGCCGGTCACAATACCCCCTTGTCACGACTAGTCATTATGGTTTTATTAGCTTTGCGCGAAGCACATCCTAAAAGTCCACCTTAAAAGCATGTTGATTAGTTAACATAGCACTCCGATAAGTCATTGTCATTCATCAAAAAGTATGTCGCTCCAACCACGAGAGAGTTGTGGGGTATTTATATATTTTTATATGGTTAAAGAAGATATGTGCGTGAATGATATACCTATGATGTCACATCATGGCCGATGTGCAAGGATGAAGCTTACCACGGGTAAGAGGGGGTTGTGGTCCTTCAAATCTAAGACATTTTTCAAAAATAATATGACTACATTTTGATCCTTTCAATGAATACTGCTCAAGCTCTATTTGCCGACGTTAATCATTAAACGTGAAACATTTTTTTCCCTTGTTTCCTAATAATCAATTAGAAAAAAATATATTAGTTTTTTACTTTTTAGTATGGTGTTAGTTAGGAGTGAAAATGAAATGGACCGCCGTGAAAACTCGAAATCGATCTAAAAAGTTCTCAACGATCGAGCTCAACTCAGAACTCCAATTGGTCACTGAGACTAAACGACGCTATGATAAATATTAAATATGTATAATGCCTTATACATTTGTATTATAGGCGAGCTTATTAAAGAGCTCAATAACAAGCTTATTAACGAGCTCAAAGTAAATATATTACGAGCGAACTCAAGCCAAACTTTAATTTTCATTAACATATCGTAATAACAAACAAACCTGAATCGAACTTGAGCCTGTATGATATACCACAACCCTCAAGCTTAAAAACAAGGCTCGAACCGAGTTGTGCTTTATAAAACTTAAACAACCCTTTTCCACCCCGGTGGTTACGGTGACGGCAATTTATGATGCGGTGAATATTTTGGAGTGAAGTGAAGAATCCCACAGGCGCGTGAACATATACAATATTTATTTTTATTTTTTTTAAAATCCAAAATGGTTGTTAAGTTTCACTGAGAGAGTTGATCTAATCTGTTCACCAACCCCAATTCACCAAACCAAACCAATCTATCTATCTATAAATACACCCATTCTTCATTCACTCCAATTCGTGCCAACAACAACCATTATTCTCAACCTCACCGGAATATTCACTTCCGGCTAACTAACCTTCCTTTACATCCCTAAACCTACACTTCCACAGGTACGCCGCCCTCGTTGCTTCATTTATCACATTTACTATAATTTGGACTCTAATAGACTTATTAATAATAGTCAATAGTCGCTACATTTTAGGTTAGATAAACTCAATTTTGTGAATTTTAAGTAAATAAATTTAGATCTGTGTTTAAGCATTTGTGATCTCATGATTCATTGTCTACGTGTTTAAATGACGTCTACATTTATTATCATCTCATGACTTATTGTGTTTTTATTTTGTTTGTATATGAATAATATGTAGCTAGATATTTTTAGATAATGTGATAAGATCTAGGGTTTTGGAAGTGATCAAAGTTAAAATGATTTTGGTCAAGTCGCTCAGACTTTGCCTCGCCGTAAATCGAACTACTTGCTACGGGCTCGGGGTTTATAAAACTCATTTATGTATTAGGTATATTAAGATCATAGTTCAATATCATAGTATTAAGTGCGAATTAACATAGAATGATGCTTGCATTATAGTTCAATATCATAGTATTAGGCGCGAATCAACATAGAATGCTTGCATTATATTAGGATCCATTTCAGCTTCTTTGAATTTTGAATTCTGATGTTTTTGGAATAAGTAACACGCTCTCTGTAAAAACCTTGTACATTCAATTGGGTTTAGATTTACGTTATCAACTTTAGGAGCCTAGTGCATAGTGTGATGCTCCTTTTAAATATTTACAAGATTTGTGGTGGAACAGGACAATGGCTTCTCACATTGTTGGTTATCCCCGTATGGGACCCAAAAGAGAGCTAAAATTCGCTCTTGAATCCTTCTGGGATGGTAAGAGCACTGCCGAGGATTTGCAGAAGGTGTCTGCTGATCTCAGATCATCCATCTGGAAACAGATGTCTGATGCTGGCATCAAGTATATCCCTAGCAACACGTTTTCCTACTATGACCAAGTTCTTGACACCACTGCCATGCTTGGCGCTGTTCCTTCGAGATACAACTGGAACGGTGGTGAGATCGGTTTCGACACTTACTTTTCCATGGCTAGAGGTAATGCCTCTGTTCCCGCTATGGAAATGACCAAGTGGTTTGACACCAACTAGTAAGTGGCATATCGCATCCTTTGCGTTTATGGGTCTTTTTCGTTTACATTATGTATCGATTGTAATTTTATTATATTGTTGTGAGCAGCCATTTCATTGTCCCAGAGTTGGGCCCAGAAGTGAAATTCACATATGCGTCTCACAAGGCCGTGACCGAATACAAGGAAGCCAAGGCTGTATGTGTTTTTTCATATGTTTTTTATGATTTTTCTGAATGAGTTTTAGTAATTTTTTTGTTAATATGTTCGTTTAATTTTAAATTCAACAGCTTGGAGTCGATACAGTGCCCGTCTTTGTTGGCCCTGTCAGCTACTTGTTGCTATCAAAACCTGCAAAGGGTGTTGAGAAGACGTTCGATCTTCTTTCCCTTCTTGACAAAATCCTTCCGATCTACAAGTATGCCTATTTTCATAACTTCTATAATTATTGTTTTTATTATAGTCTTAGGTCTGAGTTATAACAAAAAGTACTTTATCAGGGAAGTTATTGCTGAGTTGAAGGAAGCAGGTGCCACATGGATCCAGTTTGACGAGGCTACTCTTGTGAAGGATCTTGAGGGATACCAATTGGAAGCTTTCACCAAGGCCTACTCTTCACTAGAATCAGCTTGCTCTGGTCTAAATGTTCTTTTGGCTACCTACTTTGCTGATGTTCCAGCTGCAGCATACAAAACCTTAACTTCATTGCCCGGAGTTACTGGTTACACTTTTGATTTGGTCCGTGGTGCAAACACTCTTGACTTGATCAAGAGCAGTTTCCCATCAGGCAAATACCTCTTTGCTGGTGTTGTCGATGGAAGGAACATCTGGGCTAATGATCTTGCTGGATCCCTTGCTGTCCTTGAATCCCTTGAGAGCATCGTCGGCAAAGGTAGTTATAAATTTCCAGTAAATATATAGTATTAATTTTGTCTATATCTAATAGTTTAAATAATTGCTAATATGAAATGTGATGTATCCAGATAAGCTTGTTGTGTCTACCTCCTCGTCACTCCAACACACCGCTGTGGATCTTGTGAACGAGACCAAGTTGGACGATGAGATCAAATCTTGGCTCGCATTTGCTGCTCAAAAGGTGGTTGAAGTTGGTGCTCTGGCCAAGGCTCTTGCTGGTCAAAAGGATGAGGTAATTAGTTATTTTTATATATTGTGTTCTTTCTTATCAATCCATTCAATTATCACGACAAAATAGTGACTGATACTTTGGGTTCTTTTTCAGTCATTCTTTGCAGCTAATGCTACTGCTCTGGCCTCAAGGAAGTCCTCCCCAAGAGTGAACAATGAAGCCGTCCAGAAGGCTGTAAGTCAAATAGTGTTTTCTTACCTATATATATAATAAATTTTCGCATTTAGCTTATTAAAAGATCTATTATAATTGGTTTTTCAGGCTGCTGCGCTGCAAGGTTCTGACCACCGTCGTGCCACCAATGTTAGTGCTAGATTGGACGCCCAACAAAAGAAACTTAACCTTCCTATTCTCCCCACCACCACCATTGGTTCTTTCCTCAAACCATTGAGGAGAGTTCGCGTGAGTACAAGGCTAAGAAGTGAGTAACTTATTCCAAATTGATGATGTCACACCAATGCACTTTTTGTCATTGTTCTAACAAAACCATGTTCTTTATAGGATCTCTGAGGAAGAGTATGTTAAAGCCATCAAGGAGGAGATCTACAAAGTTGTCCAACTCCAGGAAGAACTTGATATCGATGTGCTCGTCCACGGAGAGCCAGAGGTATACTTTTTTTTTTTTTTTTTTTTATTAAATCTGAATGCAAGTATACTTTCTCTTCACTTTAACCAGTTGTCTAACATGCATTTATAATGTTTTAGAGAAACGATATGGTTGAGTACTTTGGGGAGCAATTGTCTGGTTTTGCCTTTACCGCTAACGGATGGGTGCAATCTTATGGATCTCGATGTGTTAAGCCACCAATCATCTATGGTGATGTCAGCAGACCCAAGGCCATGACCGTGTTCTGGTCCTCAATGGCTCAGGAAATGACCAAGCGCCCAATGAAGGGTATGCTTACTGGTCCAGTCACCATCCTCAACTGGTCATTCGTCCGTAACGACCAGCCCAGGTATAATTACGTTGCAAAATCCACCAGCCACCACTTTTAAGCATTCCCGCAAAGAAAATTGCCTTACATGAGTTGTTTGTTTATTTGTTTTCAGATTTGAAACTTGCTACCAGATTGCTTTGGCTATTAAGGATGAAGTTGAGGATCTTGAAAAAGCTGGAATCACCGTCATCCAAATCGATGAGGCTGCTTTAAGAGAGGGATTGCCACTCAGGAAAGCTGAGCATGCTTTCTACTTGGACTGGGCTGTCCACTCTTTCAGAATCACCAATGTGGGTGTTGCCGACACCACCCAGGTATATAGATTTTCCTGTTAATACTGATGTTGTTTATTTAATCTTTCTTTAAGACGAATTAACTGACCCATGTTTAATTGAACTATCTTCTACAGATCCACACCCATATGTGCTACTCGAACTTCAATGACATCATCCACTCCATCATCAACATGGACGCTGATGTCATCACCATTGAGAACTCACGATCTGACGAGAAGCTTTTGTCTGTGTTCCGTGGAGGGAGCAAGCACGTGCTGGAATTGGTCCTGGTGTATATGACATTCACTCGCCAAGAATTCCATCAATGGAAGAAATTGCTGAGAGAGTTAGAAAGATGCTTGCAGTCTTGGAGACCAACATTTTGTGGGTCAACCCTGACTGTGGGCTCAAGACCCGTAAGTACAATGAGGTGAAGCCTGCCCTTGAGAACATGGTTGTAGCTGCCAAGAAGCTTCGTGCCGAGCTTGCTAGCCCTAAGTGAGGGTGATTCTTGAAGATGACTAGATGAGTTTATGTTTTATACATTTATATTCAATAACTGTGATTGATGATTGATCTTTATGCTTTTTTGGGTTTTGTTCTTCTCTTGTTATTTCATTATTATGTACTTTTAGAAAATTAATGGAATTTCAAAGGAAATGCCAACCATTGTCCATTGTCGTTTGGTACTAGTGTAGAACTGTAGACTAATGGAGTTATGTTACAGTATCGAGTTAGACTTTGGTTAATCGGTTGGCATTTGTATGTTCTGCGTGTTCTACAGCTTGGATCTCGTTAACGGAAACAAGTAATTTTTTAAACTTTACACGAGGTTAGCAAAGAGGACTATATCGGTTAGCATTTGGTCTAGGTAGCAAAACCGTACAATGAGATCCTATGATTCTATGAAAAACATCTAAACTGTTTACAAAACAGTTGAGCCAAAAATCGTAAAAGTAAAAGCTAAAACGATTGCTTCAATCATTGGATGCATTGAAGGGTTGTACGGTGTGCATTGCAGTGTTGTACTGTTTGCATCACGGGTTGTACGGTTGACTATAGGGGGGGTTTTAATAACATATCCCGTAAGAAATATTGGTGTATGTTAATGTGAATCCAGTAGTGTCAGAAGCAAAACTGTATCAAAGTAGTTACGTTTTTGGGGATCTGTTTAAGAATCCTTTACTGGTGAACTTCCGTAGATATCTACATATCCAGGCCTGGTTCAAGAAAAATCTATGGTTGAACTTCCATACTTTTCTTTATTTCTGGGCCCGGTTTGGGAACACTTTGTGGGTGCACTTCAAAAGAACTGAACCCATGAAGATGGCTTCAAAAATGAACATACCTGCAACATATGGTAGTAGCAAACATGTCCAAAGTTGATTGTTATAACCCTGAAATGTTTTTTTCTTATTGACACCCTCATTATCGATGTTGTCTGTTAAGTATAGTAATAATTAGTAGACACACAAGAAAATTCTTTGATATTTACAAAAGAACTTGATCAAACATCACTTTATTCTGTGACCAAGTTTAAAGCGACATCTCGTGGCTAAGGAATTTGTGTTTTAAGCCAAATGCTGAAATGAAGGCCAAATGTTGAAATGATCAACTTCAGAATAATCTTCAAATCTCAATAAGAAATTAAGATAAACCTTTTAAGACCGGAAATACAAAACGATAAACACACGCGTGGTCTAAAATATTCTTGCACACTTCATGCGTAGCCCATTGTCACACCACCTTCTTATCCACGCACAGAAAAGAACAGAGGAATTGTGATGGTGACCACCGATTACATAAAGTATTGCGTAAAAGAATAGATATTGTATATTTTATTATCATAATATCATGGTTTATGGTTGAATAAGAAACGTTAGCTGATTAAGAATGAAAATCAATATGAATCTCATGCCAAGAGACATATTTTAATTTCATCTACTTGAATTGTTCTCCAATACTTTCATACCATTCTTTGTCCAAGTATATACCACATTAAACTACTAAAAGTCTAAAAGATAAACACAAAGTGTTGGTCAATCAAGCTAAACAACCAGTATATTGGATCATTAATATGTGTATAGATATCAATGAAACCACTAATTTGAAAGCTATCAAAGTAACCAAGTAACCAACTCGTTTATGAAGTCCAAAAAGTAGTCAAACACAAAATCAATGTGATATGGTTGGTTTAGCCGTCTTTGAGACTTCAACCAACCTATGCACATTCCTACCCGCAACAAGTTGGTAGAAAATAAAATACCACTAAAACATAAATACCCATTAGTTGTTTGTTCAAGTTGAAATTTACAAAACCATACACATGAACCAATTTAATGTTACATACCGTCATACCGGCATATAACATGCCACTTATAAACTAGACAATGTCTAAGTTTCGACATTTTGCACTCAAGATCATTTGTACTTGTAACTATAGCTGGTTACTCGTATGTGCTTAATCAAATCCGACGATGTTTACGGCCATGTTCTATCGATGTGTCATAAATTGTTAGGACATAAGAAGGAACAACATGAATATAGTGTGTCTTTTGATACTTAACAAAGCACAAGGGTGTAAGTGTGTAACAAATAAACTCGTATTTTTAGTCAAAAGGCTTTTGCCAGATGAAATGATGTGGAAAGCAGCGATATGATATATTGAATATGTATAAAAAATCTATTAGTTGAAATTATATAAAATATTTATACAAAGGTATATGGATTATGCAAAGGTCAAATATTTTTTATTTTTTTTTAAAACAAATTGGCTGGTCAAGTCTCTGTAGACAATCCTTGTTGCCAAAACTTACCAAGCTCTCGTCATCCCAACTATTTAAATAAAGAAACGTTATTTGGAGATTTATTTGTAAAAAGTCTTCGAGGAGCACTTTCCTAGAAAAAGAATTATAGACGAAGTACGACACAAAGTTGCTTTTTGACAAAATTATACGTAAACGAATCATTTTACCTTTTGACAAAATTATACATAAACGAATCATTTTGCGTTTTGACAAACTCATACATAAACGAATCATTTGCCAGAAATAACGGGGTCTAGATCAATTGGTCACGGAGGGTAACTTTAGAGTGTCATTTCTCTTAGAGGTCTTGGATTTGAGTCCTGCTAATGGGATTTTCTTTCTAGATGAAGCAGAAAAAGGCGTTGGGTTTATTCTCTTAAAGCGAAAATTTGAGGAAGGCATACTTGAACCATTAACTACTAACTAGCGGTTCTAAAAAAATTGTTTATTCCTTTAAGGGGTTTATTCCCGCTTGGATATCACTGCATGACTCGAATCACTAACTAATAACAAGCCGTTTTTTTTTTCTAAAAAAAAGGTTTATCGTGTAACTTAATGTTACATATTTGTGACAAAATCATTAGAGTGATGGGTGCGGTATTGCAGGCCCTACGCAAAACACATGTGGCACGACACCAAGCCAATGCCACCACACTCCACTTTTGGAGCCACAATAAGAAGACTGTGCTTGAGCTTTCTCGATTTTTTTTTTCTTTCTTTTTTTGGTTGATTTTTTTTTATTTAAAATTTTGTGTGTGTTTGCTGTCCTTTTCGAGGATGTGTCGACTGTAGAGGAAGATGATATGTATATTTTTTATTTTGTTTATTAACTATTTAGGTATCTAAAAGTTTCAACTTATACCCTTAATATTTAAAAAGTTTGTTAAGCAGTTTAAAGTTTATGTAATTAATTTTTTTCCTTGAATTTTGTTTTAAGTCTTATATAATTTGTAAGTTTATTTAAATTAATGAAAAATTTGTTGGTTTGTAAAATAAAATAAGATGGCAGGTCTTAAAAGAGAAGTTTTGATTTGAGTGATTAGTGTGTTTTTTTTTAATGTGTGAGTGATAAGAGAAGTGAAAAGTGAAAATGATAAGGTGGCATGACGTGACATCACCTTTTGTTTTTGGCTTGAGACACGGTACTTGATGCCAAGGTTTTCAAGATCGGGATTCTACTCAGGATTGTTTTCGTTTTTGCAAGATCAAAATCGTAAGATTATATCGGGATCCAAAGATCCTACTATATATCATTTTCTTAATAGTCTTTTTAATATTATTCAAATCTAGAAATTATTATATATAATAAACACAAAATTTTATAGAAATATTGTCATAAGTTATGAATATGAAATATTTAAAAATATTAAGATGGTTTATTTTAGATTCTACAAAACATAATCTATGAATTTTTAGTTTTTTAAGTTTGTGGTTTGAAAAAGTAAGATCGGATTGTATTAGATTTTAAGATTCTATAGCGAAGATCATGAACTTATAAGATTCTAAGCTTCCTAAAATTCTTCGTAAGATCCATATTATTTTTGCTTTGTAACGTAGAACTGTAAAATCGTAATATCATAAGATTAAGATCGAGATCTTAACAAGTATGTATTATTCTTTTATATTTGCTAAATTTATACTACCACCTCACTCTTAATTTTAAGACGTACAAGAAATTAAGCATGGTTTACAACACTTTAATGCACCCAATTTTCAGAATTACAACAAAGTAAACATATTGTACAACAAAATAAAGCGTGATGTCATTTTAAGACCAAAATTTTATCAAACAACATTAATGCTATTAAAAACACCCCTTCACAAAAAATTACAACCATTTAAGCACAATTTACAATAACTGCAACCAATTTTCAGATTTACAATAAAATAAGCATAGTGTACAACAAAATAAGCATTATGTAATTTTCAAACTTATTTTCAGACTTACAACATTAATGCTATTAAAGTGATCAATGTTATTAATAACTATAATAACTACTACTTACAAGAAAAGAAACATAGTGTACAACACTTTATTGCACATAATTTTCAAACGTACAAGACAAGAAGCATAGTGTACAACAAAACACAACATTAATGCTATTTAATGTAGTCAATTATTTAACTGGTCAATAAATACAATTAATACATTATATAAGAAATACATATTATCAAAACATATTTGTACAACCAAATAAAATACAATTCCTGCATTAAATTTCACTACTACAAATAATAAAGCACATTATACAAATATTCAAGCCCGAACGGGCAACGGGCTAAATGGGCTTGAGCCCGAACGGGCACGGACCAAACGAGCTCGAGCCCGAGCACGGGCCAACGGGTTCGAGCCCTAACGGCCACGGGCTATACGAAATTCTTGATATCCGTAACTTTATTGTTAAAAAGAACATAATAAACTAAAATAAATTATTTATCAAAATGTTTTATTTCAAGATAACCGCCGTTGAAATGCGCGAGTACCCTGCTAGTATTTTAGCGAAAATTACATGAGAGGACACTGTCTTCATCATACATCTTGTAGAGGACCAACTTTTTATATTTTACACAAGAGGACTAGTTGGTCGCGAAAAAAATGGCGTGCCCAAAACACTCAATACGTGTCACTACCAAAAAAAAGATAAAAAAATAAAAAACAAAAAAAAAATAAAAAAAACTTTGGTCGCGAAAATTTAATCGAGCCCAGGGGAAAAAAACAAATATGTCAGCCACATGCAATCTTCATTTACTAACTTTTGGATAATAAATGGAAATAATATAAAAAAGTGCAAAATTCACCCTTAACTTATTGATATTTACAAATTTTTTATATAACAAACTTTATTCGTCAAGTATCTAGCAAATATTTAGCGAATTCGAAAATAAAAAATATATCGTTTCGAAGAGCTTTGAATTACGAACAAAACGAGCCCAATATCGATATGTGTTTTTACGTACTTACGATTTTATAAAAAATGTTAAAGTTTGATATATTTTTTAAAAACAAAAGTAAACTTTCAAAAATGTTAAAGTTTGGTATACGAGTTGTGTGTGTAACTTGTGTGTGTGAGTTGTGTGTGTAACTTGTGTGTTTGAGTTGTGTGTGCTAAACAACTCTGGTAGAGTATTATAAATAGACAGATTTGATTTTGATTTTTATTTTGAATTTGAATAAACAAATGTCACGACATACAATCTAACTTTTAGATATTGAATGAAAATAATATAGAAAGGTGCAAAATTTACCCTTTAACTTTTTGAGATTTACAAATTTTTTATATAACAAATTTTATTCGTCAAATATTTAGCAAATATCTAGTGAATTCGTTAATAAAAATTATATCGTTTCAAAGAACTCTGGATTACGAACAAAACAAGTCCTATATCGATATGCTTTTGACGTACTTACGATTCTATAAAAAAATGTTGAAGTTTGATATATTTTTTAAAAACAAAAATAAACTTTTAAAACACACTCTTGAATAAAAAAATATAAATAAATAAATAAAAAAAAATCATTTCACCCCCTAAACTATTTAAAATAAATTTTCACTTACACCCCCTCAACTTATTCAAATTCAAATTTAAATTTAACTGGTTAATTCTGAGCGGGATAATTGAAGTTCAAATTTGAAATTTAAAAATCAAATATGAGCGGGATTTATTCAAATTCAAAATAAAAATCAAAATCAAATCTGCCTATTTATAATACTCTACAAGAGTTGTTTAGCACACACAACTCAAACACACAACTCACACACACAACTCGTATACCAAACTTTAACATTTTTGAAAGTTTACTTTTGTTTTTAAAAAATATATCAAACTTTATCATTTTTTATAAAATCGTAAGTACGTAAAAACATATCGATATTGGGCTCGTTTTGTTCGTAATCCAAAGCTCTTCGAAACGATATATTTTTTATTTTCGAATTCGCTAAATATTTGCTAGATACTGGACTTTAAAGTTTGTTATATAAAAAATTTGTAAATATCAAAAAGTTAAGGGTGAATTTTGCACTTTTCTATATTATTTCCATTTATTATCCAAAAGTTAGTAAATGAAGATCGCATGTGGATGACATATTTGTTTTTCTCCCCTGGGCTTGATTAAATTTTCGCGACCAAAGTTTTTTTTATTTATTTTTTGTTTTTTATTTTTTATCTTTGTTGTGGTAGTGACACGTATTGGGTGTTTTGGGCACGCTATTTTTTTCGCGACCAACTAGTCTTCTTGTGTAAAATATAAAAAGTTGGTCCTTTGCAAGATGTATGATGAGGACAGTGTCCTCGCATGTAATTTTCGCAGTATTTTATTAATGTGTGGTCAAAATAAATTCAGACTCTAATCAATGCTCATTTGATTAACCAACTTTGGTCCCACAAAGCGTCGATAGATAAGATAATGGCAACCATAGTCCAAGAAGACAACCAAAAGCGCTACATCAGGATAGGCCACTTGTATAGTTGGATATCAACTATTAAAACATAAACTTGAATCAAACATGGGACAGAAAGCAAAGGATTAACTTAAGTTTAGATATTAAAATATGTAATAGTGTGATTAAATTGACTAGAGTATAAGTCATTTAACTTGTATTACATGTTTAATTGATGTTTAATCTTATTATTTGTCATCTAGAACAAGCAAAACACTTTGAAGCGTAGAAGATTAATGTGACCTTAATGATAAGACAAATATAGTCATGTTTGCTTAAAAATATGAGTATATAATTAGGGTTAGGGTGTGATCATAGTCTTGGATATCTTGCTTGAATAGTGTAATGTTATTTTTGAAATAAATATTTTGACCTTATTGATGCCTGGGTATGATGAAATCTTTATTAGTATAATTTCAAAAGAACACTTTGTTTTTAAGCAAAAGAGAACAAAGCAAAAACAGAGAGGAATTGCTTGTTTTATATGTTAAAATGAGACAGAGCAAAAAAAGATGTGTATGTTATGTAACAGACATATTTAACAATTATGGCCAGTTAAATTTGGTTAAAAAACAAGAGTCACAACCCTTCACCAACAAATATGTCAGTTATGGTTTGGCACGACCCGAACAAGGGGCGCCGCCCTTGACCCGCGTATCTTTGTCTGGTCGAAACATATAAGCTCAACGAGTTTGCACTCCACATTTCCTTAACTCGTATCCGGACATAACATGAAATCTCATTGGTCTCTATAAATCACAAGACATAAAAATAGTTAATGAAACTAAAATCACCAACAATTTATAGTCGTGGTAGGTTTTCCTTTACCTAATACAACCATTGTGTATCGTTAAAAAATAGGAAATGCTTTTCATTAGGACACTCAATCATATAGATTAAACTGTTGTACTATATATATATTATATATATATATATATATATATATATATATATATATATATATATATATATGTTTTAACCTTATACACATGAGTGTGCAAATCAAAACATAATGTGTGCAAATCAACTCTTTTAAAACGAATTATGTAGTAAGTAGTAAAGAAAATATATACTTACACACTTTAACCTAAATCTTGAAGTATATCATAACCTGAAAAGTCACTTATGACTAGGGTTGAGCAAATCCACTCGAAAACCAGCCTGAACCGACCAAAACTGAGCTGACAAACCGACCAAAATCGAATCGAACTGAACCGAACTTTTTAGGTTTGGTTTCGGTTTTTGTCGGTTTCGGTTCGATTCGGTTTTTGTCGGTTTTCTTTTGTTCGAAACCCGAAAACCGACCTGAATCGAGGTATTCGGTTCGGTTTCGATTTTGATATCTATTTCTTGATTCGGTTTTCGGTTTGAGTTTTTTTCTTTTTTGATTTTCGGGTTGGATCGACTTTTATCAGTTCTGATCGGGTTTGACCCGATGCTCACCCCTGCTTATGACTTATTTTTCCAGTTATTTGAAAAGTAAAATATTTGAAGGGAGTATATTGCAAGACAAGAAACTTAAGAGGGACCAATAACACAAATCACACACAGAGAATCCGAAAGCAACACATAACCAGCAAGAAAGAAAGAAAGAATCCTATATAACTTGAAAACAAAAATTCAAAAACCCCCTAATAAATTATATAAACCATCAATCAATCAATCACGTAATTAAATTCTCAATCTCTCTCCACCTGAAAAACATATTCACACAATCAATCAACCAAAATGCAGCAGGTAACTTCAATTTTTATAAAATTCTAATTTGTTAATCATTATTAATTAACTTATGTTTTATAAATTTTATAGTCTACAAGGACTGTGCAAGTAGGACATCTATCAGATCTAGCTACTGAACGAGAAATTCACGAGTTTTTCTCTTTCTCCGGTGATATTGAATGCGTTGAGATCTGCCGGTACACTTTTTCCAATACTTTATATAGTTTATATATAAGTTTTATGTTTTAAGTATTACTAGTTAGTATTGAATTTATGTAATGGTGGTTGTTATTGTAGTGATTCGGAGCAAAAGAAGACTGCATTTGTTACGTTTAAAGATGCTAAGGCTCTTGAAATCGCATTATTACTTTCGGTAATTTTTAATCTATTGTTTTTGTTACAATATATGATTTTTCCAGGTTAATAGAGGTCTATAGGGTTGAAATTGCTCTAGGTACACATTTGGGGGTGACTCGCTTTTCCCAGAATAGTGAATAGGGAAAACCTCATCCGTTTACGGTTTTTATATAGTTATATGATTTTTGGAGGTTCTAGTTACTCACTAGGTACACATTTGGGGTGCGCGCATATTCATCGGGTAACCTAAACCGGAAAACCTCGTCCGTTTAGTGTTTTTTATATAATTATATGATTTTTGTAGCTTAATTAGTTTTACTTGATATGTTGTTTATTTTTAAGTTTGATTTAAAATTAGTAGTTTTAATTTAGAATAATTAAATAAGTATTTTGATGCTTATTTTAAGCTTGAAAATAGTTGGATTGCTTGTTAAAGTAGAAGTAGGACAGCTAATGCGAGACAAGACAGAAGGGAGTGCTAATTTTCTTAAGGATTACTTCTCTGTTTGTAATATTTGTTAATCAAAGAATCAAATTTTATATTTATTGATTTCGCATAAGTAGTCATTGTGTTAATTAGTAAATCGTGAGAGTAAAATTCTCCTAGTCTTTGAATTTTATTTCGACGATATTTTGCTCGAATGGACTATTTTTTTGGACAAAGGGCAAAAATGAGAAATCCTAGTAAAATATTTTCTTATTAAATTGAGAAATTGGAATATTGTGATATTTTGATAAGTTATGTATTGGAAATTTCTAGTTGGGTTATATTGTGTTTGTGTATGTGATTTCTAAAAATAGCTAATGAGTTTTTTTGTAATTTTTTGGAAGAATATACAGCAATAATGATCTTGTAACTATTTAGTCAACAAACTATGACCATACATAATTGTGGCTGCGTATTTTTTCCACTTTGTCCAGCTGAGACTTTAGGGCCCTACTTTGTGTTACATGAGCAAAATTCCAAATTAGCGATCAAATATTTATTCATATTGGCCTAATTGTTTACCGATCAGCCTTTCTTCTCGTCTTTATGGTGGATGAAGTTATGGTTAGTTGTCAATTGTTATTGTTTATACACATCATCTTGGGTCCACTATTACCACTACTTAGTTGGCTCTTTATTAAATGAGCATTTCTTGGTCATGCTTTTACTTGACTTGCCAACTTCAAGCAGTTGGGCTCTACTTGAATTATATCCAAGAAATGCTTGGCGTTATTTTTTTAATACCTTTCTAGATCTTAAAATATGTATGATGGTTGGTTCTATTATCCGAAAGTAAGATGACAGTATGGCTAATCGATTGTAGTATGGAGAACGATCCACCTTGTAACAACTAAGTGACTAACTATAAGAAAACTTCTTGTGTTTTTAGCAGCTTATATGCCATCAATATTATGAAGACTAGACTTGCAATTTGCATAGGTTCTTGGCATTCTAAAATCAGAAGTGTTACTCAGACGGGGCCCCATTTTTTACAGAGTGAAGCCTGCAAAGATAAAATCACACATTCTGTTTAATAGAATATAGAATATAGAATGATAATTGCAATAAAAATATTGGAGTCTCGCACATGCTTTCCAAGTCAGAATTTTTATGGAATTGCTTGTTAGGCCATATCTTGCGGAAGTTAAGTATATGCTTTAGATAGTTATGAGCAACTAATTCTGGAGACACGTGCAAGTGTTATTTTAGTAGATTGTGATAGCATTGGTATCTTTATCAGCTTAAGATTCTTATTAGGGTAATCTGTTAATAGGGGTTAGAAGAACTATAATATCATGCTTGATTTGATAAGTTTCTATGGTAAATTCAGTTGAGTGTCACCAGGAGAGTTAGTTTTGCCTCTTGAGTCTTGATAGTAAACCATTGGCTTGGAAGTTGACCTACTTTTAAATGTAGGTTGCTATCGTGGTGTTAAAATTATTTTTCTAATCTCAAGTTAAGTCCTACCCGGGTCATATCAGTTATGAGCATGGAAGTGGTAGCTATAATTTTTTTGTTACATGTATGAAGTAGATGTTGTACATTCTATTTTATGAACATTGGGACTTACATATGTATGCTCAATTTTACAGGGAGCAACCATAGTGGATCAGATTGTTAGCATTAGTGCTGTGGAAAATTATGTGCGAAAACCTGAGTTCCAGGTATGAGTTATTACTGGGTATATAATTCTATTTTCTTCTATGGTGTTGGTACTTATGTCGTGATGTCTTTTCTTTCAGGAAGTTCACGAAGTAGATAATGATGTTAGCATGTCTCCAGAAAACCATTCACCTAGTTCCGAGGTAAATATCTTACAAACACGAGTCCCTTGTGTGTGTGTGTGTGTGGGTGGGTGGGGGTTGGGGGTCCCATGGACATAGTCCTTTCAGGGAATGGATGGTTGGAATTTCTTAATTTACGGTGCTTTTACTTTTTGGATTCATCTCATCTAGTTTAGAGATTATTGTGACTTTGCTAATAAGACTAAAAATTAACAGGGGCAATATGCTTTTGAAAAAGTTAACCTTCTTTTCTATAATATAATTCATGGTCCAAGGTGTTTAGCTTACACTATCATTAATTTATGCTTGTGTCAATTTAACTGACAAAGAATCCACACTTTGTAATCGTAAATGCTAGTTTTCTTTGAACAAGTAAACCACAACTCATATTACCTTTACTGCTTTAAGTAGCTCTCCTTAATATATGTGGATTAGTATGAGGTAGAGCCATAGAGTTGGCAATCCGGCCCATCTACTTGAAAATGGAACGGTCAAGTGTCAAACGGGTCAAATGGGTCGAACATTTCCGATGTGTATATTCAATGCCTAAAACTTAATCATTCAGTTCAAAAGTCATTATATTTGTGAAATAGTATAGCTTTTTGTAATCGTATTTGACAGTAGTTATTCGTAAATGTTTCTAAAGAATGTGGACAAAAGGTGTTTTCAGTTAACCTAGCCCAATTTGGCTCTCTTTTAAAATGCTTGTTTTGACCCAAACCTATATTTTGATCTGCTACCCAACATGTCCGATCCACCCATTTGCGACCTCTAATACTAGCCTAAATCAGGGCATTAAGATATTTAAAACTGACAAAGTAACATTCAACTCTTTACGTTTTTAACAGGCCAATGGTACTTCTCCGCGTAGTGGACGGGTTTATATGAACAAAGCACAAGATGTCGTTTCAAGTGTTTTGGCAAAAGGTTCAGCAATTAGGCAAGATGCTGTGAATAAAGCCAAAGCATTTGATGAGAAGCATCAATTACGAGCCAATGCAACAGCCCGAGTGAATTCCTTTGACAAGAGAGTAAGGCTTACAGAGAAATTCAGTGTTGGGGTCTCGTTGTAAATGTAAAGTCTGTGGATCAAAAGCTTCAAGTGTCGGACAAAACTATGGCTGCACTAATGGCGGCAGAGAGGAAATTAAATGACACAGGATCAGCCGTCAAATCAAGCAGGTTTGGCTTTTTTCACCTTGTCCTTTCTTAGTTTTCCATTTTTAGGTTCCATTTTTGGGATGTTTTTATAAAACGGCAGTTTTAGTATTTTCTTTACTAGATCCCCGTCATTATAATCATTATCTCTAATAATCAATGTTATTGATCTCTGGGTATTACAAAGTTAGTTAACGACAGTTATTACCTTTTAAATTATGTGATTTTCTCGGTTAGTCGGTTTATTACAGAACTTATAAGTTGGTACTTTTGGATTTGTTTAGGTATGTGACTGCTGGAGCAGCTTGGCTGAATGGAGCTTTTGGTAAAGTGTCAAAGGCTGGGAAAGTTGCGGGAACGAAAACTAGACAAAAATGGAACTTGGCAGTCTCAAATTTAACAGCAAAGGTATGTTCTTTATTTAATTCTTTCATATATGGAGTAGCAGTAGAAACCTGAATCTATTATATTCTCAACTACGTGCTTGGTGAATCTACTTTTTGGTTTCGTTTGAAAGTGACATTACTTTAGCGATATAATATGCTGAGACCATTTGTGTATGCAAAAGGTATTAATGATTGTAAATATTCTCAGTATGAGAATAGAATTCCTAAATGTATCAGAACAAAGTTCTAGGGTATATATGCATAACATAAAAAAGTATTCATATTTAATTCACTTTGAAAATCAAATCCCTCAGAGAAAAGTTGGGTAACTAAACTGAAAGTTTTGTGGAAACAGCTATATTAATAAGACGTCAGTATTTAGTGACATCAGCGGTAATCTGCGGAAAAAAACGACGTGGATAGTTTGTTTACAAATAAGTGACAATTTTTTTTGGTAATTTAGTAACTAAAACGAAAGAGCCATAAGCAGTTCGTTAAAGACATCTGTGGTCTTACTTTTATGCTTAACCCCCGTATTTAGTTTATACCAGTATTCCCTCGACTCAACTAGCAAATAAATTTTGGTTTTGCAGGATTCACCAATTGCTGCATAGGCAGAGTTTAGACAGCTGCATTCTTGTTGATCATATTGGTTCTCAATCGTCAGAATGATTATTGAGATCTATAAATAGATACGACTATTTCAGATGTGTAAGCTTGGTGTGTGGAATTGGATATATGTCTTCCTCATGTCTAGTACATGTTTTCTAGTGTGTTTATAGACAGTTTTGTGATTCATTTATTAGTTGATTGTTGCTATATTCTTGTGAAAACCTGTAGGTATTATGCCACTGATGTGAAGTCCATTTAAAAAAAATTCTACTGATGCAAGTGGTAATTTATAATGATGACTTGTTTTAGTGCATGATATGTATGTCTATCTGTATCTATTTATCTATTTTATACTTTTTGTAATGCATTGGGGACATTCTATCTTTAATAAGTCTTAAAACATTAAGGGCATGTTTGGTAGCAAGAAATGAAAATAACTTCGATTTCCCATGTTTGGTACACTAGAGAATTCAAAAAGCGGAGAAATTCAAATTCTCAAGAAATCGTTCCTTTGTTATCTGATTTCCACTCTATATGATGAGGAATTCAGAGAAATCATGCTTATTATTTAATTCAGAAAAGGGTCCCAGCTTGAAAAAGGGGGTTATAAAAGAAGTACATCACATGCTTACGCACATGATACACCCATCTTCACAAATTAAAGAAACCCTAACCTCTAAAATTGTTCATATCTGCTGCTGCATTCGATCACCCCCACCTAGACATGCAACTATAAACCGGTTTTCAAAAACCGACGACAAACCGGAACCTTTTCAACAAAACCGGTTTTTAAAACCGAACCGTTTTAGTAAACCGAACCGGTTGTACGGTTTTAAGTTTTTCCAGCGGACCGTTTTTACCGTTCTAAAACTGGTAAAACCGTTTTTAAAACCGGTTAAAACCGATTTTTTTTAAACCGCTAAAAACCGGTTTAAACCGGTTTTAAAAACCGGTCAACGCAAAGTCAAACGAGTCATTGGATTTGAATACCGGCGAAAACCGGTCAAAACCGTTTTAACCTTCCCGGTTTTTAAACCTCGGTCACTGAAAACGCAGATCTGAGCACAGAGACGTTGGGACATTGCTTTTTTCGTCTTTTTTTTGATTTTTGAGTATTTTGAAGCTAGAACTTGTAGTATAAATATGTTTTGGGTTGGCTTAAAACACATCAAATTTCTCTTTAATCTCTCTAAATCTCTAATTTCTTTATAATGGAAAACACACAATCACAACAAGCTTCCACTAATCCTCCCTCCGTGGTCTTTCCCACACGAAAACATTACACACAAGATGATGTTGCTCATGTTAAACCAACTTCACGAAATCCCGAGGTTTTTAATCATATGGATTTGTGTGTTATGAATGAAGGAAAAGGCGCGCGTTGCAAAAAATGTTTGAGCTTTTATGCTTCCTGGGCTAACACTACACTAAAGGGTCATATAGCCAAATGTTCCGCGGTACCAAAAATGCCGACGTACTATGGTGAGGATGGTCAAATTTTTGTATATGATAATGATGCGCTTCAAAGAGATTTTGCGGGGTGGGTCATTCAACATACTTATCCATTCAACCTCTTCGACAACGCCAAGCTTACGGCCATCATCAAAAAGAGGTTACACTCGCGGTATAAACAAGTAAGTCGTACTAAACTTAGAAGTGATGCTTTTAAATTATGGGAACCGGCTAAAAATGATATTATTAATGGTTTTCGTGATTATAAATATGGTGTTTCTATAACTACGGATGTTTGGACCGCACCACGTGGTTCGGCAAATTCTTATCTCGCCGTTTTACTCATTGGTTTAATCTCCAATCTTGGTTATTAATGAAACGGACAATTGCTTTTAAACTATTTGGTTATCCTCATACGGGATCTAATTTAAGAAAAATTTTACATGACACTTTAATTGAATATAATTTAGATGATAAAGTTTTTACGATTTCACTAGATAATGCATCTAATAATACTAGAGCTATGGAATTGTTAAAATTACGTATAAAACCCATTTTAGAGATGGCTTTTTTTCATTCCCGTGTTGCTCATGTTATAAATTTATCCGTTCAAGCGGCATTAAAAAATATGTGAGAGGATTACATTGATATTAACAATATAGAATAACGATAGTACAATTGATACATAAGACTGCAATTGGAAAATTATGGACATCACACTATTTTAGATGCTTTTAATATTTTGTTGAAATGACATTTTAATCCACTGACCATTTGATAGATTTAGTGCTTTTATTACCCAACTAAAATTTTTTAAATCAAGTTTATGATATGACGGAAAAATTAGACGAATTAAAAGACTCACCTACTCAAATGTTTAGAAAAATGGTTAAAGTTATAAAAAGAGATTTATAAAATATTTTGCTATTTTACCTTTGGTTTATACTTGTTCCGCCGACTTAATCCATGTTTAAATGTTGGAGCGTAGAACTTTTTAATAAGAATAATAATGGAAAATTTAGAATTATCTTTTGGGTGGGACGTGAAGATCCCAACTATACAGAATCTCAAGTTTTTAAATTTAATGATTATTTTAAAAAATTGTTTGAAATTTATGCAACAAAATATAGTCAACAACCAAACCTAATTATCGACCCAATGCGCCGGTTCGCTCGAATGACAAGGGACATTAACATAAACCTTTATAATACTTACGTGGACGCCAAGCGTCAACCATCATCTACCACAAGCGAAGAGACAATATATGGCTACAAAATTTTTAACAACTTTAAGTACCGATGAGTTTGCAAACTTTGACATTTTGGCTTGGTGGAAAGAAAGGGAAATCCAATTTCAATTTTAGCCGCTATGGCTCGTGACTTACTAGCGGTCCAAGCTTCGACGGTAGCTTCCGACCCTTTTCTCATAGTGGTCGAATTATATCGGATAAAAGGACAAAACTTAGCCCCGAATCCATGGAAGTATGTGTATGTTTGAAAGATTATATGGACGGAGTAGATAGGGTACAACATCAAACATCGTTGGAAGGTTCGAGAAGAAGTTGAAGAACTATAGCACAAGAAGAAGATGACATGGGGATATCACCTCCGGCTACCGCATTAGATGAAGGTGAATTTGAACCATTTGATGTTGAAGAGTTAGATGTAGAAGAATTTTTGGATGATTTAATTTCTTGAGTATACACGGGTGATAGCAATGCCGAAGCTCGATATACTTGAGTATACTAATATGTTTTTGTGTGGCCATGCGAAGCTCGAAATGTATTAGTATTTATTTAGTTTTAGTTCTATAATTGTATTGTTTAAATAAAAGTTATGATTGTATTCTAAATGTATTAGTATTTTATAGTTTTAGTTGTATGATTGTATTGTTTAAATAAAAGTTATGATTGTATTAAATGTATTAAATTAAAAAAACCGAACCGGTAAAATACCGATAAAAACGGATCCGAACATTTAAAACCGAAAAAACCGAACCGGTAAAAAACCGATTCCCAAAATTTGAAACCTAAAAACCGATTCGAACGTTTAAAACCTAAAAACCGATTCGAAAAACCGAATCGATTTTTGGCAAAACCAGTTTTTTAAAAACCGGTTTTCCAAAAACCGAAAACCGGTAAAAACCGGTTTTGTGCACTCTCACCGCCCACCCCCAAAATTGATGTAAAACTTTATATTGGTTTTAATAAATTATTTTGATCAATCCAACACCACATTATTGTATTTGTCTAAAATAGTTGGATCCCATTTTTGATTAAACAAGGTTTTGTTGGTCCATATAACTTTGGCTAAATTATAAAAGAAGCAACATCGTTCTTGACTTTTTTTTGTGTGGATCGAGACTAGTGCTTAAGATAATATTGACATGGTAAAAGGTGCAGAAATAAGTATAGATAGTCTTTTGTTCATACAATAGATAATTAAGATTTTTTGTTTTTTTTTTAATTTATTTATTTTAGTTCATTTTTTTATTTATTTCTCGAGTCAAATTCTTGGTTGTACCAAAAAACGGAGTTTACAAAAATTTCTTCACCAATTTCATTTTTCCACATTTCTATTCTCTGGTTAATTTCATTTCTTTAAATTTCTCTCTACCAAACGCACCCTTTAGCTTACACACTAGCTTAATATGGCATAGTTAACTAAACAAATTTGTGTTAAAAATATAGAGAAAAACAATTGTAACATATATAACAACACCTCCAATATTGCTATACAATAAAGAATTGTAAAAATCCGGAGAAATTGCACATTTTGCTGTTAATGATTGTTAAAAAAAAGTAGTAAAATAATCCCGGTAAATGGTTTTGACGTGAATATAAGCAAGTGGGTATGATAAAGAAAAGTTTTTATTAAAGAGAAAAGTTCAAAATACATTTTGGTTTGTCATCTGTTTGTTTTACATTCTAGTTTTTTGGCACATGTACATCCGTGTAAATTATATTGTTATCTCCTAACGTAAGAGAAATTTTTCTGCATCGTTAGTCCTCTCTGATGATTTTACTAACGGAGATTATGGTGACCAACTTTTTTTAAATAAATTAAAAAGGGACTAGTAAGTCTCGAACTCGGGTCTGTTGCTTCAAAAACCAACGAAACAACCATTGGACTACGCCAATGGGTGTGATTACACCAACAACAATAAAATAAGACCGTTCGTAATTAGCTTTTCATACACTTTATGGGTTTTATTTTTTCCTTTTGGTATGTATTTTATTTTATTGTTTAATATGTTTTTATCCATTTTCATGATTTTATCCGCTCGTTTTTTTACGGTTACCATCGTTTATTTTTACGTATATGTTATTTTAATATGTATTTTATTGTACGATTCGTTCTTTTTTAAAAATTACGTTTTAAACGTACGCTTACATTTTTATCCGCGTATGTATTGCCTTTTTTTTACATTTTAAACGTGTTCAGATTTTTTACTTATTTATCATTTTCGTCCGTTTTATAATTTCCATACTTTTAAACGCGTGCATTTTAAACACTTTAAATGTTTTCGTACGTTTTAAAAGGTAAGAAAACGCACGAAAACGAAAAACGAATGAAAATGAATTAAGACAGACGAGAATGGTTAAAAACGTAAATAAACATACAAAAACGTAAAATATGTACAAAAACATTAAAAAAATGTATAAATACAGACGAAACGATAAAATGAGTGAAACAGATAGTTACGGACGGAAATGGATAAAATCGAACGAAAATGGATAAAAACGGACGAAAACGGCTAAAGTCGGACGAAAATTGATAAAGACATATGAACACGGATAAAAAAGTAAAAAAAACGTTAAAGAAAGGTAAAAAATACATATGAAAACGGCTGCAAACGTATAAAACGGATAAAAAGGTAAGAAAACGGATAAAACGGACTAAAACGGATAAAAATGGATAAAAATGAACGAAAACAGCTGAAAACGTAAAAAACATACGAAAAGGTTAGAAAATGAAGGAAAACGGATAAAACGTATAAAAACAGACGAAAGCATACTAAAACAGTTTGTTGGAATCACTCATAAACTAGAATTCAAGTGTTAGTAATTAATATGTAATAGTTAGCTTAATTATGGCTTTTATGTTAGTAATCAAGGTTAGGCTCATGTAGGCCCATGAGCCATCCAAAGCCCAATAAGGAAAGAAGGAAGGAACTTGCATGTTGCCCGTCCCTTCCTATAAATACCCATGTAAATCCTCACTTTGGTTGGTTGTTCAATTCACACATTTACTCTACGCATAACTCTTCACATTATTTCATACGTGTGTGTGTGTGTTTGTTCATCCGATCTATATCTTCATCTATTTCTTCTATTGATGCTTATGTTACAAACATGGTGACCTAACAGTGGTATCAATCGCCAAATAGTTGGGTGAAAAGGTTTTGTTTTTTGAAGTTTTGGTTTTACGCGTAACACTACCATAAACTTTCTCACGCTTAAAAACTCAGTTTTTACACTTTACAATCCAAGATTCTTGTACTTTCAAGGTTTTTAGGTGTTAAAATTTTAGTTTTTGGCAAAAAGTTTCAAACTTTACGTGTAGATCATTGTTTTTTTAGCTTGGTTTTAAACGTGTAGCTATTTCTACGCGTAACGTGTTTAAGAGTTTTGGATCATCAAGTTTCACACTTTTGTGTTATTTTGGTGATATTGAAGCTGTTTCATCACAAAAATCTGGTTTATAAACATCTTTGGGCAGAAATCAGTTTTGGTTCATTTTTACGCATAAGTAAACACTAAGTTTACGCGTAAGTTGTTCGTTTGTCTTGATTTTCTTTGGTTACTCGTTTTCTTGCTTGGATAAGCCTGAAAACACTTCGAATTTGGATATCTTTTACACTGAGATTAGTGTAAAGGATTTTTGGGCAAAACCTAGTTTTACGCTTAAGCATAAAAGCTTATGAGTAAAAAATCTTACGCCTAAGCATTTCCTACGCATAAGCACGTCTTACGCCAGGAAAACTTTACGATAAGTTTCTTCGCTAAGTCTTTAGTTTATGCATAACCTAAGGTTTAACTAACCCTACGCGTAAGCTACTCCTACGCGTAAGTCTCATTCTTACGCATAAGTTGGTGTTTTTACGCCTAAGGATTTCTTTGCCTAAGCTTGGTCTCTACGCCTAAGGACTCTTAATCAACAAAGTTTCATTCGACTACAAAGATCCATTTTACAACACAAGTTTTCAAGATGTCTCAACCACCATACTCTAACTACTTTCCTCATGTGTATCCTCAACAACAACTACAACAACAACTTAGTCCTCAACAACAACAATTCAATCTACAACAACAAGTTTATCAACAACAATTTAACCAACAACATTTTCCACAACAAGGAGCAATTCCACCACAAATGGTTCAACCACCACCTAGTCTTCAAGTACAACCGTACACAAACTTTAACAATCAACATCCATCCAGGAATACTATGAAGGAACCGACTTGGTTTGCAAAGATGTGTGAAGCTTTAAGTAGCCAACAATCCATTCATGAGGATGGATCACTTGATAGACCTCCAATGCTCACTCCCGGAAACTATGATCAATGGGTGATTAGGATCTTTAGGTTTTGTGATCTAAAGAAGCCACATGGAAAGTTCTTAAAGAAGGTTATCCTGGAAGGTCCATTTCAGATGCCTATTGTCACTACACCCGGAGATCCAAATGCTACTCCACCAAGAGGTGATGTCACCAACATTGAAACTCTTTTTGACCTCACTACTGATGAACTTCTTCATTTCGAAGCTGATGAGCTAGCAATGCAATACATCCTTTTGGGATTACCCAATCCGATCCTTTGAAGTGTTGATGCTCAAAAGACTGCTAAGGCAATGTGGGAACATATTCATCTTCTCATGGAAGGCACTGAACTCAATAAAGAAGACATGGAATCCAAAATCTACTTGGCTTATGAACACTTCATGATTGAACCTGGAGAGACATTAGAGTCATATCATCATCGATTTTCAGACATCATCAATGACTTGGACAAACATAACATAATTATGCCAAGAATTGCAGTCAACACTAAGTTCCTGAGTAGTCTTGGTCCTGATTGGGAGAAGTATGTCATTTTCATCCGTCAAGCTAAGAATCTTCATCATGCTACATACGGATTGTTGTATGACTATTTGAAGCCTCATCAAAAAGAAGTTGACAAAGAATGGATTATCCGTGGACAAAATGTTTCACCTTCACTTTCGGATAATCAACAATTAGCCTTGTGGGCTCAAGTTTGTTATCCTCCACAACCCACTACTCAACCAACTGCAACAATCACACCATATGATCCTTCAAAGCAACAATCTCAAGAAACTCAATTGGTTCCATACAACAACAACAATGATCAAGCACTTTACAGTGAATCCAATGAAGATGCAAAAGATTTCGATGCATTGCAACAAGGGTTTGTTATGATTGCTAGAGCCTTCGGCCGATATACAAACAAATCCAACAATCGCATTCGTACCTCATCTAACACACGGAATCAGGCTGTTGTTAACAATGGACGTGTTGAAGTTCAAAATCATGGTAATGGTCGCCGATGGGCGGTGGTCAATGGTTTAATGCTATGGGAAGGAATAACATGGGTGCTCCACAAAGAGCTCAAGTGGTTGAACAGGTAATGCTCGAATGGGATTAATGGTCTTCGCTATAATAAGGAATGGTCACACTGGCTAATGCATGCCCTAAGCCGAGGACTAGAGGCGCCTTATCACAAGGAGGCTTTACTCTTGGCTCTTAAGAATGAAGCCGTGGAACCCTCACAAACAAGGAACAGAGCTTCATGGCAGATGCAGAATATGATGATGACATGGAGGACTTGTAGGCTAACAGCAAATGTTGATGTTGATAACACATGCAAGCTCTCCACATGAGTGACACAGCCCGTATGACACTGACGGCTTGTCTCGTACCGATCAAACTATACTCATTAATAATCGATATCTCAACCAAAATCTACATCCCAAGGGTCGAGTGTTCAACATGAGCCGTCTACATCTCATTCCAATGATCATCAAATAGACCCCGTAGTTATATTTGACGATCAAGATGACTTTATGGTTACCTTTGATAATCAAGTTGACTCGCGTTATACTCGGATCCGACTAATGATCATGTTGAGACTCACGTTGAACAAGATGAACCTTCGTCTAATCTAGAAGTTGAGCTCATGATTTTAATCAAAGACCAAGAATCTCGACTGGAAATCTGCAAGCAATTAAAAGAAAACAATGCACTGTTGACTAGGGATAATGAATGCTTAAAAAGGCAACTCAACGCTTTTAAAACTCAAGAAAAACGTGAACAAGGTTTTGAAGTCGCTTTTGCTAAATCTTCACAAAACGAAAAATCACAAGAACGACAGATACGTGATCTAGTCGCATCCAAAAATGCTTTGTTCTCTCAAATAGAACAACTGAAACATGATCATAAAAACAAATTAACGCTCTTACTTTGGAAAATCAAAAAGCCAAGGCTGAGTTGTTAAATTGTCAAAAACAGTTCTCTGAGTACAAAAAGCATTCAACGAAACGAATAGATTCCTATCTAGAGGAAATTGTCGACTTACAAAACAAAATCAAAGAGTTCGAAATGTTGTTTATAAACATGGTGAATCAATCACAATGATTCAAAAGTTTACTTTTAAACCAAATACAAATGGATATGGACCGAATCTTGCTGATTGTAAACATAAGTTTTCAAATAGAGCATTCAAACCAAATCCTGAAGTTTACAATGCATAACATAGAATTGATGATTCCATTATGAGTGTTGTTGAATATAATCGTCAAGAGGAATTAGATGCAGAAGACGAGAGTCGATCAAAATTAGAAAATGTTGTTTATAACAAACCATTTAACTATTCAAAAGTCACTACTCGATAAAAGGATACTTCTAACACTCCTTGGGTTATCACACCTATGTCCGAGTCTTCTAATGTTGGTCCCCAACCCAATTCTGCACAAATTAATGGTCCTTTACCTTCACTCGGTGAAGTAAAATCAATACCAGAAAATCGTCAAATTCTTAGATATTTTGACATTTTCACTTCTGACATCAAACTTTTAGAACGTGAGATTGAATTTCATTCTAAAATAAAAGTTGAACATTTTCAATCGCCAAGCGAGAACAAAGAGATATTTTTCTGAAAAGAATTTTACCCCATGTTAAAAATTTGAAAAATTGTGCATTGTATTGGGAAAGGGAATTTCATAGGAACTTGGATGATGAAAATAGTTTTCGAGAAAACAGAAACATCTATTTCAAATACAAAACGTAAAAACAAAATGTTGAGAAAAGATGTTGATCGACTCTTGGAAGATGTTATCTGGGCTGATATCCATAATGTTGTGTTACTTCATTCTTTTGCACATGCATTTGATTATATCTCTGCTGATTCTGTTGATTCTCGCTGTAAATGTTGAGAATACTGATTTTGTGTCTCAAATCAAGTCTTTAAAAGTTGAAAATGAACGAGTGACAAACGAGCTTTCAAATGCAAAACGTCGTCTTCAATGGTGTCAAAAGGATTGTCATACTCGTGAACCCGCTTGGCAAAACAAAATCACTCAGTTGCAAGACCTGAGCAACTGGATGTTGAAAACGCGTCTTTGAAGTGTCAAATCTTAAAATATGAACAAGAACTTTCAAAAATAAAAAATGCACATAGTGTCATATCTGATTCACTCAAAAAGACTCGTGCTAAAGCGTCAAAAGATCTTAATGATCATCTTGCATACATGAAAGATGTCTTACGACGAGATGGTCTCACTCGTACAGAAAATCTTAATTTGTTACACACTATACATGATCTGAAAGCAGAGTTGGTGAAACTTAAGAAAGATAGGAACAATAACACTATAGTATCAGCATCTACACAGACTAAAAATGACTCTAGAAAATCTACTCACAAATCACAAGAAATTAATGTGCTTCCCTCTACTGAAACAGGAATAGTTGCCTCTTTTCCCAACGCCTGCACTTCACAGCCTAGGAGCAATACAAGGAAGAATAGGAAGTTGCAACGTAAGAAAAGAACAATAAAGAATGCTGAAGTAGAAGAACAACCTAGTACTTTGAATAAAACTCAAGTTGCACCCACTTTAGATATTGCGTCTGATGAATGTAATGGAAAAAGTGATGTAACGAATGTTGAACCTTTAAGTACTTTTGATGTTAAGTCTGAAGCTTCTTGTGTTATATGTCGTAAAAGTATGCTTTCTGATTGTCATGATAAATGTGTTGCTAAAACTATCTTGTCTCGTTTACGGAATCCTAAGAAACGGAATACCTCTAGGCCCACTAAAGCTTCTAAGTCTGTGCTTGGTAAACCGCCCTCTTTAGATTCTAAGAAAAGCATTGATGTTCTAATAGCTCCATTATCATCTCCAAGGAATGTAGTACCAGTTAGTTCATTCACTAAGACTAAAGCAAAGACTAGTTGGAGATGGCAGAAATGGCTACATAATACACTAGGATTTAAATGGATACCTAAAATCATTGATATGTGTGTTTCTACTATAACTGCTCCGGAACCCTCTAACTCTTCGAGTTCCACATCTACTTCTATTCCATCTGTGTCGTCTATGTGCAATGCAGTGATACGATCATCCTTTGGATTGTTGATAGCGGATGTTCCCGACACCTATGACGAGCAATCTCAAAATGTTATCAAACTTTATTGCAAAGTTCATTGGCACCGCCGATTCGGAATGATCACTTCGCAGCTATCATGGGCTACGGAGATTACATCAGTGGAAACATCAAAATTAGCAGGGTTTATTATGTGGAAGGTCTCGGTCACAATCTCTTCTCAGTAGTTCGGCCTGCGGATGGAGATTTGGAAGTCGCTTTTCGGGAGAAAACTTGTTTCATTCGTGATCTACAAGGAAACGATCTTATGTCTAGCACCCGCAACTCAAGTTTATACACAATCTCAATGCAAGACATAATTGCTTCATCTCCCATCTGTCTCCTTTCCAAGGCAACATCTACAAAATATTGGCTATAACACCGACGTCTCTCACATATAAATTTTCAAACCATAACCAATCTTGCTCGATTCAAACTTGTTGAAGGTCTCCCGAGATTTCGGTATTCTAAAGATCACCTATGTTCAGCTTGTGAACAAGGAAAAAGCACTCGTGCTCATTTTCCTTCAAAGGTGGAACATAGCTCTCAACATGTGCTTCATCTTCTTCACATGGATTTGTGTGGCCCGATGCGCGTGCAAACGATTAATGGCAAATACTACATCTTGGTAATTGTAGATGACTACTCTAGATGGACTTGGGTTTATTTTCTTCGAAGTAAATATCAAGCTCCACAGATGATCATCACCTTTCTCACGAAAATTTAAGTTCACTCCGAACACCGTCCGACAAATTCGAACAGACAAAGGAACTAAATTTGTGAATCAAACTCTTCGTGAATATTATGAGAAAGTGGGAATTGAGCATAAAACATCAATGGCACGTACCGCAACAAAACGGAGTTGTTGAAAGACGAAACCGCAAGCGTTAGTGGAAGCTGCGTAACGATGTTAATCAATGCTAAACTTCCAGATTACTTGGGGGCTGAAGCCGTCTCAACCGCATGCTACACTCGAATCGCCAATGATTACAAACGCCACAACAAAACACCTTTTCAGCTTATCCACAACCTAAAACCGAATCTCAAACACTTTCATGTATTTGGATCCCTTTGCTACCCGAATAATGATCGTGATGACTTTGGAAAGCTCAAAGCCAAAGCGGACATTGGAATCTTTATTGGATACTATGATAATTCTAAAGATTAATCCGAATCGTCGTACAAAGCGAGGTTATGGAAACGATTCATGCAAATTTCGATGAGCTTCTTGAGATGGCTTCTGAGCATAACAGCTTGGAACCCGGTCATAACCGTTTAAACTTCCTCAAACCCCATCATCACCGATCCAAGCCCCGCCTTACTCGTCAACAAATGGAAAAGCTATTTGCTCCTCTGTTTAGTGATGATATTGATGAACGGCTTCCAGCGTACCAAATGCTTCCATCTGCTCAACCCGATCATATTCAAATACCCGATATAGCTGCTACAACAACGTTGAAGAAGCACCACCATTGACTCTACAACGCTTGAACAAAAGCGCTTCCTACGACGAACCAACGATGATGTTCTAAACAATGAAGTAACCCCACCTGCAGATTTTGATCCAAATGCGTTCTTCAACCCGCTTTGCTAAGGAAACGCAGAACCGCATGTTGCGAATCATCTACAAGCCATTTGAATCCTCCCAACTGCGAATGTATATCAACATAAACCTTCCACACATCGTTGGACGAAAGACCATCCTCTTGAAAACATTATTGGTAACCCGAATCAACCGATTAAGTAACGAGACAACGTCTTCACACGATGGTGAACATTGCATTTATGCACTCATGCCGTCGCCAATCTGAACCTAAAAACATTAAAGATGCAATGACAAAAGACAACCGGATTGAATCCATGCAAGAAGAACTCAATCGGTTTAAACGTCTTGAAGTATGGGAATTGGTTGAAAGACCAACAGGGGTCTTTGTCATTGGTCTCAAATGGATTTGGATAAACAAATTGATGAAGGAACCGTGGATCGAAATATGTCACGCCTCGGTGGCTAAGGGTTATAGGAAGAAAGGTATTGACTTTGAAGAATCATTCGCTCCGTTGCTCGTCTTGAGGTCGCATGCATTTTTCTCAAGGCGGCTCACATGAACATCACGGTCTTTCAAATGGATGTCAGCCTTTCTCAATGGACAACTGAAAGAAACGGTCTATGTTAGCCGGAGAAGGATTCGCTGATCCAGAGTTCCCTAATCACGCCTAGAAACCCAAGAAGGCTCTCTACGGTCTCAAACAAGCCCCGGGCGTGGTATGATAAGTTATCATCCTTTCTTATCGCCAATAACTCGGTAAAGGTTGGTCGACCCTACATGTTCATACAATATCACGGGGCACACATTTTAATCGTTCAAATTTATGTGGATGACATCATTTTTAGGTCAACACACTTAAAATACTCAAACGCTTTTTCAAAACTAATGAAAAACATTTTGAAATGTCCATGATGGGTGAACTTACATTCTTTCTAGGACTGCAAGTTCATCAATCACCCCGTGGTATTTTCTTGAGTCATTCCAAATATGCCCTTGAACTTTTAAACAAATTTGGAATGCAAACCTATGACACCTATGCCACACCAATGGCACATACCAAGAAAATGGACGCTGATTTACATGGGAAATTGGTGGACCCTACCAAATACCGTGGTATCATTTGGTCTCTCATGTATCTAACAGCTAGCAGGTCTGATATTGTTTTTGCCGATATCTTTGCTCCGTATCGGCGAGACCAATCGAAACCCACCTCTCCGAGGCTAAAAGAATCATCCGATACATCAAAGGAACTATTAACTTGGGGATATGGTATCCGAAGGATTCTGGTTTTGAACTAATAGCTTTTTCAGACGCTGATCACGTAGGTTGCTTAGATTCTCGAAAAGTACTTCAGAGCTCTACAATTTCTTGGTGATAAACCGGTGTCATGGCAATCGAAGAATCGATTGCATCATCGCCCCTCAACCGGCGAATATGTAGCCATGTTGGCGTGTTGTGCTTAAGTCATTTGGATGAGAACACAACTCAAAGACTATGGTTACGTATTTGACAGAATCTCGATGTCGCCACAATCGGTGCTATTGCGATCTTGTGCAACTCAGTTCAACATTCGAAATCAAAGCACATCGATCTTCGATATCATTTCATCAAGGAGCACGTGGAAAAGGGTACCATTGAATTATACTTTGTGGGTACTGAATACCAACTGCCAGATCTTCTCACCAAAGCCTTAGCTCCTGCTAGGTTTAATGAGTTGGTCCACGGATTGGTATGCGGTGTTTGACTCAGAGGAACTTGATGAACTTTTAAAACATTCTTAAAACCAGTCAAACACCAAAACCTCTTTTGTAAATATTTTCAAATATATATATATATATATATATATATATATATATATATATATATATATATATATATATATATATATATATATATATATATATATATATATATATGATGCGTGCCAAAACAGTCAAGCTAAATCACACAAGCCGGCCACTTGTGAATGGCCGACCGTAAGAAACTTAAAACGGCTCAAGCACGAATGAAATGAAGATCAGGAGAGTATAGTGTTTCCCCGGGTCGTTATGTCCCAACGAGCTATGCAATGGATTATCAAACGAATAGTGATCGAGAGATTTGAACGGAAAAAGCGAGATTGCGAATTATTATAACTACGAATAGGACATAAACTACAAGGGCTAAAATGCAAATTAAAGAAAATTTAAAAGATAAAAACTATTAAATAAACGCTATCACTATAATTAAAATGATGTTTTGTTTTATGTTTTACAAAACCGAAATTAAAAACTACGCGAAGTACAAATAAAAACGTGAAACTTACACAATATTAACCCTAAAAATATGAAAATGACATTTTTACAATCCTAATGATAAAAGAAAATTTATAGAAAAATAAAATTATTTTTATAACTAATTATCTAATTATTATTAATTAAAAACTATTTTTAACTAATAAATAATTACCTAAAACACAAGAAATTTTGAAATAAAGCTAGAAAAATAAAATTAAGACTTAGAAAAATCTAAAATATCAAAATAGAATTTTCAAAACTATTTTTGTATTTTTCTGATTATTTTTCTATTTTCTAGGAATTTTAAACTATTTAAAACTAATTAAATTACTTAAAAATACAAATTTAACTAAGAAAATTCTAGAAAAATATTTTTTTGACTTTTTATATTTATCTAAACTTAAGAAAAATGAAAAATTATTTTTTTGAAGCTTTTCTTAATTAATTGTATTTAAAGCTAATTAAAAATGATTAAAAACTATTTTAAATCTAGAAAAATAGCAAACAGTAACCAAAATTAATGAAAAATTCAGGAAAATGCTAAAATGTAACTCTGATCCTAGGAAAAATGTCAAATATGATGGTTATGTGGAAGAAATCAGAGATGCAGTGTTAATGGAGACCAAATAAGCACTTTTCAATAAGCTAAACTACAATTTAAGCAACCAAACTTCTACAGAGCCTAAATAATATCAAAACTATTCTAAAGCAAGTGATTATAGCTACTCCTAACTTCTGATAAGCAGTTACACTAGATTATGAGCTAACCGATTTTGACAAAAAACAGAAACAGGTACCAACTTTGAGCTTATGCACTAGCTTATCCAGAGAGCTTAAGCTAAAAACAGATATGAGGTCTTAAAGACCACCTAGTAGACTGCTTATAGACCAAAAATCAGACCCTAAAAGCTTTAATGAACCCGTGCAGATGCTGCAAGTTCTGCATAAATTGCTGTTTGACATGTTTGACTTTTGAAAATCGCTTGCTAGTTTGACTTTGGTGAGGTTTGAATGCAAATGTAAGACTGATATAGATGAAATATGATGTAATGCAACTTTATCAAGCAAGCTTAACAAGTTTTAAACCTATTTGCATTGATTTGGGTTAACTGATTTCAACAAGAAACTAACAAGAGCAGGTTTAAACTTATTTTGACTTTTGTAAAAAGACTTGTGTAAATAAAGACTAAGATGACTTGACTAGTGATATTAGAGGCTGAAACAATAAAGAGCTTAGACCAAAACAGCTTTGGAGACAGTTTTAGCAAGCAATCCAAACACCCTTTTAAAAACAGTTTTGCAAGCAACTATATTAAAATCAATATGACAAGCTCCTTCCAACATCAAAACAGATTTAACACATTAAATTAAAGCCAATGACAGCAAATACACTACTTTATAACAGATCTTAATTGAAATGAACAATGCTACTTTATATAAGCTAGAAATGAAACTTAGAGTACACTTACAAGAATTCCATAGCCATAATGGCTTGCAAACCAAAATAAGGACCACTAACCTAACCTATTCACCCCAAATCCAGCTCTGCTTCACCCATGATCCATTCCATACCCATTTCCCCGATCGAGTTGACTTTTCGTTGACTTTTAGCACCTTTGATTGAAATTGCTTGAAACTTAAAAGTGAGCTCACAAAAAGCTATGATAAGCTAGTTTGAGCTTGTTTGAGCTTATAAATAAGCTTATTGAAGCTTATACAACAGATTTTAATTTGGAAAATTGCAGCAGTTGAGACAAGATATTAAATGTAAACAAAAGCTTAAATTGAAACTTGATATGAGTTGCAATACACTGAAACACCTTTCTTTAATACAACGGGGCTTGAAAATACAAGTACAAAGTTATTTAAGACTAAGAAACCGAAATTGACATACATTGTTTTAAAATAAACTAACTACTCTTTTCTCCTTTGCTTCTCTCCTTTCTTTTTATGCACCAAACCGCTCTCCTCTCTCTGGACACTTCCCAGTATTAATCTGAGCCCTTGGATGTCTTGAAATCAATCTTGGCCATTTGATGGTTTTGGCGCCAAAATTGGTACAAGCGGTTGACAAGGGAGAGGGTGCATTAAATGTGATGGGTTGGTAGGTGAGAGGGGAGACAAGGTGAAATAGGGGTGGACGGTAGGCTTGTGTTGGTGGTGGAGGTGGACAAGGATGTCGGGGAAGACAGGTGTTTTAGGGGGCGGGGTTATTATATTTTAAACGTTGGGTTTGGTCGGGTTGGGATATTGGACCGGGTAAAGGATTTGGGCCAAGGTTTTATGTTTGGGCTTGGGATTATACTAGGTCCGTTTGGTTTGTGGAATTAATAGCATAAGGACCAAAAATGTAAAGTTTAAAATTCCGGGACCAAATAGAATTTATGGGGAAGAGCAATCCAAGGGTTTGTTTTGACAATCTCCAAAAATCCAAGGACCATTATTGCCAATTGTGAAATTCCAAGGATTAATTTTGACCATTTTAAAAATCCAGGGACCAAAACTGTAATTTCTCAAATATTTTGGAACTTTTCACCAAAGGACTAAATATGACAACATATGATTTCAAAGGGACCTCTGGTGACTTTTCTTTTAAAATAAATGCCTGGGACCGATTTTGCCATTTTCTGAAAGTCGGACTAAACTCCAATTATGCAAACTAAGCTCATTTTTCATCTGATTTTGAACATTTTGCATCTGAAACATATAAAATGCACTTTTGGAATATTTTCAGTGTTTTGATGCATTTCTGAGCATTTTTAAATGTTTTGCAGTTCAGATTTGACTAAAAATGATGAGTATTTACACACTCATCAATATATACAAAATCATAAAATCTGATAAAACAACAAAAATATTCTTCTATCTATATTTCTTTTAACATGGCAAGTACAAATCTTCCGTCAACACTCTAATCTTTCAAAATTCAGTATTTTCTCGGTCAAGTGTTGAGGGGGAGAAAGCAAATATTTTATGGTTTCATAAAACCTTGTTCTTGCATGTTACCTCATCCCGGTTGTATCTTTGATTAAGGTGGTCACATTTCTGGTTTACTGACACTCCTCAGACTCAAATTTGTAAAATCTCATTATTTCGTAAGTCAAGGGGGAGTGTCGTCAAGTATCTTTCCAAATATCTCTCGTTTGGTAACCAAAATGGAAGTTATGGACGTTGGATGTAAATGTTTTAGGTGGAGGGACTGAATATGCCAAAAGTTCAAAGTATTTTTTTAACAAAACTCCCCACCTAACTTTCTTAAACACATTAACTCATCACATTTATTATCCAACTAACCCATATCCTACGCGTAAAAATCTACCTCCTAATCCATGTTTCTGATCATCATTTTGTAAGTGTTGTTACGTTTTTAACATGATTATAAGCAATCGTTTTGAGTCGTTTTGAAAACTAACGGCTAGAATTTAATCTAGGAGTGATTTTGTGTTCTACGCATAAGCGTATGAACACATAATCAAGATTGAGTATTTTTGGTTAAAATGGTTGTGTCAAAACGTTTGTTTAATCACATTAATACCATTTCTGTCATCAATACTCACCCAGAAACTCAAATTGATTGATTTTGAAAGTTAGGGTTTTATGCGTGAATTGGGTATTTTCATGTGTGTGTGTTTTAGGTTAATTAGATGGTTAAGAGAGGTTGTATATAAGTTGAATTGATCATATCCATACTCATAACTTGCCCAGAAACATCAATTGTGAAAGAATTAAATTTTAGGGTTTAAGTTCATACGTTTTGGGTACTTTTGATTCATAACATTTTTTATGTTAAAACTTGTACAGAACCCTTCATTAGACCTCTAAGATATCCCAGAAACTGTTTGGTGTTATTCCTATGGCTAGAAATCTTATTCTTAGGAATTGAACTTTAGGGTTTTAAACTCTACGCGGTATTGAGTTTCTACGCATAACGCTAAATAGTGTTCATGCTCAAATCTGAAAAGGAATGAATATATGTGTTAATATTGGTGATATGGTGAATTTATTTCGTGTTTCTATGCGTGAATAACTCGTAATCAAGGTTACTTGATCATCTACGCATAAGGATCACCTTACGCGTAGAATGTTATGCGTAAGAGAAATCTTACGTAACCTTACGCGAAGGTTCTACAATGGGGACTACGCGTATCCTGTGAAGGATATGCGAACAAGTAACCTCCTACGCATAAGGTTCACTCTTTGAGTAAGCCTTACGCGTAGGTTCCATATACGCCACGCGTAGCTTTATGCCTAAGGCCCTCTTTTCCTACGCGTAATATTTCTTACGCGTAAGTCAAGATCCTACGATAAGCTTATGCTACGCCAGATAACCACTCCTGTTTACGCATAAGCTTGCAAAACCTACGCCTAAGCCTAACTTTAACCAAAATTATGAATTGTTACGCGTGCAAACTTGTAAATAAGTAAATCATAACACCACGAAACCAAAAATGTCACTAATAAGCTTAAATGTTTAATAAGTTGTGAAAAATATGTGAAAACTTGGACTTTAAAACTCAAAGTTAATCAACTCACAAAACTTATCACGACGTATTTGGACTATTGAACTAACAAGTGACATTGGACTCGTAACAATCATCGACATATCACATTCAATAAATAGACAATAAAATCAACTGTTGACTAACGTAATGTCTTTCGATATATTGGTTCTTTTGGCTAAATATCTTTCAGATCACGACATGGACGTTCAAATGCAACATGTGGAAGCACCAAATGTTCTCACTGTTGAAGATATCTTCCCTCATGGTTACCCTATGAAGATCGGAAAGAACAACTTCAGAGTTTATTTTGATACCTTCTCTTGCTATGAGTCTTCATGTCAGATTGCTGCGGATATTCTGAAGACTCACCCCTATCAGAACTTTCTCACTAACTCTGCTACTGTACCAGAGATCTACATTCACCAATTCTGGCATACAATGCAAAAGATCAAAGGTCAAAATGCTGTGACGGTGACGCTTAACAACAAACAAGTCACCATCACACCAGCAGATTTGAGGGCCATTCTTCTTATTCCTGTCATCGAACCTACTCAATTTAATTCCACTCCAACTGAAGAGGACGTACTCCAGTTCATGGTCGACATCGGCAATGATGAAGCTACAGGGGTAATCATAAAGCACTCATCTGTGGACCTCAAGAACATTCCCGACCATGGAGAACCCTCTACATTATGATTGCAAAATCCGTTCGCGGCTGATAGTGGTCATGAGCATCCCAAGCTCATGGAACTACAATTATTTTGGGCTTTGGTCAACAAGAAAGACATAGAAGTTGAAGCTCTGATATGGGACGACATGATGACTTACCTTAAAAGGCTTGGCACCAAGATCCCAGATATCGAGATACACCAAACTGTTGATCCAAAGAGCTCTAGGGTATAATCCTGATATTCCTTTGAGACTTGATGACCCCAAACAACACTCCGTGTTTTATGAGCCCACACACTCACTGTCGATTTAAGGACTCTACAACAAAGAAATAAGGGCAGTTGCTGCCACATTATCTTATTCTGATGATATCAAACAACCGTATTCGCATACAAACGATATCCGGTAGCAAATTGAAGAAGGCAAAGTAGGTTTCCTTGATGAAAAGTCCCCGGTACACCTACTAGGAAAACGAGGAGAGGCAGGAAGCATTACAAGAACTGAGAGTACGAGGAAGTATCCCAAGAGGACTCATGTTCACAAAAGGAAAATTCCCTCTAAAGAAGCCATTCCTATTCCCAAACCTGAACCGCAACAAAAGCTATTGGACGAGGACTCAGAGGACACTGACACGGACGAAGAGGTCATCTACTCTGAAACTCCAATCGATGACACTCAAACAGTAGCTAAACCTCCAAGTCTAAAAGCTGATAAAGGTAAAGGTAAAACTACAGTTCCTGAGCCAGAAGAAAAGGAGAGCTCGGAAGAAGAACAAATGGATAAAGACTACAGGAAAAAGGTGAATAATATCAGACTCCAATACGTTGCCAAAGAGTTCGTAAAAGAACAAACTCGTGGCCCCGGAGGGTCAAGTGGTGGTGCACTATCTTCACCAGTTCTTGATGCGGTTAATCAACACGATAAGGGAACTGGTACCACCACCCACGATCAACAACAACGGCGACTGGAGGACACTATCACCTATGAATTTGAGGAACCAGAAAAGGAAGAGACGGAGAAGATTTCTGATAAAGATGCTCGAGGTTGCAGGCTAAAGAAAAATCGATAAAGAAGCTCAAGCTCAAGCGAGATGAAGAAGCCGTGATTAAGGTGAAGAAATGGCTAAGTCCGGAAAAGATGACGCGTTGATTATGATGACTTTCTTCTAGACAACCCAACACGTTCCAAGGAACAAACTTGAGCCACCAAAGACCGTGAGTCTCCTCACGCCTCATCATCATCGACTCGTCTTCTCACTCTTCACCTCCACCATCCAAAGGCACAACCAGATCCACATCCAAGTCGGTAAAGAAACCAACCGACTCTTGGATATCCCGAGCTAAGACAAAGATTGTCAATGCTGTCAAACAAGTCGAGAAGAAAGACGTGACCAACAAAACTCGAATCAACTCACGACAGAATCAACTTTCTTCAAAACGGGATAAACGAGTTGTTGAAAGAAATGGAGCATATCCAGAAGTTTATCAAAGGAGATTTCCAAAAGGGAATGGAGAAGACGGCAAGAGAATATACTCACAGATTCCTTCTCGACACTGTTCCTGGCGTGACAAGAGAGATGTTCAACAGACAACTCTATCCGAATCTCATGCAATTGGCCAAGCAAACTATAAGATCAACACCTCTAACCGTAACAATAAACCCGACTGATCCTATAGTGTTCTCCGATCTTTGCGTCAATTGGTTTCCAGTATAACGCAAATGTCAAAACGATCTGCAACATTTACTTCTAATGTAGGTAAACTGTTTGAAGCATTGCTAGAATACCAACTCAAAACAGCATGCAGAGTAGAAGCTGAAAGGCCTAAACGTCCAAGAGACGATGACGATAAGGATAAGGATAAGGAGCCTAAACGTCCAAAGAAGTCTGGTGAACCCTCCTCCATGCCACCACCACCCCATGGTACTCCAACCGAAAGAAGATCTCCACCAAGTTCTGCTGCTCTGAGAAAAACCTCTGGACTCTGAGTTACCACCTCACACATATAAAACCGGTGATCGAGTACACTGGTGGTGACGATGAAGAGATCCCAGAGCCCCAAAACAACCCACCTCTCCCACCACAACAAAGAAGCCAGAATCCTCATCCAAGCCAAAGAAGAAGAAGAAGAAGACGAAGACAGATGTTCTCTCACGGCTAGATGACGATACAAAGAAGAATATGACTGGTTTTCTAGACTTTGTGATGCTACTCCCTCACTTCCAGAAGGTCAAGAAATGGTAGAAGGACGTACTATGGAGCATGTGAAGGTGATTCAAGAACAATTCAGAGTGAAGAAGATGACTAAGGCTGAGCTAAGGAGGATTAAGAATGATGCCTTCCAACCGTTAAAGACTCGAGAAAGTGCAATCGAAGTTTAATACCATCTCGAAAACATTGCACGAGCCATGTCGAACAATATCGATTGGCTCAATCCCGGCTAACATCAAATTCACAAGAAAAGACAAAGCTCCATACTACCAGACCGACAAGACCTCTACCTATAATTGGCCAACCGGATCAACCCAAGATTCCATTCCGTTATTTCTTCAACAACGACTTAGAATTTCTTCTACACGGTAGCGATATCTCCAAGAAATACACTACATCACTCACACTTCCTTTCCCTGCAGCAATATACTCCAACAACATAGCCATCGAGGAAAATGCTACTCACATGTTTGCCGAATGAGTGGAAAAGTATGACCTTGATGCAATGTATGGGATTCACCATTGGCCCGAACGCCAAGAATCTTCTACAAAACCTGCCAGGTTCAAACATCGAAACACGAAGTGTTTAGTGACAAGCGGATCGTTGCTATTAAGCATGTTACTCTCTCGTCAAAGTGGGACTACACTTTCGTCAAGAAAATTGTGGTCAAACGTCAAGACGAAGAGGACTATGAATTCTGTGAAGCGAATTTTCAAAGATTGTCTCTTAACGACATTGAAGATATGTATCTCGCAAAGGTACAGGGACGAATGCGACATTTCTCTACAGAAATCCAACGTGAGTTCATCAAGTCTTTATTAATCTTCATCAGGAGCATAATGATCCAAGAACGTGTAGAGGACATTCAGCTTGCCGTGGAATCGTATAAGACTCGTGTTAACCTCACTAAACCACAGCTTGACCTTTCCGACATAAACACACTTCCTCAGTACACCCTCATTAGCAAACCATTTGGAGTCGTCTACCGCAGTGAACTACACCGAAATTGCTTAATGGCGTGTAGAGAGCTTCATAAGTTTGGGGATCATACACTGAAGAACGTTAGGGATGGTTTAGCTTATCGGTTAAAGTTGATACACGAAGGCATAGGTCGAAAGAAGAGATGGAATTGAAGGAGAAAGGGATGTCAAGAGGATCATCACTGCACATCGATGAAAGGTTGTTGAAGGGACCGGTTCCGAACGTTGGAGAGTAGTCATCCCAAAGATTTCTCTCACAGGCTATCAACGTCCAGAATGCATTCCTGGAGTTATTGCTGGACTACCGGATTCTCCTGGTAACCCTTGATTTGGTTCATTATCATTACTTGGTTGTGTGATTTATATTTAACAATGGCTTGTGCACATATAACGATTATGTACAACCCGTATGTGTCAAGAAAGGACCCTGTGGTACGCTTCAGTGCCACAATCCTTATAAAAGGAGCGAAAGCTTCTTACTTTTGGGTAAAACTATCAAAACTTTCATTTTTCAAAGTTTTGCTCAAAAGCACAAGTACTTACCCTTAAGATTTTCAAAACCTCAAAAGTTAATATCACTTGTTGAGGGGGAGTATTTGATTAAACCTTTGTTCACAAATTGTTCTTCGTGGTAATCTTCCCGCAAAACTCGAAATGGACATATTTGATATCAAATTTCATCAAAAATAACATTTATATGCCATTTTTGAGGGGGAGAAAAATTATGTGATAAGAAATATGTTGTGAGTTGCAAAAGAATCTTCGTGTGAATAGACTTAACCAACGAATTGACAAACTATGAAATGTTAGTAACTCGAAAAGACTTGTCCGGGACGGGTAATAATTTCAAGCTAGTTCGCTAGTGATGTAAACGTGTCTCGCAAAGGACTTGTCCGAGTAGAATGTACCATTCAAGAAACTCTTGGTAGACATGAACTTTGACGGGTTTGACAACCTTTCGAGGTTGTCCACATCTTCAAGGTAGTTATTAGAGCTAGTTGTCACCTAAAAGCTGACAATGTAACTCTTTAACTATGCAACGTAACCGTGTCTCGCGGGAGATTGTCTATCATGAGTTGATCAATTCAAAAGTGCGCGCTCTTCTCTCACCGTGCATATTTCTGTCAAAACTCTTAAGCACGTGTGGAGGGGGAGTACTCCTGCAAAATATAAAACTCTCGAAGTATTACAAAATGTTTCTTACTAATAAATACTTTGAGAGATTTTCATGCAAATTGGTTTTGTGGCAATGGAGTTATAAGGTGATTAAGGTTAGGAATAACCGTCCTATGATTCGCCAGAGCCGGGGGGATCTACCCAAGGATACCACCAATAGTTAGAATCTAGAAGTCCTTAGGTATGATTATAAAAAGGAGAAAATGAGAATCGGAGAAAGAAGGAGTTGAAGAATCAAAAAGAAAGGAAAAGAAAAGGGTGAAAAGAAATAGCCCTCCAGATTATTCAACTTAGGGCAGCCATCGGGTTCAATTCATATGCTACTGGTTGTCACTTGATGACACCGGTATTGAAGATCAAAGTCGTCATGGACCCAGTGACGCATGCACTAAACCTTCTTAGCCACTCAAGTTTCTCTCAACATAAGCTTGTTTCATTCTCACAGGGAACCCTACGTAAACTATCGGCTTTCTCTTAGAGATTGCAGGTATTGAAGAAGGAGACCCTCTCCCTAGTCTCCGCTCAGGAAAACCAAAGCACACTATTGAGTCTAGAGCCACGAGATTCATCAAAAGATCTCTTAGGTACACTTGACAATTCATCGCTTGTCGTTCAACAATAAGAATGCAAGTGATTCATTATCGAGTCCTTCACAGATCTTAGCAATCTGTCGAGAACATTTATGAGAGGTTCACACATGTGATCCTCAATGATTGAATGGAAACTCCTGCCAGGGTCAACATCAAACAGCCCTAACAACAGGTCACTTCGGTAACTCCCTTTGGATTACGCTTAGTATGTCTCAAACGGTCTACAGTCGTGGGGTGATACTTCGGTGTACCTCAGCGACTCATCTGAACTGTAGGTGTACTTCGGTACATCGCGTTATCTCACTTGTAGGACACCAGTTCAGGAACAGCCTTTGAAAGAATTAGAGTTGTGTTTTCACACTATGCTGTTAACACTCTCGAAGTTCAAACTTGTAAGTGCTGGATTATTTCTAACCTATGTTTTATGTTTTCTTCTTATGGATGCTTGCGGGTGGAAATGATCGTGCAGATTCTCCACATGCTCATAACAACAACAACACTTATTGAAGTTCTCTCAAAAGGCAACACAAAGTCAGAATGATTCTTCGTCAAGTCAAAGAATCTACAAAGTTTAAAGACTAAGAGAACTACATCAGTACTGAAATCCAACATTAAAGAGTGTGTGAGCATGTTGGAGAAAAACGTGGAGACACTGGAGCAACGAAGCGGACCTGATGCAGACAACAACAACATACTATCACTACCATCACAAAGAACAAACATCAAAGAACAAAGATAATGATGATGGCAAAGCAGAATACTTCAAAGGAAACAATTTCTCTACAGTGGGGAGATTGTTCGAATCAAGGCACTTCTTCTCACAAGAAAGAAGAATGTCAGAAGACGTCAAAGCTACTATTACATCAGCACCTACAACGTTTATATCATCAATCACTAACACTTAGGGGGAGATTGTTGGAATCACTCCTAAACTAGAATTCAAGTGTTAGTAATTAATATGTAATGGTTAGCTTAATTATGGCTTTTATGTTAGTAATCAAGGTTAGGCTCATGTAGAAAGCCCATGAGCCTATCCAAAGCCCAATAAGGGAAAGGAAGGGAACTTGCATGTTGCCCTAGTTCCTTCCTATAAATACCCATGTAAACCCTCACTTGAGGGTTGGTTGTTCAATTCACACATTTACTCTACGCATAACTCTTCACATTATTTCATATGTATGTGTGTGTGTGTTTGTTCATCCGATCTATATCTTCATCTATTTCTTCTATTGATGCTTGTGTTACAAACATGGTGACCTAACACAGGTAAATACAACTTATTTGGTGTAATTATACCACTGGACGCGTAGTCCAGTGGTTGTAGCATTAGTTGTTGATGCAACAGATCCAAGTTCGAGACTTACTAGTCACATTTTTAATTTATTTCAAAAAAAAAGATGGCCAGTTGATGCAAGATTTCCGAAAAGGATAAAATATTTATAGTTCTCGTCTACTTAAGGTCTACCTAATGCACCAACGAGTAGTGAAACCGATCGTGTGTAGTATAGAAGGTGTAAAGCCGAGGTCGTTCCCAAGAGCTATGTAGACGAGGATCCTATTAAGTCTAAGTGTCACTTGTTTTAAACTGGTTTAAGGTTGAAATGATTAATTAACTAAGAAATGAAATAAAATGCGCAACGTAAATATATGTTGTGATCAATGGAGAGAAAGTGTGCTAACCTAATTAATCATCCTATCATGTAATGTCTATGTTTTCTAAATTATTTCCAATTGATTTAATTGGGGTTTAAGTCGCTAGGACAACATTTGGTCAATTCGTCCTAACCTATCAACAAAGGATCCTACCCGACGTCAAAGGTCTACCATTTGGGGAGTCGCAAAGCGCCGGTATCCGGCTAGTAAGTCATTATCATAACATTATGATTGTTCGATATATATGTACATGCCGTTTTGCAAACATTGGTTGAGCCTATTTTATGATATCGATATAAGAGTACCAGGTTTCCGGGTGTTACGGACTAGCGTTATAGGAAAAATTGTTGTCATTTCATCACTTTTTACCTATAAATCGGAACCTTAACCTAAACCAAAAACAACCTCATTCAAAAAGTTAGCGTTTTAAGACACCCTTGGCTCTCACATAATTCAATAAAACACAAATACAACACACAAAAAAAGGATATTACGCTAGGATCTATGACGCCACTTCCAGCGTCGTCCTCGCACCAAAGGTAGGCGTTTTTTGGTTTGCGCGACACTCACCACTCATCCACACCGAGAGCTGTAAGGACTAGTGATCTTGATGTGTTTCCCGTGGTGCAAGTTTTAAAAATTTATAAACACGATTTAACCGTCTAATACTATAAACACATACAAGCAAGTATACTCGTTCGCGATAGCAAAGGTGGGTAAGTCGAGATCGTCCCAAGGGATTTTGTGTTTGAAATTGTTTTTATAAAAGATTGGTAGCAAGAAAGCTTTGTCAAGGCTTCCTCCAAAAGTGATGTTTTAGTGAAATTCAATAATAAAGAAATATATACTTGTGTGTAGTCTATAGGCAATCATAGTAAGTGTTCATGAAGGCTTGGTGTAAACTCTTGATGTGATGCACAAATCATAAGCAAATGATTTCCAACCATGGTTTATGTTTGTAAAAATCATTCTAAGAACAAAAACATATAGGTAATCCTTTCGGTCCTTATCCTAATGATTATCCTTTATAAAATCCATTTGTTTGTAAAATGTTCTTATTAAACTCGTTCTTACGAATCTTTCGACCTTTCGTGATGAAAATGTTTCTAGTCTTGTTTTAATAAGTAAACATGGTGGTTGTCAATCACCATATCCCCATACTAGTTTGTCACTTAACTTTTTAGAATAAAACACAAGAGAAATCCTTTCGGTCCTTTTTCTTAAAACATGTTTTACCGACAAATCAAACATGACTAGTATTTTTTCCAACAAACTCATTTAAACAAGATCATATATACGTGCATCACATATGAGAACACTAGTATGATTTCCTACATCCTTACACACAAGTATATTCAAAAACTACTCCATGATAATAATAACAAAACACAAGAAATAACAAAGTAATTCCAATAACTCAAGAGAATAGAAATCCATAACAAGGTTCATAGAATACCTAAACTTTTGCGATTACAAGAACTAGAAATCGTGGCTTATAGCAACCACACGCCTCCAATCACCTAGCTTAACCGTATAACTCCGAATAACCAAAACAATGGATGAGAATTGCTCTCTCCAACCTCCTGGACGTTTTACAGTGAATACTAAACTTTTGGAATGAATAAAATGGTTGGTAATAGTTTTGGTGTAAACTATTACACTTTGGTTTGTGTCACACCTAGTATACTAAGTCTAGGTTCAATATATAGCCAAAGAGACTTTACTAACTGGCCAAAAACGTTCCCAACAAGTTAATATCAAGAAATGATCGGTCTCCAATGATTATGGGGAGTTAAGGCAACATTAAATGCTTTTTTGTGTAACTCCAGTCCATGCAACCGAACCGGTTACGATGCAACCGGATCGGCTGCATTTTGACCATCAGCCAACCGAATTCAGTTGCGGGCTCCAACCGAACGGTTGGACGCCTCAGTTTTGACTTTTGTTGACTTTCTTGATTTGCGCCTCTTTCTTTGTTCTCGCTGATGATTTCCAAGATGAAACTTGATCTTTCCTTGCTGTAGATACTTAGAAATCATTGCGCTTCCCAATCATTAAGTCCAAAAGCTTCCTTGCTCGACTTCCTTCCTTGGGAATTCTCCAAACGTGCATAAAAACTTCATTTTTTCATCATTTGTGATACCTGGCTACATAAACATACACAATACGCATCTTTTGCACTTTTGCAACAGTTATGAGTAAATATAGCCGATTATTATGCACAAAACCAGCAATAACGCTACTAAAAACATGTTCATTTTAGGCGTTATCAAATTCCCCCATATTTAAGTTCTACTCGCCCTCGAGTAGGTCTAACATTTGCAAAAATCGAATTCAATGGTCATGATACCGTGGTTCCGAAAAATTTAACAATCATCCCAAAAGAGATAATCATTAATTTGCTTTTAATATGTGAAAAACTTTTAAAATGAACCAAACACTTTAGATAACATAACTAGAACAGCTCACGAATGATTTTAAGAATTCACTCAACACTCATATATTGGTGGGTATATGTAAATCACTCAATGCCTAGTCATGATCGATGCTTTTACCATAAGCTTGTACAAGTATCAAAACAAAGAAAATAAATTCATCAAAGAGGGCTTTTATTCGGGTTATATCGTTAAGGATTCGGGTTTATAAAAGGTATGGATAAGGCATGGGATGGTTTATGAAATTGGTTTTAAAAGAAAATTAAAGTCAAGTCTAAACCTCCATGTTGCTAGTCATCATACAAACCACAATCCCAAAAATGATTATATCTTCTTCCTCTTCACATATCGATCTCCAAATAAATGTATAACGTCTTAGCACATTTGCTAATCAATATTCTTCATAAAGCTCATTGGCTATAACCATTTTTTTTTCAAGTTCCCCCACACTTAGTGTTACACCACAAAAAATACAAATGAGAAAGACGTCTCCTTCATCTTTGTTGGAGAATGGTACACACTATAGACAAAATGTAGCTTCTTCATAATCATCAAAAACAATCCAACACTCCAAACAACTAGCAACAAACCGATAGACATGACATGGGTTGGCTAAGGTTTAAAGGTGTAAAATCTTTTTGTATTTTTTTGGATTTAAACAAAAATGAAAAGATTGGCTCGAAGGGTGTAACTAAGGGTATCTAGTGTTAAAGATGAGCACTAACAAATGGGTCCATATAAGGTGGTTAACCAACCAATGTGGTTAGCTAATATATCATTAGATGTAAAATGGAAGGCCATTTGGGTTAAATCCTACGATGCCTCTTATCACTTGAATATATTTTTATCACTCGAGAGTGATTTTAACCGTAATGCATAACTAGTACAAGTTCTAGAATCGACATAATAAACGGCACACTCATAGCAAATATAAAACAAAATATGTGTTTTATACAAAAAGGAAACCTCACAATTAAGTGGAAAAAGGCTATAATGCGTGCTAGAAAATGCTATCGAATCCAAAATGAATTACTTCCGTAATTTGGTTCAAATCAAAAAAATTTCAAAACCTCATTTTACCATTGAAATACCCAAGTTGTTTTTAATATATCCCAAAAATGTGTGAAAACAACTAGACAATCAAGGGCGATTTCCTACTAATTACTTGCATCCAAAAGTTTATCTAAAAATAAGACTAAAAGCTAAAAATTTTAAAAAAATCGTATCATTTTTCCTATTTTCTTCCCTCCCCCATACTTAAGTTTTGCATTGTCCTCAATGTAATAAAAATAAACTTTAAAGTAAAGAAAATGGGGAAAAAAGAGTCAAAATATACCACGGAATAGAATATGCATACGCATAATGGGTCATAAGCAAGCATGTGAGTTATCCAACTCCAAATATCTTGACCATCAATAAGCTTCCGACACATCCATCCTGCAAACATAAACTGCAATACACAATACACAAAACAAAACAAAACAAATGCTACTAAAAATATGAAAAATAAACAAAGTATGATAATCATCCTAGAGAAATAGTTAAGAGATAGAGATAATATTGTTTAACACATGATAACCATTGTTTTTGAAACCATAAATCAAGAATGATCCACGATCATTCATCATCCTCACTCATCTCATCACCTTCCTCATCATCATCGTCATCTTCGTCTTCATCACTTTCGGTTACATAGTTCTCGTCTATTAACTCCAAATGAACTCTCCTCTTCTTCTTCTTCTTTCCTCCAACTCCTGATGAAGATCCTCCAACATCATAGCTTGATCCACCAACCTCGGGTAATCAAGCATATGCGGGCACTGGGTCAGGAAATGGTGCATAACCAGGATATGGGTACGGATAAGGTCCAGGATAAGAAGTGTAGGGGAAAGGATATTGTTAATACAAATAAACCGTAAAAACGTTTATTAATATTTTGCGATCTCTTTGTGTTTTGTTGATAACAAATATAATGTTATCTTAAGTATAATTATAAGGATACATTTTATTTTTGTAAAGCATTTACATATAGCTATTTAAATACAAAAATTTAATAATTAAGCATTTGTTGTAATAGTTTATTAGGATGGGTAAAAACCATAACCAATGGATCTTAACCCATACCCAAATAGACTAGATACAATGTATACTTAGAAACATTGAATCTAAAGAAAACCCATGGACCAACCCATAACCCATGACCCATAACCAAAAAACCCATGGGCAAAGAGGAGCGTTCCACGGATCCCTAGGATTACACTAGACGGATCCCAGTGGAAGAGATCCGTGGGATCCGGGGAACAGTGAAGAATTTTGCCTATAAATAGAGAGCCATTTCTTCATTCTAACTCACCCCTCTTCTTACTAAATCTCTCATACATTCTCATTCTCTTCTAACATATAGATCACTTGATCTAGAGAGTTGTTCTTCTTTCTTTCTATTTGTGATCCTTATATAGGTCCTTCTCTAAGGCGAGATCACGAGCATTCTACAAGTCATCCAAGCAAGGGGTCCTTGATTGATTTGTCACTCCGCAAGATTTCTGTAGCGAAGATCTTGTATTAGATATTTCACATATTTGTTGTGTAATAGTTGTGTTGGTTTGGTCCACCGTGCTACGGACTCGGTATTTAGCTTTGTACCGGAAAAAGTGTAAGCGACGTTGTGAAGGCTTCTCCGCCAAGTGAAGGAGTTTGTTGACATAGTGCTTGAACTCTTGAGTAGGTGACTCGGGGAGTGGAGTAGGGCAAGGAAGGTATCCTTGTAGCTGAACCACTATACATCGGTTGTGTCTTTTCTTTCCCTTCGCTTTACTTTATTTACTTGCTTTATCATTAGATCTATACTTTCTCTACATCCATAAGATCTCACATATTAACGAATCTAAAAGTTTTTGAAACTAACTTAAAATCGGCAAAACTATTCAACCCCCCCTTCTAGTTTTCCACAATTAGTATCAGAGCTAAGTTTATAAAAGTTTTGAAATAAAATTGTATTTTAAAAACTTTTCGATCACTATGGGTTCTGAAAATTATAAGGAAGGGCAATCTATGCAACGACCACCACTACTTGAAACTAATGGTTTTATTTATTGGAAAAATAGATTCGAAACATATGTGAAGTCTAAAGATATTGATCTTTGGTACATTATTGTTGAAGGTGATTTTGAGGCTACCTCAAATGATGATAAAGGTAATTTAGTTCACATACCTCATGATAAACTAAACGATGAAATGAAGAAAAAGCTTTCTAAAAATAGTGAAGCAAAAATGGTTTTATATAATGCTTTACCGAAAAAGGAATTCGAAAGAATTTCTATGCTTAAAACCTCTAAAGAAAATTGGAATTCTTTAGTTGTAACTCATCAAGGCAACCAACAAGTTAAAAATAATAAAATTGATTTATTTGTTCAACAATATGAACAATTTTCAATATCGGATGAGGAAACTATAGATCATTCATTTGCTAACTTTAATACTATTATTACATCTTTACAAGCACTTGACGAATCTTTTTCTAGCCGTAACCATGTTAGGAGATATCTAAGGGCACTTCTATCGAAGTGGAGATCCAAGGTGACGGCGATCGAAGAGTCAAAAGATTTGACAATCCTCACCCTCGATGAACTCATAGGCAACTTAAAAGTCTACGAGCTTGTCCTTGTAAAGATTCTGAAGCGTTAAAGGTGAAAGAGAAACACAAATCTCTTGCCCTTAAAGCCAAAAAGGCTTCAAGCGATGAGGAGAACTCCTCTTCGAGTAGTGACGACGAAGAGTACGCTATGGCGTTAAGGGACTTTAAAAAGTTCTTTAGAAGAAGGGAAGATACGTCAAACAACCGTATGACGATAAGAAAGGCTTTCGGAAAAGCAAAGAGGACGAGAAGCCAAAGGATGATCGTACTTGCTTTAAATGTGGGGACCCAAACCACTTTATTAGTAAGTTTCCCAAACGGGATGATCAAAAGGCGTTCGTGAGCGGCCCGCGGGGAATGAGCGACGAGGAGGACGAAGAAATTTGTCTCATGGCAAATGACGAGGTATGTCACGAATACTATAGTAGCTCATCACTTGATGACGACTCATTGCATAATGAATATGATAAACTATGCAATATTAGCTTAAAACTAGTTAACAAAAACAAGCTTTTGAAGAGTCAAAATCAACGTTTAGATAAAGAAGTCATAGAATTAAAAGCAAAACTAAAACGTTTAGAAAAGGGTAAAATAGCAAGTGGTGAATGTGAACTTTGCATTCAACTTCAAACACTAGTGGATCACTTAGATTCTAAAATTGCTAGAATGAGTACGAACACTTTAGATACAATACTCGATGGCATTAAAATCGGTAACAATCAAAAGGGTCTAGGTAGTCAACAACTTGATCCATCAACTAGCGAAAGTAAAGAAATAATTTTTTTTAAGGAACTAGAAAAACCAGCCACTGTTGTGGCGGATCCCACGGATCCCTTAAAAAGGGAACCGGCTAGGGTACAGAAAGGGATCCGTGGATCTGCTGTAGCAAACAATAGCAATAACGCAGCTTCTTCATCTAGAACTGAGTTTGTCATAGTTAATAGGAAGAAACCAACTCATATCACCACTAGACAACCACCTCCAAAATATAATCCTACTTTTGCAAGAAACAAAGCTCCATCTTTTCAAAACCTAATTCATTTAGGAGACCTAATAACGTTTACCCGAAAAGTAACCATCAAATGGGATGGAATCCAAACATGCAAAATGGTTTTCCTTTTCAAAACTTTGCTCCATGGAATGCATACTCATCTTATCCATACATGTCTAACATGAATGAAATGTTTAACACTAATGGACCCATGAACAAATGGGGACCAAACTTTTGAGTTTATTATTGTTTTAGGTATGCTTAAAGGTAGACCTAGACCCCGATGAATGGGTCAAGGATAGCGGGTGCACGAGGCACATGACCGACAATAGGGATCTATTCTCCACATATGAATCCTTCAATGGAGGTAATGTGGTGTTTGGAAATAGCAAAAGTAGAATCATCGGTAAAGGTACGATTTCTAACAAATCTCTAACCATTAACGATGTGTGTCACGTAGAAAACCTAAACTTTAACCTCTTAAGTATAGGACAAATATGTGATAAAAGTGCAATGTACTTTTTACCGAAACCGGTAGTAAGATACTAAAAAATGGCATAACCATAAGAAGAGGAATTAGGAAACATGGAGTCTATGTCATTAAAATCGGTAATGAACCTAAAGACAAACTATGTCTTACCTCTATGGATGATACTTCGACCTTATGGCATCGAAGATTGGGTCACGCCAACATGCGACTTCTTCAATCGCTATCATCCAAAGATCTAGTAAGAGATCTACCTAAGTTAAAATATGAACATCATTTTTGTGATGCTTGTAATGTAGGAAAACAAACTCATTCTAGTCATAAAGCTAAAAATATGGTGTCTACAACTAGGTGTCTAGAATTACTACATATGGATTTATTTGGTCCATCCGCTATCCAAAGTTATGGAGGCAACTACTACACTTTGGTCATAGTGGATGACTATTCTAGGTATACATGGACAAAATTCTTAAAGAACAAAACGGAAACCTTTAATTATTTTGAAATATTAAGCAAAAAGATCCAAAGAAAACTAGGAAGTCCCATAGTGTCTATTAGGACGGATCATGGTAGGGAATTCGATAATGAAGTGCAATTGAGCTTTTGTGACGCTAACAGTATTACTCACAACTTCTCGGCTCCACGCACTCCACAATCGAATGGGGTAGTAGAAAGAAAGAATAGAACCCTACAAGAAATGAGTCGAACCATGCTTAATGAACAATCCATACCTCAAAAGTTTTGGTGTAATGCCGTTGATACCTCAACGTACATACTCAATCGAGTCTTAATTAGACCAATCTTAGGAAAAACTCCATATGAGTTACTTCGAGGCAAAAAGCCTACGTTAAATCACTTTAGAGTCTTTGGTAGTAAATGTTTTATTCTTAACACTAAAGATTACCTTACAAAATTTGATCCTAAATCAACCGAAGGTATCTTTTTAGGTTACTCGCCAAATAGCAAAGCTTACGTCATATTAAACAAAGAAACAATGAAGGTAGAAGAGTCATTAAATATAAAATTTGATGAAAGTCCACCCAAACCCTCTCCACCTCTTGTCGATGACGAGATTATAGAAAGTGAAGCTATAGTAATAAAGAACAAGATAAGTGAAGAAGAAGAACCTCTAAGTGATGAAATAATAAACATCAAAGAGTCCAAAGATCACCCCGTAGATAAAGTCATAGGAAAACTAAACGAACAAACATTAAGGTCTCAAGTTCAAAACCAAAGTAGCTTGTTTTGTTTCGTCTCAACCTTAGAACCTAAGAATACACAAGAAGCCATAAAAGATGAGAGTTGGGTAATGGCTATGCAAGAAGAACTAAATCAATTTGTTTCTAATGATGTTTGGACACTTGTCCCTCCACCTAGTAATCAAACCATAATAGGAACCAAATGGGTTTATAAAACAAATTAGATGCAAACGGAGTAGTGTCTAGGAACAAGGCTAGACTCGTTGCTCAAGGGTATAACCAACAAGAAGGAATAGACTTTGATGAGACCTACGCCCCCGTGGCTAGATTAGAGTCTATAAGAATACTTCTTGCGTATGCTTGTGCTAATGATCTAAAGCTTTATCAAATGGATGTCAAAAGCGCTTTTCTAAATGGTTTCATTAATGAAGAAGTATATGTAGCTCAACCTCCGGCTTCATTGATTTTGAAAAACCCAAACATGTGTATAAATTAAAGAAAGCCCTTTACGGTCTTAAACAAGCTCCAAAAGCTTGGTATGATAGACTCAAGTCATTTCTAGTTAAACACAACTATACCATGGGGTTAGTTGACAACACACTTTTTACTAAGAAAAGAGAGTCACATATAATCATAGTACAAATATATGTAGATGATATTATATTCGGATCCACTTGTCAAGACATGTGTGATGATTTCTCTAAAATCATGCATGACGAGTTCGAGATGAGTATGATGGGAGAACTTAGTTTCTTTCTTGGTCTACAAATAAAACAAGTAGAAGATGGTATCTTCTTCAATCAATCTAAATACATCAAGGAGATGTTAAAGAAATTCGGTCTAGAAGAGTCGAAACCAATTAGGACTCCAATGTCATCCGACACCAAACTCACAAAAGATGAAGACGGCGAATCCGTAGATAATACTAAATATCGTGGCATGATAGGTAGTCTTCTCTACCTCACGGAAAGTAGGCCGGATATCATGTTTAGTGTTTGCTTATGTGCTAGGTTTCAAGAAGACCCTAAAACATCACACCTAGAAGCCGTAAAAAGAATATTTAGATATATTAAGGGTACAACACAATTAGGATTATGGTATCCTAAGGGCACGGGAGTAGAAACAATTGTATATGCAGATTCTGACCATGCAGGTGATTACGTTGATAGAAAAAGTACAAGTGGGGTATGTACTTTCATGGGATGTTGCTTAACATCTTGGTTTTCTAAGAAACAAACGGCACTTGCAATATCAACAACCGAAGCCGAAATACGCTCTCCGTAGGCAAAGCATGCCAACAAGCACTATGGATGAAACAAGCGTTAGTCGACTACGACATTCATCTAAGCGACATAGCCATCCTATGTGACAACAAAGGTGCCATCGACTTGAGCAAGAATCCGGTATTGCATTCTCGCACAAAGCATATAGAAATTCGTCATCACTTCCTAAGAGACAATGTTCAAAAAGGGAACATCTCTATTGAGAAGGTAGCATCCGAAGACAACATAGCCGACGTCCTCACCAAACAGTTGAAGCGGGAACAATTCAACCTACTTTGTCTTGGTCTTGGTCTAATGGAACAAACGTCGTTACTTATTTGACTCTACAAGGTATGTAAACACTAGCCTTCTTCTTTCTGAGTCTAGGATTTTTATTTCATGCACAACTCACAAACAATACGGGAATTTTCAAAACCCAAGATAAGTTTTCCACTTATAGCTTTCTTATTTAATACACATTTTCAAAGAAAATCTCTTTTCAAAATGTTTTCTAAAAGGATGATACCTTCCCGTATCAATTTCACAAAAGCAATTTCTCACAACTAGGACAAATCGCTTTTTCATTATTAATACAAAGTAAAACCCGTTTTCATTGCATCTCATGTCTTTTGAATGCTAAAGGGGACACATAACTAATATGTGTTTTCGGTTACATTCATTTAAGCAACAATGAATTAGGAGCATTGATAACACAAAATTACGTACTCATGTACTAACTCGTGTGTTTTCGGGTTATCTCAATAGGATGCTTTTCTACTTCTAGTTTATTATTTTTTTTCCTTTTAGGAGTCGAGATAACCGTAACTCCAATTAGTTTGCATATAGGCACACAATAGGCAAAATGTTTTCACTTTTGTGCTGCCTGGATCACCAGACCCACGGATCCCAGCCTTCATGCTGGACGGATCCCTCAAGGGAAGGATCCGTGAAACAGAAGCTGTTTTTACCTTCTATTTTGTTTACTTTGGATGAAAAATCCTCATTTGTTTCATTTTTGGAGTATGCTCTTTAATGCTTGTGTTCTCATGATCACATGCCTTGAATTCATATCTAATCATTAGATTTTAATCCACATTTTGGTCAAGCATTCATTACAATGCTTTGTTTTTCTATATATAGAACTCCCAAAATGCTTGCATAATCCATCTCATCCTCACATACACAATACACCATGTCTTCCAAAAACCCTTTAGATGAATCACCTAGTACAAACAATCATCTTCATGATACCCAAACCTTTGTGCTACCACCATCCAAAATACCACAATCAAACTCTAGGATATCCGCACGGATTAGTATCCGATCTTGTTGTTTAGCAAAACCAACCTCAAATGGTTCATCCTCAACAAATAACTCACCACAAGATGCTTCCATTATAGCACCTCCCTCATCACCAACAAGTACACCAACTTCATCACCACCTAAAGTCACTCTTTTGGAACTCCTTAAGACTCCAACAAGATCTAAACAACCTAAACAAAAGAAATAGTCTTTTCAACACCCCCCACATCTCCAAATACTATCTTTCAAGATCTTAAAACATCACCACCATTAGCTCCCATCACATTACAAGAACATCTAGGTTCTTTTCCACCACGATTTACTAATATTCCGGATGTTGATCCATATTTTCCTATTTTTCCACCACAACTTCCGCATAACTCAAATCAAAACAACCCGAAAACTTCCGCACTCATTACCCACATCATTTACATTGTGAACATTGCCAATCCACTAGGTAAATCGCAATAGAAGTTAGGGAATAAATGCATTTCATACTAAACCTCATCCTTGATCGCATCAATACCATCACTCATCAAAACCTCCATCCATAACCTTATGCAAGCATGGAAGGAATCACTACTGCTATTTTCTACTTTTAGTATTTTTTTCTTTTGAAGTCATTTTTCAAGAACAAGTCTTGTTCTTATTTTCACATGCTTGTAAGTGGCATAAATACCACTACAATTTGTTGTTTTATTACAAGGCTTTGTTTACATATCTTGGCTCCCAATCTTGATTCTCGGCAATCACAAGATTATTTAAGCATGTTACTAACCATTCTTTTTCTAGGATTTTTATTTTTCTTCACTTGATGCCCCAAGCTAGGGGGAGCTACCGTCAAGGGGGAGTAAGAAATACGTGGACTACTTTTCCACACTTTTATGTTTATTTCTTCCAAGGGTTAACTTTTTGTTTCGACAAAAAGGGGAGAAGAAGTAAAACTTAGGGCTTTCAAAACTTACATCTATTCTTAAGTTTTACTCATCATAACATTATGTTTTGTCATCAACAAAAAGGGGGAGATTGTTAATAAAAATAAACCGTAAAAACGTTTATTAATATTTTGCGATCTCTTTGTGTTTTGTTGATAACAAATAGGGTTATTAGTCAAAGAAGTTACTAAAGTTTGCGAAAAAGTTCACCTAAGTTACTATAGTTTTTTTCGTTACAAAGAGGTTACTTAAGTTTGGTCACCGGTTATATAAGTTACTCTATATGTTTTAACCTTCTACTATAGGTTTTTTGTTAATTTCAAAATGGTCCCTCGACTAACTGCCGTTAGTTTTTCCGTTAGCTAACGGCCATTTGCAAAAACATTTGAACTGGTCAATTCTTTATCCTAACGACCGTTTATACTTAACTCAAAATTTGGTTTTCATACATTTTGTCTGTTTTTCTTACGTTTTTGACCCTTTTTATTTCTGTTTTATTCATTTTTATACATTTTCGGTCGTTTCGATTTCTTACACTTTCATCCGTTTTCTTACGTTTGTTTTCCGTTTTTCACGTTTCGTTTCATACGTTTTTGTCCATTTTTCTTACGCTTTTTGTCCGTTTTTCCTCGTTATATGTTTTTGTCCGTTTTATACCTTTTCGTTACGCCAGTATGTTTTTCTACGTGCTTACTTTTTTTCGTGACATTTTTTTTCGTTTTCTTACGTTTTTCCGTTTCATACGATTTTGTTTATTTTACCGTTTTCACACAATTTTATACACTTTTTATCCACGCTTTTATACAATTTTTACATACGTATAAAACATAACAAGTATAAAACATACAAAGGTGTGAAAAAAACATAAAACTAGTATGAAAACGTAAAAAGACGTAAGAAACGTAAACAAGCATATAAATGCGCACACAAATGTAATAAAAAAATTATGAAAACCTATGAAAAAGTATGAAAATAAACGAAAAATAGATGAAAACGCATATAAAATGGACAAAAACGCACTAAACTGGAGAAAAACGTACGATTCAAGAGAGAAAACGTAACATAAACGTAAAAACAATGTAAAGAAAGTACGACAAGAGAGAAAAACATTCATAAACGTATAAAAACGAATAGAAATGTATGAAAATATACAAAGATATGCGAAGGAGAAAAATGTAAAAATAATAAAATTAAAATTAAAAAAATTAGAAAAAAAAAAAAAAAAAAAAAACACACATAGTAACATTTTGTTAAGGTTCAGTAACCTATTTCATAAACCCGTAAACTAAGTACCTTCCTTGTAACATTTTAAACTATGGTGCTGACGTGGACAAGGGGAACCGGTAATCAGCCGATTGCCCACCCTCGCAGTAACATTTATGTAACATTTTTAATATTTGAGTAACCCAAATGACAAACCCGTTTACTTAAGTTACCTCTTTGTAACGAAAAAAACTATAGTAACTTAGGTGAACTTTTTCGCAAACTTTAGTAACTTCTTTGTCTATAAACCCTAACAAATATAATGTTATCTTAAGTATAATTATAAGGATACATGTTATTTTTGTAAAGCATTTACATATAGCAATTTAAATACAAAAATGTAATAATTAAGTATTTGTTGTAATAGTTTATTAGAATGGGTAAAAACCATAACCCATGGATCTTAACCCATACCCAAGTATACTAGATACAATGTATACTTAGATACATTAAATCTAAAGAAAACCCATGGACCAACCCATAACCCATGACCCATAACCAAAAAACCCATGGGCAAAGAGGAGCGTTCCACGGATCCCTAGGATTACACTAGACAGATCCCAAATGGAAGAGATCCGTGGGATCCGGGGAACAGTGAATAATTTTGCCTATAAATAGAGAGCCATTTCTTCATTCTAACTCACCCATCTTCTTACTAAATCTCTCATACACTCTCATTCTCTTCTAACATATAGATCACTTGATCTAGAGAGTTGTTCTTCTTTCTTTCTATTTGTGATCCTTATATAGGTCCTTCTCTAAGGCGAGATCACGAGCATTCTACAAGTCATCCAAGCAAGGGGTCCTTGATTGATTTGTCACTCCGCAAGATTTCTGTAGCGAAGATCTTGTATTAGATATTTCACATATTTGTTGTGTAATAGTTGTGTTGGTTTGGTCCACCGTGCTACGGACTCGGTATTTAGCTTTGTACCAGAAAAAGTGTAAGCGACGTTGTGAAGGCTTCTCCGCCAAGTGAACGAGTTTGTTGACATAGTGCTTGAAATCTCGAGTAGGTGACTCGGGGAGTGGAGTAGGGCAAGGAAGGTGTCCTTGTAGCCGAACCACTATACATCGGTTGTGTATTTTCTTTCCCTTCGCTTTACTTTATTTACTTGCTTTATCATTAGATCTATACTTTCTCTACATCCATAAGATCTGACATATTAACGAATCTAAAAGTTTTTGAAACTAACTTAAAATCGGCAAAACTATTCAACCCCCCTTCTAGTTTTCCACAGATATGGTGGAACATTGGGTGGATGGTAGGGTGGCAACTCGTAATTGGCTTCTTGAGCCATGTGTTGAAAAATAGGCATTGAATAATCATTGATGTAATTGTTCCTCAACATCATCGAGTCTCTCCAAACTTCCCTACACTCAATTTCATTCAAATGTTGGTTCCACTCTCCCCAACCTGAATCAAAACTACTAGACGTACCCGTTTGCACGTTTCCTTGCTGCTGTGATGGTTGTTGTGGTTGTGGCTGCGGTTGTTGTGGTTCAATCCATGCTCCTAATGTTTTCAATTTCTTATTCAAAGCATTTCCAAAACCATTTGCACTCCAAATCTCACTAAACTTTGGCTCACCACACTTAGCCAACTCACTACTATTGTAATACCCAAGATTTCTTTCCAACCTTGTCACAAAATGGCCTCCACAAATGTTGCTATTACTTTTGATTCCCGGGGCTCTCCTAGACAAATACTCGGCTATTAGCCAAGCCGCATTTCCGTCCTTAGATTCCTCCAATAACATCATAACCCACAAGTCCGGTTTTTGACATTTTTCCCTGCTTCCATATCTATGAAACGGCCCAGTTACTAGCAACTTGTGTAGTATTCTCATCAACGGATTCCTAATTGTTGCAGCATTCCTCCTAGTACAAGAAGGATCTCCCACTCGAATCCAATAAGCGGGCAAACTAGGGTATTCTTTTTCAAACCTCCGAAGCCTCGAAAAGTGAGCTTCAAACAATCGATGCTTAACCTCATTCGGTTCATACAAGCCTAGAGCAACAGCAAAATCCGGAAAAGTGTAGGCATGATCCCGCCCACAAAGCCTAAACCAAACACAAACTTCTTCCATCAAGTTCCGAACATTGACCTTTCTCTCAAAATACGTAGTCGAAAAGAACTCCATACACAATTCACGATAAATCTCTGCATTTATGCTAAATGCTCTTTCCCATGACAAATCATCAAACGAATCCCCATCAGCCGGATACACATAAGATGTCCGCATCATTTTTCGCAACTCCTCTTCACACTCATACTCGGCAAACAAATCCTAATCAAGCACCCTCGGAACCAAACATGTCCTATTTTGCAACTTTGATAATCATTCCCGGAAAGCATGTTTCTCCTCGTTGGTGAGATCTTTGAACTTCAGGTTGGCATTTGCTTCCGTCTTCACACTATACGTGACTTTCTTCCTTTCGTTCCTTTGGCAAAACTTGGTCACAATCGGGTTTAGTGGAACCCGTGCCTCACTTGAACTACCTACAACAATTCTCTATAGAAATCATAAATATAAGTCAATATAAGAGTGTTAGAACAAACGGGAAGGTCAATGGAAGCCTCTAAGGTCCACTTCAAAAATTCAAAAAATTCCACATCAGAACCTGGAACCGGATTCGGTTGCAGAGAAACCGGATCGGTTCCTCTGTTGACCCAATCCAACCATTCGGTTGAGCTTCGCAACCGAATCGGTTTCCTCAACTGCATAAGGCTATGCCTTCTAATCCATTTCCCACTCGATTTTTCTAAGTCCAATTCACTCCAAGACTGCATTCTAACATCATCAATGAATTCTACATCCTCAAATTACTCTAAATTCACTTTCCAAACCTCTAATCATCACATATTCATTTGCTTAGAACTCAACAATCTAGACCTCAATTCTTCAATCACTAGTTCTAATCAACAATGTGGCATCTATTATTCGTTAAAAACGCATCACCTACCAACTAGGAATCACCAATTGCAACTTAATTTGATTCAATGGCATAACCTAATTAAATCCAAAAATTCAATCATCTAATACTCATTACATGTTGAATCAATCACTACAATTCTTTTTGCAAGGCATTCCAATATCAATTACCCACTTAATCCTGAAAGATTACAACTTAATTCGAATTATATCAAAAACCCCCAAATTAGTAACCTAATTTGTAATTCGAATCAAATGCTCTAATTAAACCTTAATTAAGTCAATTGATTGCAGATGCTTACTTGTTTGGGTGCCTTGATGATCTTCTACAACTTTTACAATATTCAAATAGCTTCTAATGGTCGAATTTTTCAAAACCCAGCTGGAGGATTAGTGTGTGTGTATTTTTCTGGAAAAATTGAATTTTTGGTATATATACTTGTATGCAACCGGTTCAGTCATGGATACAACCGTTTCGGTTTGCATTTTTGCCAAATTTTGCATTTTTCTTATTACTTAGGCATTTTACCTTCCAAGCAACAATCGTTTACTCAAAAATCCTATTAAAGATGCACACAACATTCATCCACCATTTGGAAATTTCAAGAATCATCTAATCTCAAAACTCAAATCATCATACTCATAACTTAAAACTAAAACTCAAACTCATAATGCATTAATCAAATAGCCGCAACATAATAATAAAAATAAAACTGAAATGAAAAACAAGAAATCCTAAATGCATAAAATTAAAAATTTCATGAAAGTCAAGCAAACAATTGCTTGTTTATTATGGTGCCTTGTTTCTCCTTAGAATTCCTCGAAATACTCATGCCTTAAGATGTCCTCACTTAGAAATTTCCCGGTGTCTTTGAACATCTCATCCAAGTTACGAAGGTACTCGGAAATTCCGCTTAAACTATCCATAATAACTATCTAACAAGACAAAACAAAACCAAAAACAAAAATCCAAATCATTAGCGTTAGAGTTAGTAAAAACAAAAGCAAACTATAGAAACATATACTAAGCAAGTAATGACACTTAACAAAACTGAAAACACAAGCTAAAACTCAAAATCTAAAAAGTAGAAATTTTTTTACCGGGAGCTCCAACCGGATCGGTTGGTGGTAAACTTATTAACCAAAACGTCCAACCAGATCCGGTTGCGGGTTGCAACCGAACGGTCGAATCAATTTTCCAAAAAAAAAAAATTTCTCTTCTTTTTTTATATATTATTAAACCATGAAATTTTAATTTTAATTAATAACTATTAAGTGTATTTTAACTCTAAATTAATGGAGACTACTCATTATCCTTATTAATTATAAAATTAATTAAGTTATTAAATGAAAACTATATTAACTAATCTATAAAATTACTCATTAAGACTACTAAAACTTTAAAAACTGAAAATTAACTACTTCTAATTACTGAAATTAAGACAATTAACTAAAAAGGCAATTAAGATTAAAAATGATTAAATAAGAGAAAATCTAAAAATCTAAGAAAAGCATAAACAAACCATAAGATAATATATAAAAATCAAAAATGACAAGAATCAATCTATAAACTATGACACAAAACACTGGATAAACTAAAACTATAAAAATCAAAAGACAAAAAACATTACCGAGAGCACTAACCGGATTCGGTTGCTCGCGCAACCGATTCGGTTAGCCTCTAAACCAAAATATTTTTTTTACTTAAAAAATTCAATTTAAATCTACCAATTTTACAGAATCTTAACAAAATCAAATTACTTAGAAATCCAAAATCCCCAGCAGCAGCGCCAAAAACTTGATGTGTTTCCCGTGGTGCAAGTTTTAATAATTTATAAACACGATTTAACCGTCTAATACTATAAACACATACGAGCAAGTATACTCGTTCGCGATAGAAAAGGTGGGTAAGTCGAGATCGTCCCAAGGGATTTTGTGTTTGAAATTGTTTTTATAAAAGATTGGTAGCAAGAAAGCTTTGTCAAGGCTTCCTCCAAAAGTGATGTTTTAGTGAAATTCAATAATAAAGAAATATATACTTGTGTGTAGTCTATAGGCAATCATAGTAAGTGTTCATGAAGGCTTGGTGTAAACTCTTGATGTGATGCACAAATCATAAGCAAATGATTTCCAACCATGGTTTATGTTTGTAAAAATCATTCTATGAACAAAAACATATAGGTAATCCTTTCGGTCCTTATCCTAATGATTATCCTTTATAAAATCCATTTGTTTGTAAAATGTTCTTATTAAACTTGTTCTTACGAATCTTTCGACCTTTCGTGATGAAAATGTTTCTAGTCTTGTTTTAATAAGTAAACATGGTGGTTGTCAATCACCATATCCCCATACTAGTTTGTCACTTAACTTTTTGGAATAAAACACAAGAGAAATCCTTTCGTTCCTTTTTCTTAAAACATGTTTTACCGACAAATCAAACAAGACTAGTATTTTTTCCAACAAACTCATTTAAACAAGATCATATATACATGCATCACATATGAGAACACTAGTATGATTTCCTACATCCTTACACACAAGTATATTCAAAAACTACTCCATGATAATAATAACAAAACACAAGAAATAACAAAGTAATTCCAATAACTCAAGAGAATAGAAATCCATAACAAGGTTCATAGAATACCTAAACTTTTGCGATTACAAGAACTAAAAATCGTGGCTTATAGCAACCACACGCCTCCAATCACCTAGCTTAACCGTATAACTCCGAATAACCAAAACAATGGATGAGAATTGCTCTCTCCAACCTCCTGGACGTTTTACAATGAATACTAAACTTTTGGAATGAATAAAATGGTTCGTAATAGTTTTGGTGTAAACTATTACACTTTGGGTTGTGTCACACCTAGTATACTAAGTCTAGGTTCAATATATAGCCAAAGAGACTTTACTAACTGGCCAAAAACGTTCCCAACAAGTTAATATCAAGAAATGATCGGTCTCCAATAATTATGGGGAGTTAAGGCAACATTAAATGCGTTTTTGTGTAACTCCAGTCCATGCAACCGAACCGGTTAAGATGCAACCGGATCGGCTGCATTTTGACCATTAGCCAACTGAATTCGGTTGCGGGCTTCAACCGAACGGTTGGACGCCTCAGTTTTGACTTTTGTTGACTTTCTTGATTTGCGCCTCTTTCTTTGTTCTCGCTGATGATTTCCAAGATGAAACTTGATCTTTCCTTGCTGTAGATACTTAGAAATCATTGCGCTTCCGAATCATTGAGTCCAAAAGCTTCCTTGCTCGACTTCCTTCCTTGGGAATTCTCCAAACGTGCATAAAAACTTCATTTCTTCATCATTTGTGATACCTGGCTACATAAACATACACAATACGCATCTTTTGCACTTTTGAAACAGTTATGAGTAAATATAGCCGATTATTATGCACAAAACCAACAATAACGCTACTAAAAACATGTTCATTTTAGGCGTTATCAGATCTCATTAATGTATTTTAAACATGTGATTTGTGTTGGAATTTAATAACATGACAATCATAGTTAAAGACAATAAACATCAAGTACACATGTGGAAGCGTACGGAACATATAATGAATAATGAATTAACTAAAACATATAAGTATGCATACCTTTTGATTTTAGCTAAACAAGAATCAATTCCAAGCTAGCAATTGAGATGAACCCTAATTATGGTTTATAAGGATTATAAGAATTGCCCCTTACCGTTTTTGCAATTCAATCCAAGATACTAACAATAATGTGTTAGTACCACGTTCTTGTACATACATACTATAACGAATTAAAGTAAATGCTAGTTTAAGGAACACAAAACGATTTGTTTATAGAAAACAAAAGTAATCGGCCCTAATGGTATATGGAACGATTGTTGATAAGGATTTAAAATATACGTTTTTAGCGGGTCATTTAAGCCCTAAATCATTACATTTTATATTCGTTACTGGTTAAAATCATTCATTTTCACATTTTAGGTATTTTGAAAGCAAATTGCTGGAATCAAGCACTTTTGGACGAAAAGGAGCGAAAATATGAAGAAAACAACAAAGTCAAGATTTCAAGTTTGTTTTTCACACTTTGAAGCGTCCCAAATCAAAGGGTGACGCCATCGCTCACAAGGTTTTCTAAAATGTCTCAAGCGACGACTCAGGTCATATTTTGGTTCTACAATCTGACGGCGTCACGCCTTAACTCAGAAGGCCGTCACTCTTGCTTTTCACACCAGACAACCAAGACTCTATCCAGAAGTAACCCAGATGGTGTCACTACTTCCTGCCTGACGCTGTCACAAGCTGATCAAGACTGTCACAACATGCATGCGAAGTAGCTGATACTGTTTTGGGATATCTTTTGCATACGTACTCGGATTTAGGTGATTCAAAATCCCCTGCGACCGGAACGAGAAAATATACAATTTGGTAAAAAAGCTTCATGATGCAATCAATCTATCGAGCTGACGCCGTTACTCCTTGTCAACATAAATATTTCCTATAAATATAACATCATGACTTCACTTTTTGTACGCCCTAAACCCTAAGTCCGATTCTAGGGTTTAGGTAGGTGTTTTTCCAGCAACTTAAAGGGTTTCAATCACTTCATGAACATCTTGTAATGGTTTGTTGATTCTTTCTTAATTCATTTCTTCAATTATCATTATTGTTGCTTAGTATTCATTGATTATGTTTGGCTAATTCACCTAGTAGTTGCTTATGATTGTATGAAACTTGTATATAATAATTTAGATCTTATTGGTTTCTTATTGATGCTTGTGTCTATCTTCATCATTAAGGTGTGCCAAATTCAATGAGTCTAATTGATTTAGTTTATAATTCTTGCATCCTACTGTCTCTTGTTTAATTGGTAGACGCTAGAGTAAGGAAAACTGGATTCTTCTTTAATTGTTGCGAGCTTGAACGTCCTAAATAGCAAAAAGCTGGAGAGTGCACTTAAGCCATCGTTGTGTTTATTGCGTGAGTTGTAGCTTAAGGATAATAGGGTATTCGGGGGAGATACTTCGGTACTTGGCGATCCCGGATGTTCTAGAAGAGAGTTACGATTCATAGAATTGGGGAATTATGCACCGCCCTATGACTAACATGGAATAAAACGCACCAATTAGACAAGAATGTGAAAATTTAGTAGGTAGAATTGGATAGCTAGCAAGGAGAAATACATCATAAGTAGATACGCTTCACTTCTCTTGTAGATCCCTAGTTGAATTTTCTGTATATTTGTTTAGTAGTAGTTTAATTAGTTAAAAACCCCCACTCCTAAACCCCGAATTTACTTGCTTTCAATAAAAACATAAAAAAAATATACAAAGAATCACCCTCACCATTGCCTTCTCGTCATACATCTCGACTAGCATCTCTATTCCCAGAGAGAATGATCAACCCCCTAGGTTTACCCATACTACACTGCAACGATTAGGTACACTGCCTAGTGGGTTGTAAAGCTTTCTCTTAGAAAAGGAAGTCTTTCGACCCCGAACCTGCACATCAATTGTTTATGACTAAGAACAAGAAAAACATAAGTTTAGGTTTTGGTTATGTGTACAAGAGATAATAAACAATAACCCTTGGTCTTGTATTTATACTATGTGAAACTTAGAGTCCAAGTTTGACAAGGATTAGGATACCCTAATCCCCATTCGACCGGCCTATGTAAACCCATAGGGTTTCCAGAACCTTCTTGACTTCTAATTTTAACTTTAGTTCTTTCCTTTAACATATAACGACTGTTAGTCCATTACATTTAATTACTTAATGTTTGTTATGCGTTTTGTGTAATTAATAACTAAATACAACCTTTTATATTTAATTATTAAAACTTTAATTCTCATACGTAAATTGTGCAATCCCGTGGTCTCGAATTCGATCCTAACACACATCTATTATTTTATGTCCATTAAACTAACAGCTCCCACTTAGACATATCTTAATAGTGTGATCACATCGGTTAGCGTCTATGTGACAACCGCAATTTTTCAGACTATGATTTAAATAGTACCACTAGTTATTTTTATCAGAAAAAGCGAATTATTTACTTTCTGATTATTAAAACTAAAAAACGAGAGGTTATCTCGTGTTTTTCAGAAATCTCGGCACCACACGCATACCGACATCAATTAAGTAGCGGCAAACAGAAATGAACCACTCTCCATGTAACAGCAACACTATGTTATTACGTTTTTCTAAACGTTTCTAACAATATAAATTTTATATTTTTCGGATAACCGGATGGCAAGCTTACACGGAGAGCCGGAGACTAGACAACACACGAGGTACACTTTGTACAATATTGACAATAAAATAAAATAAATAAAACTAATCCAAATCCGGATTCAGCTTAATATATTTGATCCATCACTATCTCCTTTCCTCTCTCTCTCTCTTCTGCAAACGCAAACCACAAACACCAAAAGGGTAAAAACCCTTCTTCCTCATGAAGTCAAACATGAAATCCACTCTTGTCATCACTCCTAATTTGTCAAACCTATTCCTAGACATCACAATGAGGCGCCAAGCGTGGCAAGGGAGAAAGGGATGTATGCCAAAAGAGGAGGTGTCTACCAATTGAGGTCAAGAAAGGCTAGGGTTTTCATTTCCTTAATCTCGTCTATAAATAGAACGAATAAAACACATATTCTTCATTTGTCATTCACAATAAATCAAAATTAGGGTTTTGTCAATCAAAGGGCTTTTCAAAATTGGTTTAGGGGTTTTGTTCTTGGTTGAAAGAGGAAGCTATTCCAGGAGCTAATTGTTCTAATTCAAATCGGGTCTCCTCCAATTGAAGTTTTCGTGTTCGGTGTTCATAGGCAATTCGACCCACTGTTGTAGTTACACTTAATTCAAATATATAATTGTTAAATGGTTTGGGGTTCATGTAATTTGAATATGGTGTTAATATGACAATATGTAGACTGTTATGTGTAGTCAAAAAAATATATGTGTTGTTGTTGTTGATACCCGGCTGTCGAGATCCAAAACAAGGAAGAACCAAAAATAATCTTGATCTTGAATCTTGTTAGAGTCTAAGAATGTTATGTTAACATGGGATAATTCTGTGGTATAAACATGAGTTTTGGTTTGCTTTAAGTTGTCGATATATGTATATATTTTTTGGCTCATCATAGATTGAAAATGTGTATGTTTCGGTTTAGTGACAATACTCGTGTTACTCTTTCGGCCTTAGATATAATTGTGTTTTGCTACGTATATATAAATTTTGGTCATTTGGAAAAACTCTTTACTCGTATGCTCAGATAGGTCCACTAGTTGACATACGTTAGTCTCCCACCTTCTTGTTTTCGTTACTTCATAGTTGATTCTTCGAGTCACGAAATACTTTTCCCGAGCCTAGAACTATATCCCGACTCAAGTATATTTCTTTGTCATTTTACTTCCAAAATTTTGTGTAAACTTGACTGCCAAATATTTTTACAAATGGTTTGATTTGTTGTTGGGCCATTCGGCCCAGTATATTTTCCTAAGCCCGATACCCGCTCGACCCAATAATAACCCACTTCATTTAACCACAATTTCGGTCCAACAAGAATATAGGTCTGTTTGGTTATTGTTATCGGGCCACAACCCGCTGGTATATTCGACCCGTTTGGTTTTAATATTGGGTCTCGACCCAATAGTAACCCGAGGGTCCATTCGGTTTGTGCATCGGGCCACAGCCCGAGCACGACACCCCAAACTCGTTCATCTTTTCTATAATGTTTTTTTTCTGACTCCTATTCGTCACTCGTAGCTTCACGACATACTTATATTATATCACATTTAAAATGGATAAAAGATTTTATATAAGAAAAGTTCATAATGAATAAAACTTGTAAAATAGTTTTGGGAAATGGTTAAAACGTATATTATAGTCTCTACACGACTATTGACGATAATGACAACACGAAGATTCTTCAAAAACTATATATACATATATACCCTTTACATATAACAATAACTATATAAGCATAAACTTATGGTTTCGAATAAACAACTCGAGTTATATATTATAAAACTTGTCATGATTTTTACAAAGACATTTATTATTGAAACACACACACACACACATATATATATATAACACTTTACATATAGTGAAATATAAATAAACTCCTCGTCGATTGAACGTCCTACTCTTCGTAAAACTTTTGTCATGCATTATAGACAATCAACTTTTAGCCGAAATATTCTCATTTCAATATTATTTTCAAAACAAGTTTTATAAGTCAAAATATACTCGTTTATTTTGAAAATAGTATTTTCAAAACTTAATGCCTATACACAAACAACAACAACAACAACAACGCTTGTGAAATAAATAAAGTTAGATAAACTTTACTTGGGATAAAAAAAACTAAGGCTTGCCGTACTAATCTAGGTTGCGTGTCGGAGCCACACATTTATACTATCTGACTTGACACTATTCAGACTGCTTTACTGAGGTGAGTTTCACAGTCCCCTTTTTACCGCTTTACTTATTTGTGGTAAAATTCATGAACTTAAAACTTAAACTATATTGTCTTCACTAAATTATGAATTTTTGAACCATTTGATACATTTTGAACCCTTTAACTTATTTTGAACTTAAGGCATGTTCTTAACCCTTTAGTATGTTTTGAACTCTAATGTGCCATACGCACTAAGTGCCCATGTTCGGAGCAATCTTGATTTGATTGTATATAATAGTTGTTTTGATATATTTGTTCATACATTCGCATTGTTAGTCCCCGATTGGTTTGCCGTTCGCATTCTATATATACGTACCGTTCGTATGGCTCCCTTGTGCGGATCAGTAGGTAGTATGGATAGCGCTATTAGAGGTCGGCCAACCTCTCGTTCCCCTGTCTACGGAACGCATATTATTTATCTTTGGGGTTATGTCGCATACTTTATTATATACAAGGTGATATTATTATGAACTGTTTGACCATGTGTGTATCGATTACCATGTGTACTACTGTTATTGTGGAAATGTATCTGAACTTATATGTTACAAGTCTATTATGGGTGGGACTTGTGACATACTGAGTTGACAGGACATTTGCCAGGCGGACTTTCTAAAAAAAATGGTTTTTCGTACTACATAAAAACCTGTGTGCTTACCAACTATTTTCATAGTTGACCCATTTTCTCATGCATTTCAGGTTATCGTTGGTAAGCATATTTTATGAAGATTTTAAATAAAGGAGTCTTCACGAGTCATTTGTGGTCATTATGTAGTTAAATGTTATCTTTTGGAAACCAAACTTTATGTTTCAATTGCCAAGATCGGCTAGAACAATATTGTAATGTTGCACTATTTCCTTAAATTTTAATTATGGTATTGTATTATATCTCTTTGCGAAGTATATTGATTTTGTCGCACCTCTCGTTTCCGCCTCCGGCGGGGTGTGGCAGACTGGTATCAGAGCCAAGGTTATAGTGAATGCCGATATTTGTAAAATAAAAATCGCAACTATAACCAAAATAAAATTTTCTTACGAGTCGACTAGTACCAGCATTGCATCGTTACTCCTAAATTATGCATAGCCTGTACACCTATGCATAATTCTGGAAGAATCATACAATGATGGGATTAGTAGTCTCAGATCATGTTTGGTCGGGTCTTAAGAGTCTGATCACCTGGAACCGCATTGGTTGTGTGTATGCATAGCATGTTCGTATGTTCACTATACTTTATATATATATATTTATATATATATGCCTTCTCTTTGCTATATATTATGACTTGATAGACTAAGCACATCTTTGTTTCTGTCACATTTCACTCGCTACCTATCGCCGTCCCGCACATCATCCGCCATGGTCCCTGTATAACTCACACAACCAAATGTTTTGGCCTATTTTAGAATCATGACTACAAGGAACACCCGTTCAAGAAGCATCAACAACAGTGTTGCTGAATTGGCAGATCTCCTCACTCAGATTGTTGCACACATTGATGCAGGACGAATCAATGAAGGAGCTCGTACCTCGACCAATGGCCATGGATGCAGCTATAAGACTTTCATGGTGTAAGCTCCCGGAAAATTTCATTGTACTTAACACTTTAATCAGAAATAAAGCACGATTTAGATCATCATGAAATTTTGCCACTTATCATATTTGCATATCATTTGGCATATGCATGATCAATGCGAATTGAGAGTTCAAAAATACACCGTTGTGATTAGAACAAGATTCCCCACGATCCCGATATTCTTAAATATTTAATATATATATAAATAAAATTTTATAAAAATAAAAATAAATTATATAAATCTATTGGACCGGGTCTAAGCCCAACTCACACCCAACACACTATTGGGCCTCGTATTCCCACGATTCAAGCCCAATCCCATTTGGGCCTTGCTAAGCCCACGACCCTCAAATTTTAACCGGGACTTGTTTTTGAATCCAATCCAAACCAAGTCGAGCCCAACACCCTTATTTATTTGTGCCTCGTCCAAATATCTCCACCCAAAGGCCATGTACAAAATTTAGTTTTGAAAATATGTGTTATGTTTTCTCCTTTTTAACCGGTCAAGAACCAAGCTAGGCACCAAACTAAACCATGCAACAAAGTTACCAAGTTAGACCAAGTTCATTGGCCCTAACGTGTTGCGGGTATAAATGATAAAAGAGGAGACAAACAAGACTAGTTTAGCCACCCTATTATAATAAACTAAACAACCTAGTCCTACTTTGACCACCATGACCATACCTTGACCCTTTTGTCCACAAGGTTATGTGTTTTCTTGCCTCTTGTGAAATGACCCAACCTCCTCATGCTTACTTAATGTTCGGCTGCCACCACCTCATGCCAAGAACCAACAAAAACTCACCTTACTTTACTTCGGAACTTGGACATATCATGCTTAGAATATTAAGAGTGCCATACTTACCTCATCTTTATAAATCTCCCTAGTCACTTAACAAGAACTCACAACTCACTCTATGTAAAACCTGAAAATCTAAAACATGAATAAAGACTAAAATACCCTTGAAATCAAAATTTATAAAATACGTAAAAGACATTTATATTCATTCAACGAAATTAAAACCTAACTTACGAATAACTAAAACTTAACAAATATGTGTATGTGATCGACCTTGTATGAAGGAAGTTAAAAGTCTCGCGTAAATAGTTGGGCCATTCGTTTTTGGGCCTTGTTTTCGCTTTTAATGGTGAACCAAGATGGGCGTACGTATTTGTGTTAGGTTGGACCCAAGCCGGCCCACACCCCCCTAGCCTAACCAAATTTATACCACTATAAATACAACACATTAACACAATTTGGAAACCCTAGTTTTGCCTCTTTTCTTTTCTTTTTCATTCGGCCTGAAGCCCTAACTCCCCCGTGGTGTCGACTTTGTTTCCAACGAGCTAAGGTATAACATGTTTTCTCGTTTTCCTTTGATAAAACCTAACGTATAATATATTGTATCATGTTTTGTTTTAGTCGAGCTTGTGTTCTTTTTAGCCGAACCGTATGAAACCGAGAACAACAAATATGAATTGAACCTTATATTATTAAAGAGCATGTATGTAATACGTATTGTATGAATCGGATCTTAAATAAGTCGAGCCACATAGAACCGAACCACATATATAAATAAATCGGACCTTATGTGAATCATGCAAACGTGAATATGTAAAGTACCGTAGAAAATTAGGGTTTGCGTAAAACATATTAGCCGAAACCTATGTATTAGCGAAACATGTGAGTTTGTGGAAGTGTATTAAATGAGTAAAGGTCATGCAAAACCTACACCCTAAGTGATGTGTGAACCGAACCCTAAATGGTTAGTGAACCGTGTACCATGCGCGTGTGTTGTGAGTCAAGTGAGCTTGTCGATGTGTAAACGTAGTAATGCGTGCTCATATCTAGTCGAAGCTATTGTGCATGTGTTGTGTAGATGTATATCTAATCTGGATAATAAGTAACTTGTGTAGTCACATGAAATCATAGACGTGCATGGGTATAAAAGTTGACGTATAATATGTGTATAAGTAACGTAGGGTTAAGACATGAATGTGTTGAGTAAATAAACAAGAGTAATGAGTCATTAAATGACGTAGCATGTAAAGTAAATGCACATTGATATGATATTAAAAGATTGAGAAAACCCTAGAACATAAATGAGAGTCGATTAGGGTTTGAAGTTGATTATATTAATTCGTTATTTCATGTGTAAGTTATGACTTTTAAACTATTTTCACATTTAACCCTAAACTTTAATAAATGACATAATGAACCTAATCTATAATATCAGTTATAAAACACTTAAGTCTCATTTAACTATAAAACCCTAAAGTAATAAGATCACTAAATACATTAAGTATGAGCACCAAACATTTAAAAGATCATTTCGACGATTATGGAATCATAAATAACATGTACGACCGTTAAATGTGTATAGGTTCTGTGAAGAGGAGTAATCCTTTGCTTCCGTATTTTGCTTTTTGGTCATTCATTTGGAATAAGGTACAGATATTCTGACCTTTTCAGTAAAGGTTTCTTATAACGTTTTCTTTTCGTTAGCTTTTATATTAAGGTTTCCTAAGCCTTTGCTATGAACCCTATTCGTTTGTTTGAGTTGCTTATCGAACTCGATTTCTGAATGGTGAAACATCTGATTTTGAACTATATGATATGAAAACTCTGATTTTGAAAATATGATTAACCTTCTGATAAAGTATGATCTGTGTCAGTTTTGACATTCTGATTGACCTAAGATAGTTTGACACCCGAGCCAAATATTTCACTAGTCATGGGGTTCCATGTCCGTTAATCATGATGCACCTCACATAACTCTAGGGCAGTAGAGTGATGTTCGGGCTTTTTACGTCCCTTATCTATTCGTTATGAGCTCAAGTTATGTTATATGACCAATATCTGTCGCTGGGGTATGGATGCATCCTAGATCTGTTATCTGTTATCTTAAGTTATATGTATCATCTGTATCTGATGATTGATGTTGCGTGCATGCACGTCCTTCATAACTCTGGTAGGTCTCCCATACAAATGTTGCCTTATGTGAATATGATTATGATCGATATTTGTTTCGGGCTCGTGGTAGTTAACTATAAACTTTATTCGTTAATTATGATTTATACTTTGAAAATGATTATGATTTTGCTATCTTTTTCGTTCACTATCGTTGGCGTATTTATTAGATTTTTTCGTATTAAACGCTTTGCTTTTATATCTGTTCACTGAGCTTTTGAAGCTCAGCCGAATTTCTTTTCTTCCGCGGCAGGTATCTAAGCATTGGAAGCCGGGTTTTGCTTTGGGATGAGTGCATGAGTGGACTTACCTTAGAGATATTTAGCTTTGATCTTATGATGCTATTTAAGACTTTACTATTTCGGATTATTTTGTTGGAGTTTATTTTCCGCTGGGACCTATGTATTGAAGTCATGTTGACTTGAATTATTCCGCTTTTATGTTAAGACTTCTTTTGGATATTTATGTATGCTTTGATATGACACCATTATTTGTGATTCCTTTACCCTTTTCGGGTCGGGGCGTTACACTCTAACACTCAACTCACTCAAAAACTCCTCTCAATTCGCTAGCAGTAGGAACGAATGGGGAAGGAAGGAAAAAACGTGACCAAGCAAGGAAATAAGAAGACTTTGGGGTAGTAATTGAATCGTTTAAGGTTATAAGGAGAACAAGGGTCTTAGTATTGTTTTCATTCGCTCGTTGTGCACTCATTCCCACTCAAATCGAGTGTTGTAAGTTTACTTAAAAACCTTGTCTATTTCTTGTATCATTTGTCCCTTTATTATATATATATATATATATATATATATATATATATATATATATATATATATACTATATATATATATATATATCACTGCGTTCAAGTCATAAGCACCTAAGTCCTATAATCTCGTTATATGTCTAGTATCATCATCACTAGACAGTCGACACTCACTCACACTCTAAGTTAACATGACTTCGATTAGACCAGACCGACCCAGAGAGGAACGTGCCCACGAGGGCACCACCAGATGTTGTAGATGAACCTACTAAAGGCGAAATTATATCATAGCTGACAGCACCATGGGCTAGTGTGACCATCCATAAATTTCCCGGCTATTATTTATCAGAATATGTGAGTTATTTATTTTTGTGGTTATTAAAACTCAAAAACGAGAAGTCATCTCGTGTTTTCCAAAGTCCTGGCACCACACGTATACCGACGCCTTGATAGTATTGGCACGGAATTTATTTTCTAATGTCAAAATAATAATAATACCATATTAATTCACTCGTCAAAACGTCTCCGGAAAAATAAAATTTATAAAATATGGACACTCGGAAAAAATATTTTACATGGGAATACGTTATTTCTAACTGAGCAAATTATACAGTACGGGGTACACAATATACATTTATTAATAATAATCATAATAAAACTAAAAATAAAACCTAACCTAAACATTCGGCCGTCCCCTACCTCCCATTTTTCAGTTTCTCAGTTTTTCTTCCTTTTTGGTCTCCTTCTCCTTCTGGAAATAAAACCCACGCCACCATTGATCTCAAAACTCCCAAACTCCATTTTTGTGATAAACCCTGGCACCCTCAACAATCTCTATCAACCTATAGTCAAACAAGGATGAAAAGCAATCGATACATCACCATCAATTGTTGTCTCTCCTCCCAAAGCGCACAAGACCAGGTCCTTGGGAATTGAAGAAAGAGAAGCCACCTTACCCAAGAAACAACCATACACAAGATCGAGGTCATGAAATCAAAGTCAAACTTTTCTTTCTTCTCCTTTATGTCCCAAATGGTCTAAGCAGAAGCAAGAGGCACACTCAAAACAAAAATCTACACAAAAAAATCATCACAAGATCAAGACTTTTGCTAGGTTTTCAATTTCGGTTGGTTGTTTGGATTTGCTTGGATCCGGTTTTTGATAACTTATATTCTTGGTCGACTCAATCTATTATAAGGATCTTGATATTTTTTGTTTTTGTTTTGTGTCCATTCATATTATCAGAAAATGAATTCGAAATAGGAGTTTTTTTTTATCATGATGGTTATCTATCTTTTCTGGATCGTTTGGTATAAGTGCAGTGTTATGATTTCTTCATAATGTCGTTGCTTGTGGTCTAATGAATGACCGTAATTTGTAAAACACGGATATTGGCTTGGGAGTGATGTTTGTAATTTGTCCTTGGTATTAAATTCGTTTTTAAATATTGTCACGATTTTGGTCGTTTGGTTTGGTATGTAGGCACGAGACGAACCTTATGGGTAACTTCGTAGATTAAGGATGCGTTAGATGCAGGTAGAACTGTGGAGTGAACCCTGATGGTGAGATCCTGAGCTAGTAACAGGACTTGAGTGGTAGTTATTGTCATAGGACGAAACTCCCTTGAAGGTGGTGTGTATCCACGACCCAGCGAGGAGTTCCGTTTTCTATGCGACACCAACCTTAGGGTCATCAACCCGACCTTAGGGTGGCTTAGTTGATGCTTGCCGTCTGGCTTTTTCTCTGGGTGCTGTCTTTGTTGGAATCACTCCTAAACCTTATTCAAGTGTTAGTTACTCATATGTAATAGTTAGCTTAGTATGGCCTTTATGTTTGTTGGAGCCTTAAGAAACATGTAGAAGGCCCATGAGCTTGGCTGCCTATAGGAGAAAGGGAAGAGTAGGTGGTTCCCCTAGCTCCGCCTATAAATACCTTATGTAAACCTTCATTTGAAGGTTGGTTGTTCAAGTTATCTCCTTTCACATACTCCTGCTGGCGTGTGCCGTATTACTCATGGGTGTTGTGTGTTTGGTTTCTTGTTCAATCCTCTCTATCTTTCTTATAAGCTGATGTGGTAAAACTAGTGACCCCTGGTGGTATCAATGTAAAATAGTTGGGTGTATTTCTTTTGTTTTAAAATTTTCTTGGTTTTGGTCTTCACATGCGTAAAGAATAGCGTGTTCTTTGGTTAAACTTAAGCTTGTTTTACACTTTTAATCCAGATTCTTGTACTTTCAACGTTTTAAGGTGTTAAATACTGTTTTTGACAAAAAAGTTTCAAACTTTTGCAGTGGATAAGCGTTTTGAACTTGATTTTGTTAGGTGGGTGATTCTACTGCATTAACACACTGTTTAGCGTTTAGTTCATCAAGATTACACTTTGTGTTATTTTGGTACTATTAGCGTATTCCATAACAAAATACGGTTTAGAAACATATTTGGGCAAAATCAAAGTTACTGAGTAAACCTAAAATTAAAACCCTAAATTCTGCGTAAGTGCCTCTTGGTTTGATCTTCATTTTAGTGGTTTATTCGTGTTTTCTTACGGATAATAAATGAAATCGTCAACTTTGGATATATCTTGCCTTTGTGATAGTGTAAAAGATCACATTTGGTAAAACCTAAAATTAAGCTAAGCATAAGCTTATTGAAATCCCTACGTAAAAGATTTTCCCTACAAGCTAGTCTTAGCATAAGAAAATCCTAAGCCTAACTCACAGCATAACTTTTGTCTAAGCTAACTTTAGTGTTTTTTTCTACTCTGTGTCGTAATTCTCTACGTAACTCCTCAGTATTCTGGCGTAACTTTGGTGTTTTTACTTATAAGTGCTACTTGGTTCTTGTTTTTCTAAGCCTAAGGATACTTCATCAACAAGGGTTCATTCGACTACAAAGATCCATTTTTACCAACACAAGTTTATCAACATGTCACAACCACCATACTCTAACTATTTCCCATACACTTATCCTCATCCTCAACGTCAACAACAACTAACTCCACAACATCAACAATGGAATCAACAATGAGCAATTTATCAACAACTAATTTAACCAACAACATACTCCACAACTGGAAATCGCAACCTCAAATGGTTCAACCCGCACGAAATCTTCAGCTCAATCATACAAATGACTCATCAACATCCATCAAGGATCACTATGAAGGAACACACTTGGTTTGCAAAGATGTTTGAAACTTTAGCGACCAACAAAATCAATTCATGTTGGATCACTTGGTAGACCTCCAATGCTTTCCTCCAAACTACGATCAATGGGTGATAAGGTTCTTTAGGTTTTGTGATCTGAAGAAGCCACATGGAAAGATTGCTCTTGGAAGGTCCATTTGAATGCCCTCGCGTCATTGTACGAGATCCAAATGCCATTCCTGAGATGAACAAAAGCGAACATTGCTCTTTACATTGCGGAGACTTGAATCCTCGAGAACTTCTACTGTATGAAGCGGATGAACTTGCAATGGAATATATCTCTAAGTTACCAACCTAATTCTTAAGTAGTGTTGATGCTCAAAAGCGCGAAAATGTGGGATCATATTAGATGTCTTCTTATGGAAGGGTCTGTACTCAATCGGGAAGATTTGGAATCCAAAATTTACTTGGCTTATGAACACTTCATGATTGAACTGGAGAACTTACTCGAGTCTATCATCACCGATTTTCGGACATCATCAATGATTTGGATAACCAAACATCCACATGCAAGTTGCAGTGAATACTAAGTTCTAAGTAGTCTTGGTCTGAATGGAGAAGTATGTCATTTTTCTCCGTCAGCGAAAAACATGCATCGATCACACCTACGGTTGTTAATGCGATTACTTGAAGCCTCATGAAAAGGAAGTTGATAGGGAAAGGATTCTCAGTGCTCAAATTGCTCAGGAAAATCAACAACTTATATGCTCAAATTGATTATTCTCCTCAACGACAACTCAGCCAGCGCTACAAATCACACATGATCGCCCGAAACCTCCATCTCAACAAACTCAATTGGTTCCATACAACAATAACAATGCTCAAGTTGAAGCTGAGGAATCGATCCGTTCCGAAGCATTGCAACAAGGATTTGCTATTATGATTACTATGCCTTTATGCATTATACCAACAAAATCAACAACGTATCGTTCCTCATCTAATACAAGAATCAAGCGTTGTGAACAATGGACGAGTTGAAGTTCAGAATAAATGGTTAT
>OU343218.1:150809648-150874459 GCA_910596185.1 Chrysanthemum makinoi
CCTTTCATCTAACAAATCCTATCATCAAGTTCCCTCAATTTTTTTCACAAAGTAAACAATTTCTTTTAAAATTCAACCCATTATATTTAGAATGGTTTGCAATAATAAGTTGGGTGGGCAACAAGCGACGACAAGGCTTAAGATTAGCTTTACAGATGTGAAGAAAAGTTGCTACTGAGATTTGTGGGGAAGAAGGTAACATATTTGGTGGGTAATTTGTATTTTGCTAGAGAAGAGTAGTGTCAATTGTTTCGGTTGGCTGACAAACCGAAACAATGAAAAGGTTGTGGTTTTGATCGGTCATACTCGGTTGAGCTAGGGGGGAGGACGCGATCGACTACTTGGTTGGGGGTCAACCAACCGAGCAAAAACACTTCCATTAGCATTGGCCTTACATATATAGTGTTACAACTATATCAATTATTTGATATTGTCAAATCTTAATCAAATTTAACTTGTATGCATCTTTTGGTTGGGATAACTAATTTGATACAGATAATGAATCATTGAATCATTGAATCATTCCAAAGTCAAATATTTGCCTAAATAGTTAATGATATAAGATCATTCGGTGACAAAAGATTATTTACATATCGCATCAATCTCCACCCCTTTATTTTATTTGATCTAATGGATAAGATTAATCCCAACAATATAAAAAACCAACTTTCATCTTTTTTTTCAAATATTAATAACTTTTAAACCGTTAATCGTTAAACGGAAAAAAAAATATCATTGTGACGAGCATTTAATTATCTTTATTATAGAAAGGACTTTGATATGCGGCCGCCGGTGCATGGACCGACCCAATCGCCAGACCGGACCTAATCGAAAACCGACTTCAAGATAAACCTCAGACCAGACCGAATGTGGTCGGTCCGCCTCGTCCGGACCGTCCGTCGGTCCTTCGGTCGGTCCGGTCCAAATTAGCCTAAATCCTTCGGGTTTGGTCCCACCGGGACCTAATTAGACCAAATGCCAAGATCGCGGGACCGACCGAATGTGGTCGTCCTGCTCGGTCCCACCGGTCCGGTCCGTTCGGTCGGAATGCTCACCCTTACTTTGATATACTTTCGACAAAAAAATTTTCGTATTTTTCACGCTTTTTAAGTTTTTCGTTTTTTACGTTATCGAATTTGCATTGAAAAATCATATATGATATAACACTAATTTGATATTAGTGTAAAATCATATATGATATGTAATATCATTTGTGATATTAGTGTAAAATCACATATGATATCACATGTGATATTACATATCATATATAATTTAACACTAATATCACATGTGATATTCAATTTAGTATTTTATCATATATGATTTTTTCATGCAAATTTCAAGAACGTAAAATAAACGAAAAGATCTAAAAAAACGGAAAAATGATTTTTTTTTCTTTTTTCAAAAGTATATCAAAGTGCCCGTCTATAGAAAGATAATTAAATGCTCGTCGTGACGGTGTAAATATTTTCGCTTAATGATAAACGGTTTAAGAGATATTTAAATTATAAAAAATGTGTGAAATAATAACGCTTTAAATATCACCATTAATTTTCTTTGGATTGGATATGATACGTGGATGTGGAAAAGTTTGATATGTAAAATAACTTTCCTCATAGTTAATACGATATCCTAAGTCAGAATGTGATTATTTATTCACAATCTTTTGCAAATCGCCCATTAAATATTTTTTTTCCGGAAGGCAACTATTTTTATTAAAGTAAATAAATAGATAAATAAATAAATAAAAACTTGACTTGCCCATCAAGGAGAACTTCAAACTTCAATTATGAATCGATTATTTTTATTATGTCGCCTTAGGTAGAAAAAATAAATTGAAAATGTTAGAAAATAACAAAAGAAAATTTATTAAGAAACCTAAAATTCTGATTATTATTTTTTTTCCAATTAACATGAAAGTAGTTTATTAATTTGTGAATAAGTGGATCTCTTTAATGTTATGAACAAATATTGCCACATAAGTTTAAGCATAAAATTAACGTACCAATTATTAGCCATGCTAGTGCTTATGACAAAACTTTTTTAACTTAACCAAGTTGTTTAAAAAGGCATTCATTTGGATATTTAGAAAGTTGTTGAGCAATAACCCCAAACGCTTACATAGGCGCGTCAATACCATGATTTAATACACTCGTGATATTTAGTTACTTAATTTAATTTTACTACGCAATGTGTTTGGAGTTTTGGACGAATGCTCAATGAAACATACAAAGATGAATAAGACATGGCGGCTATTTACTCAACTTAAACTTATGGTGTGCTTAGGCTCCTCGGGGATTCAATACTCTTACTTTTCACTGCCACGTCAACTTTATCTTTCCATGCCGACCTTCGCGCTTATTGGACGCCCCAAAGAAGACTCTAACTCAAGTTCATTTAAAAAAAAAAAAAAAACAACAACAACAACATTTTTAACACAAAATAAAATTTCATTAATAATTAAAACGTTACATAATAATTCAAATAAAATTAAAACATTATGAAACTTATTAAAACATTACAACACTTATTAAAAATATAGGTTGTGGCGCGGCCTTGATCGCCTTTGAGTTTCTGTGATTGTTTGTTGTTGTACCGCTGCAAAGATAGGTCGATTGGCGGCAATGAACATGAGATCAGATCATGTTTCTTTGTCGCTCAAATTCAACTGTTCTTCTAGCCAATTTTTCTTTCTCCATTTCTCTTTTGCTCCATCTCCAAACACCGCTGCCGTTGTTCTAGTTCTTCTTCTTCAAATCATAGTATCCGCCACTCCTTTTTCCGTCCAATGCCTTGACTTGATGACATTCCATTTCTCGGCAACACCTTCCATAGGTAGCTTTCAAAACTCCAAATATTTCTTTTTATTCTTCTTTGCAGATATCACGACCAATTGGTCTACCATGCACACGGCACATCCGAAAGTGCACATCCGAAGTTGAAGTCCTTGCTTTGCGACCATCATCTTGGCCAAAAAGCCGCATATCATTATCCTTCCAAACATAATGGTCCCTCAAAATCTTCCAACAATGCTCCAAAACAAACGGATGATTACACACTAGTTGGTATTCAACACACGCTCGTGTATAAACAGTGAGGTCATTCTCACTAGAGCTGGCATAACAGATCCACACGACACGACACAAACACGAACCTGTTAAGACACGGACTCATTAACGAACACTAACACGACACGATAACAAATCGGTCATTTTTTTCAACACGAACACGACATCAATATTAACAGTTACACGACACGAACCTGTTAAAGGACCTGTTAACAAAAATACTAAATTTATACCAAATACATAACGAAACAATACCTGCACTTTCCATATCTAATGCCCAAAAGGTGAGCCAAAACAAAGCGCTAACATACCTGGTTAATAAGTTACGTGTACAAAGCAACATTATTGATTTTAGAGTACAGCAACATTATTCAAATACATTTTTTCTGTTCTTCCTTCCGGTTGTTCCTTCTTGATCCCCTTCAAACATTGACCCAGTTTGAAGCATCCGATTCAACACTAACTTCAAGCAACATTATTTCTTCAGTGAGACGACATTGCTATCTGATTGTGCTTGTCCCTCGACGACTTCTCCCGGCTAGCATCCTCTTCTAAATGCGAACCTTTTCCGCAAGACACGCCTACACTCCTCGGGGTTTCATATTTATATAGTGTTAGAGAATCAAGCTTCTCTTGTAAACACACCAGCTCCTTCGCAACAGATTTCCTAGTGTCCCGCATAACCGGATGCACTCGATAAGTAACATATCAAGACGAGTATTAGAAACCTTTAATAATCATATATGCAATCTAAAGATGACTACGCAATGACTAAAACATTTAATATACCAAGTATCAGATGGAAAGAAACCAACATAGAACTTTAACGACAAAACAAAACAAGTTTAGTCTTAAACCCAAAAATATTAATAATAAACTAAGAAAAACGGACATAAGCTAGTCTAAAATATTAATAATAAACACCATAAGCTATAACAATCTAAACTTACTTAATACACTAAATAGGCATCTAATGAATCCAAATAAGCTAACTTAAAACTTGAATAGCACTTGAGAATTAATCGAATTGCTAATTGAAACAAAGACACAAAGGCTACGGGCACTTTTTGAGCTTGTTTGGAATAACTGCAGGAGATCGCCCTCAAGCTTCCGGGAACTTGAGTCCACCTGCTAGCCATCTTTGCCCCCTATGGCGTGCCATGATAGCCAAGGCTACGTACTTTATAAATAAGCCGAGAAAAGGTCAAGAGCAGCATAAAACAAATGTGGGTTACTTCAAGAGCAAAATGTTTGATAATAAGCTACTACTAAAAATTATAAAAATACTATTAACTAGCTAACCTAATGAATAAGATGCATGCAAAATTGCACCGTGAAACCATTGTCACGAGTAAAACATGGAGGGTGCCCGAGCCTCTGCTGAAAGAAAGACTAGAACTATGCCCGGCCATTTAACCTTTAACCCTTAGCTAAACCATTGTAATAATTCTATTAAAAGTTGTAAAAACCCAATCACATGATCTCAACCTTGTTCAAAGATAGCTTTGACAATCAAACTTGTTAATACAAATATCGTCATTAAACGTTATTTATATTTTTGATCTTTGCCTAAGTTTTGTTAACGACAAAAGTAAATTTAATTTATAAAAGCTTAAAGCTTGTCAAGTTTATTAGATATTAAAACAGGCTTTCTTAAACAATATATTCATCATTCAAGCATTTACATTTATGATTAGTAACATCTTGATATTTCTATTAATAGTAATACAACATTTGACATCATGTATTACATCATGGAGATCATTGGAAGATTCCATTAGATATTTTGTGAAGATTTGTACTCTTCATATCTTGCACAATCTTACTTAGATAGAGTTGACTTTAGACAATATTTGATATCTTGACTGCCGACCGGGCGTACCATTTTGGTACACGGGCGAACCCTTTTAGGGGTCCGGGTCCGTGGACGCTCCTGTCCAATTTGGCTATAAATAGCAATGCCAAGCCAAGTAGTTTCTCATCCCTTTCTAACATACTCTCATACATATCTTCTCTCTAACCCTTCTAACTCGGTTTCATATCATATTAGTGATCTCTTTTGTAGCAAAGAAGATCAAGTCATATTCAAGCTTCAACCAGAAGTTGGAAGTCTTGTTTGTTTAGTGTTGTATGATCTAGTGTTGATTCATACTTCATTGTTGTATCAAACCATCATAATCTTGTGAGTGTGAGTGGTTAGTATTTTAGTCCTCAAAATACATTGTGTGTGGGAGTAGTTGTACCCTTGGAAAGAACTCGACATCTAGCTTAATGTCGGAAATAGTGTGTTGTGTAAAGGTTTCTCCGCGCGGTGAAAGGAGCTTGTTGACTAGTGAAGTTAAACTCTCGAGTGTGAGACTCGGGAGTGGAGTAGGGCAAGGAAAAAGAGTCCTTGTAGGCCAACCACTATAAACAACTTGTTGTGGTTTGATCATTTCTTTCCTTATTTACTTATTGCTTGCATATTTCATTAACATACTAAGATCAATATCAATTGATCTTTCAATAAGTTTCAAAACAAAGTTTTAATCGGTAAACTATTCAACCCCCTTCTAGTTTTCTACAATTGGTACCAGAGCCTCGTTGCTCAATAATTTCTAAAATAACTTGTATTTTATAAACTTGAAACGATCCATGGATTCTAAAACTTTAAAGAAGGGCAATCTATGCAAAGACCACCACTCTTTGAAACCAATGGATTTATCTATTGGAAAAACCGTTTTGAAACATATGTAAAATCAAAAGATATAGATCTTTGGTTTATTATTGTTAAAGGAGATTTTAGTTCTACAACAAAGGATATTTCCGTTGATGAACAAAAGAAATTAGTTGCTAAAAATAATGAAGCTAAAATGATGCTTTATAATGCTTTACCTAGAAAAGAATATGAAAGAATTTTTATGTGTGAAACCGCTAAAGATATTTGGGAATCTTTAATTGTTACACATCAAGGTAATTCACAAGTCAAGGATAACAAAATTGATCTTCTTGTTCAACAATATGAACAATTTGTTATCCCTCAAGATGAAACCATTGATTGTGGCTTTGCTCGCTTTAACACTATCATTACATCACTTAAAGCACTTGATGAATCTTTTCGTAGTAAGAACTTTGTCATGAAATTTCTTAGAGCACTCCATCCCAAATGGAGAGCTAAAGTGACCGCTATTGAAGAATCAAAAGATCTCTCAATAATGTCACTAGACGAGCTAATTGGCAACCTCAAAGTTCACGAAATGGTAATGGAGAAAGATTCTGAGATCATCAAAGGAAGAAAGGAGAAGATCAAATCCGTTGCTCTTAAGGCAAAGGCGGAATCAAGCGATGATGGTGAATCTGGTTCCGATAGTGAAGATGAGGTATGCATGGCCGTTAGAGATTTCAAGAAGTTCTTTAGAAGAAGAGGAAAGTTTGTAAGACAACCTCGAGAAGAAAAGAAGCCATTTCGAAAAGATCGGGATGATAAGAAGATTAAAGGTGAAAGAAAGTGTTTTAGATGTGGTGATGCAAGTCATCTCATAAGAGAATGTCCCAAGCCACCTAAAAACAAAACTCAACGAGCTTTTGTAAGTGGTGCTTGGAGTGATAGTGAAGACGATGAAGAAACAAGCAAGGAAGAGATCGCTCTAATGGCACATGAGTCAAATGAGGTACTTTCCAACTCTTCTTATTCCTCTATAGATGATGACACCTTGCAAAAACAATATAATCAATTGTGTGAGCTAAGTCTAAAAATCATAACTAAAAATAAATTTCTAAAAACCCAAAAGGAGTTTTTGGAAAATGAGGTATATGAGTTAAAAGAAAAAGCAAAACGACTAGAAAAGGAAAAGCAAATGACGATGATTGTAAATCATGTCAAGAGCTTAATCTTGAAATAGAAAAACTAAAGCTCACACAAGAAGTTTTAATAGAAAATAATTCTAAGTTTAAAAGGTTTAACAAAAACATCGCCATTGCCGATGAAATAGTTAAAATTCATAAAACACCATGAGACATGAATGGGCTAGGTTTTAATGAAGTATTAATTCCAAAGAGTCAAAACAAAACGGCCAAAAAGACGAACATTCTCATCAAACCTGTGCAGATAAGACGGACGAACGGAACCAAAATAAGGGTTCCGTCCTGTGCAAATGGTACCGCTGGTACTTCAACAGAACGAATGTTCGCAATACGGACCGCACTGAATTTGTTAAAATAACAAAGAAAACCAATGATAATGTTAAACTAAAACCGACCATTATATCGTGAGTAGGACTTGTTAAAAATGAATTTAGATCAAAAACTACTCAACAACGATATAAAACTTCTTTTGCCAAACGTGCCTTTCCTAAGAGCAACCACAACGTTCAACCTAACTACCAACACAACGGTTGGAATCAAAACTTTCCTAGACCATATCAAACTTCCGATTACATGCCATGGAACCCTTACCCATCATTTCCATACATGAATCAAATAAATGGTATGTTTAACCCAAACGGACCCATGAGATATTGGGGACCAAATGTTTGAGTTATTTGCTTCTTAGGTATGCTTGAAAGTTGGATTGGAACCCGATGAATGGATAAAAGATAGTGGATGCTCACGACACATGACGGGCAACAAAGTCTCTTCTCATCATACCAAGAGTATGACGGAGGTAATGTCACTTTCGGTAGCAATCTCAAAAGCAAAATCATTGGCAAAGGTACGATTGCTCATAACTCTCTAACTATTGAAAATGTTGCTCATGTGGATAGGTTAGGATTTAATCTACTTAGTATTAGCCAACTATGTGATAAAAAGTATAAAGTACTATTTGATGAAAATGGTAGTAAAATACTAAAAGATGGTATCACCATAGCTAAAGGAGTTAGGAAAAATAACATATACGTCATGAAAATAGATAAAACATATAATGACAAACTTTGCCTAACAACATTAGACGATAGCTCATCTCTTTGGCATAGACGCTTAGGTTACGCTAATATGAGACTTATACAAAACCTATCTTCAAAAGAGTTGGTTAGGAATTTACCAAAACTAAAATATGACCAACACTTTTGCGACGCTTGCAAAATTGGTAAACAAACACATAGTAGTCACAAATCTAAAAATATGGTGTCCACATCTAAGTGTCTAGAATTATTACATATGGACTTGTTTGGACCATCCGCTATAAGAAGCTATGGAGGCAACTTATACACTTTGGTCATAGTAGATGATTACTCAAGGTTTACTTGGACGTTATTTTTGAAAACCAAAATGAAGCTTTTGATAAATTTGAAATACTTAGCAAGAAAATTCAAAATCTTCTAGGTGTCGAAATTGTGTCGATCCAACGGATCATGGTCGTGAATTTGACAACGAAACTCAATTTGGAAACTTTTGTGATACAAATGGTATAACACATAACTTTTCGGCTCCACGAACACCTCAATCAAATGGAGTAGTAGAACGTAAAAATAGAACAATTCAAGAAATGAGTAGAACAATGCTTAATGAACAAAACATTCCTCAAAAGTTTTGGTGTAACGCCATTGACACTTCTACATATATTTTAAATAGAGTCCTAATACGTCCTTTCCTAAACAAAACACCATATGAACTTTATAAAGGTAAAAAGCCAACATTAGGATATTTTAAAGTCTTTGGTTGTAAATGCTTTATTCTTAATACTAAGGATTATCTCACCAAGTTTGACCCAAAGTCTTATGAAGGTGTATTTCTTGGTTACTCTCAAACTAGTAAAGCTTACATTGTCCTAAATAAAGAAACAATGATAGTCGAGGAATCGTTGAACATAACATTTGACAAAAGTCCACCTCCCTCTAAAACATCACCTTTGGTAGATGATGACTTAGTTGAAAGTCAAATAATTGAAAGTCAAATTAATAATAACAAGGAGGATGAACCATTAAATAAAGAAATTATCAATATAAAAGAATCTAAAAGTCATCCATTAGAAAAGGTCATAGGAAAACTTAATCAAAGAACCTTAAGATCACAAGCTCAAAATCAAAGTAATCATTTTTGTTTTGTATCCACCATTGAACCCAAAACCATAAATGAAGCAATAAAAGATGAATCATGGGTAATTGCCATGCAAGAAGAATTAAACCAATTTGTTAGAAATGATGTTTGGAAACTAGTTCCAAAACCCAAAGATCAAACTATAATTGGAACAAAATGGGTCTTTCAAAACAAAATGGACGAAAATGGTGTAGTATCTAGAAACAAAGCTAGGCTTGTTGCACAAGGTTATAATCAACAAGAAGGAATTGACTATGATGAAACTTATGCACCGGTAGCTAGACTTGAATCTATTAGAATATTACTTGCTTATGCATGTGCTTATGATTTTAAATTATTTCAAATGGATGTTAAAAGTGCTTTCCTTAATGGGTTTATTAACGAAGAAGTGTATGTTGCTCAACCTCCGGTTTTACCGACTTTGAGAAACCACATCATGTCTTCAAACTCAAGAAAGCATTATATGGCCTTAAACAAGCACCTAAAGCTTGGTACGACCGTCTTAAGACTTTTCTTATTGATAACAAATATACTATGGGATTAGTAGATAATACTCCTTTTACTAAGAAAAAGGAATCACAAATTATTATTGTTCAAATATACGTTGATGACATTATATTCGGATCAACTTGTCAAGAACTATGTGATGATTTCTCTAAAATCATGCATGACAAGTTTGAAATGAGTATGATGGGTGAGTTAAACTTCTTTCTAGGACTTCAAATTAAACAACTAGAAGATGGTATTTTCTTTAATCAATCTAAATATATAAAAGACATGCTTAAGAAATTTGGTCTTGAAGATTCCAAACCAACTAAAACACCCATGTCCTCGGACACTAAACTCATCAAGGACGAAGAAGGTGAATCCGTAGATAACACTAAATATAGAGGAATGATTGGTAGCCTACTCTATCTTACGGCTAGTAGACCCCACATTATGTTTAGTGTTTGTCTATGTGCTCGCTTTCAAGAAAACCCAAAGGCATCACACTTAGAAGCATTAAAAAGGATTTTTAGATATATTAAGGGAACAACGTGTTTAGGATTATGGTATCCCAAAGGAACGGTATAGAAACCATAGTGTATGCCGACTCGGATCATGCCGGTGATTATGTCGATAGAAAAAGTACAAGTGGTATTTGCACTTTTGTTGGACATTGTCTCACCTCATGGTTTGCAAAGAAGCAAACGGCTTTTGCCATCTCTACTACTGGGCCGAATACGCCTCAGCCGGAAAAGCATGTCAACAAGCTCTTTGGATGAAGCAAGCTCTCGGAGACTACGGAATTCATCTCAACGACATTGTGATACTTTGCGACAACAAAGGAGCCATCGATCTCAGCAAGAATCCCGCTCAACATGCTCGTACAAAGCACATTGAAATCCGCCATCACTTTCTTCGCGACAATGTTCAAAAAGGAAACATTTCAATCGAGAAAGTATCCTCCGAAGACAACATTGCCGACATCTTAACTAAGCCTCTTAAACGAACCTTTTAATCTTCTTAGACTTGGTTTAGGGTTAATGGAACCAAACATGTAGGATAAACATAGCCTAAAACATTAGAATAGTCAAACCAACACAATTTTGTCTTGTTCTCGCATCAGAGCTACGGCACCAAACGACAACACGGACGGAACCAAAATTTGGTGCCGCTGTCCGTGGTGTCTACGTAGCAAAACAGACTTTATACATAACATCTTCTTCCTCACAACTCACTTTACCAAAACGCGTAAAACTTAAACCAAGCTCATTATTGTCATCTTCCCACTCACTAATCACAGAAGATAACATCATTGTAAGTATCCTAACTACATTTCATCTCTTAATTCCGAGTCTAGGATTCTTATTTATGCACAAAACTATCACAAATCATTACATGGGGTTTTATGTATGCTTTTATACCAAATATGAATTCAATTGGCAAATTGCATAACTAGTCATTCAAATTAGGTACTACATTATCATATTGCATAAACAAAATCATGTTTCCCACTAATTGATAGATAATAAATATAAGGCCTTATTCAAACAACCAAACACCCCATGTCAAAAGTTTTGAAAAGCTTCTCACTTATAGGAAAACATTCTTTCATTGCTAATACAAATAGAAACGTTAGAATTTTCATCACTTGCATGCTCTTGAATACTAAAGGTATTGCATAACTAATATGCACTCCCGGTATATTCAAATATAGCCACATTGAATTAGGAGCATTTGGGTTATCTCATGGTATTTGCCAAACACTCCACTAAAACCATTTTGTGCATAAAATGAGTCGAGATAACCGCAACTCCAAATTGTTTTCATATAGGCACACACTAGAATCAAAAACGTTAAAATTTATCTTAATTTTTTAACATTAACTCTTGTCCTTAGGAATAACCATGGTAGCCGCAAGATTCTATGATCACAAAGACACTCTTAACTACATTCCCAAACACCACAAAACCAAAGGACTCACCAAGGAACAAATAGAAATATTTAGGGGTCTAGAATCAAGGTATTTCCACAAGGGTAGAACCATTCACTCATCCTTCCTTGAGCATACCAATCTTCGTGAAGAACTAGGCGCCATTCAATTCGATTGTCTTCTTGACATTGATGAACCAATTTGTCCTAGGTTCTGTGTTAGAATTCTATGCTAGTGTGACCGGTTTTAGTGATGAAGATGATGAGTTTTGTCTTAGCTTTAGAATCAACCAAAATGACTACACCATCACTTTAAGTGAATTTGCTAGAGTACTAGGAATTCCCAACCGAGGAACTTGTGTCTACACGGATAAGTGGTCACTCATCGCCCTTGATGCAATCAATGACCGCTCTCTTCCCTACATAACCCGTTTAGCCGATAAGGATGTCATCCGTGAACACCTTTTTAACCCAAAAACGGATACAACCCGAGTAACCCGAAAGGGAAAAGAGGTAGACCGAGATCCATATGGAATGGAGCTCAATGAACTTAAGCACGAATTTAAGAAATGGGAGGAGTTACTTAGAGCAAACGGCATTAGCACCATAGGGAATAGGGATCACATAAACGCTTGTCTTTGTCACATGCTTTACAACTTGTCCACCCGACAACCATTCAACTTAGCCTACTACATAGCTAGGAGAATGATTGATATTCCAACTCAAGGATCCGTTGCTCTTCCATACGGGATGCTTCTCACCCGTCTCTATAGAAACTTCGCCCCAATTCCACCAACCCCAAAAGGAATGCACCTTCACTATGAACTCATCCCTCACATCTTTGTACCTTTGAGTGATGATCGAGTTGCTAAGACTAAAGGCAAGAGAGCTAAACCTCCAACTCCTTCATCATCATCATCAAATAGCTCCGAGGATGGTCTTCCAAGCTCTCATCTCCGACCTCATGAGTATTATACGATCTCTTCCGAGATTGAGAATGAATCAACAGAATTCAAGCAAACTAAGGGAATGTTCAAGTGCCTTGGTAGGATGATGAACAAGATTTACAAGAAATTGGACAAATAAGGGTACTTTAAGGAGTGTTTGGAACAATGCTTTATCATTAATGTTTGATACTATTTAGTTGTTTTATTATGTAGGATGATAATATAACTTAAAACAATGGTGTATGCTAACAAACTCATGCATGGGGATAGCACAAGTATGCTATCAAATTTTACCCATTTTCACTATATTGTGAAAATCAATAAGCCTTGCTCTTAATCTATGCTCCACTATGTTTACATATGTGTTATTTACTTTTCCTAACTAGAAATGTTTAGTATAACAGCTTTTGAGAAAAATTTCGTGTTTCGAAAATTTCAGTTTTAAGAAACATTCGTCCAAATTTCAAGACTCCACGGATCGACGGCACCATTATCTTGGTACCGCCCTTATGTAATTTGGTACCGCCATACTGTGCGGACCAGACGGCACCCTTTTTGGGTTCCGTCCGTATGATTTTGGTGCCGTGGATCCTCCGTGTAATTTTCTCAATTTCGACTCTTTCGTGATTCCAAATTATCTTCCATCACTTAAAAATCAACCTTAACTAGTTTATACTGTTATTAGAACTAGTATTATTCACTAAGGGATGTAAGAAATCCATTTCCCACCAAAATTCAAAAATTTGAAAAATCCACCCAAGGAGCCCTTTGCATAAAGGAAGGAACCAAATTTTTGGTACCTTCAAATCCGTGGGTAATCTGAATATTAGGAAATTCCACTCACTAGAACACATTAATTGCATATCTTTTCTTCTTCACTCCATCTTCTTTGTATGGATTGACTTGGGTGATATGACTAGCATTCAACCCACTTCCAAATCATTAGGAACCTCATCTCTTCAATGGTTCAACATCAAATCAAACCTTTTCTCAACAATTTCTTACCTCTATAAATTGAAAGGTTTTACCATGATCATCCTCACACCTTCTTCATTCTCATTACTATCTAGCAAATCAAAACCCAAGTTAAAAATGACTAAATCATCACCAAAACCTTGCAAGAAAACCGCTAGAATGAGCGTAAGGCCTTGTTGTTTTGTCAATCTTAGCTCATCATCCTAATCTTCACCACTCACAATCTCATCTCCCATTAGAGATGATACACACCTTACCTTAGCTACACCTACTTCATCACACATTGTGATCACCACTCCACCACCAATAAAAACACCTACTTCACCTCCACCGGCACCCATCCAAACATCCAAAACACCCTCACCACCTTCACCAAGGTCTCCCACTCTCACTCCCATGGAGTTATTTTCAACTCCACCAACATCACCAAATCCTTTCCTAGAGGACTTGGAAGACTTGCCTCCTAGGCCAAGTCATCCACCACCATTGCCATCCTTTGGCACCATTGAGCGAATCGCTCATGAATCACCTCGGTCATCCATTGACCCAAACGCCCCATTAGGGCCAAGACCTCTCCTTTTCCACCCCATTCACAAGGACATTCATGGTCCTTTATACGGGGATCATCCACTTCCATCATCAATGTTCCCTCATATTGAGGACATTCCGGAGAGCATGTGGGATGACAATCCCACTAGAGAGGAGATTCAAGCCGAACTCCACAACCTCCACCAATTCAAAGGCATGGTGGATTCTCACTTAAGTGAGACAATGCAAATGCAAAGTGCTTTGCTTGCATCCATCATGACCACTCCAAACATCCCCAACACCACCAACACATCCACCATTCCACCACCACAACCTCCCCAAACTTTCTACTCTCCAAGGCATGGTTGCTCTACTTGTGAGCAACGGGTCAAACCGGATCGGACCCGGTTATGGTCCATGACTTCCACGAAGAAATGAGGTTCATCCTCAACCACATTCTTGAGCGTCTCAACGCTTTTCCCATCCACCATCACTTTAGGATGGTTTTAAAATAGTCTTTCTTTTATTTGCTCTTTTAGGATTATTTTCATTTTCTTGTACTAGAAACACATCATTGTGTTCTCTTTTCATGATCTTTACTCATGAAAAATTTTAACTAATGAATGTTGTTTCTTATATTGTTGGTGTCATTACATAGTGTTTGGAAATGCTTGTGAATGATCATTATTACTAACAATTTTTTTGCTTTATTTTCACAATCCATGTATCTTCCCACAAAAGCACCCAATTTAGGGGGAGCTTTGAACATGGGGGAGATAATAGCTCGGCTCATTACATTCAAGATAGCCTCTTCTTTTTGTTGAGACAAAAAGGGGAGAAAATATAGAACTTGAATTATTTATATTTGACTTTTCTAAAAGTCAAACTGCATACTTTGACTTTCTGAAAAAGTCAACATCATGCATCAACTAGTGAATTCTTTGACTTTCATTAAAAGTCAAATTTCATACACTTGCATTATCATTTTCTTTTCAAGCTCTAAAACTAATATTTTTATAACTCTTGTACAAACTTTGTTTCTTTTATAAAAATAAATTTATATTTTGTCCTCAACAAAAAGGGGGAGATTGTTAATACAAATATCGCCATTAAACGTTATTTATATTTTTGATCTTTGCCTAAGTTTTGTTAACGACAAAAGTAAATTTAATTTATAAAAGCTTAAAGCTTGTCAAGTTTATTAGATATTAAAACAAGCTTTCTTAAACAATATATTCATCATTCAAGCATTTACATTTATGATTAGTAACATCTTGATATTTCTATTAATAGTAATACAACATTTGACATCATGTATTACAGCATGGAGATCATTGGAAGATTCCATTAGATATTTTGTGAAGATTTGTACTCTTCATATCTTGCACAATCTTACTTAGATAGAGTTGACTTTAGACACGATTTGATATCTTGACCCACGATCAAGGGTACCATTTGGTACACTCAAGGAACCTTTAGGGGTCCGTGGCTCCGTCCTCTGTCATTCAATTTGGCTATAAATAGCAATGCCAAGCCAAGTAGTTTCTCATCCCTTTCTAACATACTCTCATACATATCTTCTCTCTAACCCTTCTAACTCAGCTTTCATATCATATTAGTGATCTCTTTTGTAGCAAAGAAGATCAAGTCACATTCAAGCTTCAAACACGAAGTTGGAAGTCTTGTTTGTTTAGTGTTGTATGATCTAGTGTTGATTCATACTTCATTGTTGTATCAAACCATCATAATCTTGTGAGTGTGAGTGGTTAGTATTTTAGTCCTCAAAATACATTGTGTGTGGGAGTAGTTGTACCCTTGGAAAGAACTCGACATCTAGCTTAGTGTCGAAATAGTGTAAGCGAAGTGTAAAGGTTTTCTCCGCCCGTGAAAGGAGCTTGTTGACTAGTGAAGTTAAACTCTCGAGTGTGAGACTCGGGAGTGGAGTAGGGCAAGGAAAAGAGTCCTTGTAGGCCGAACCACTATAAACAACTTGTTGTGGTTTGATCATTTCTTTCCTTATTTACTCATTACATATTGCTTGCATATTTCATTAACATACTCAAGATCAATATCAATTGATCTTTCAATAAGTTTCAAAACAAAGTTTTTAATCGGTAAACTATTCAACCCCCCTTCTAGTTTTCTACAAAACTGAATAGCACATAAACATCCAAAGCATATAAAAAAGTCAACATTTTTTTAAACGTTAACTTTCAAAACATGAGATAAACAAACAACAATAGTCTATCTCAACTAATTTTTTTCTTTCTATATAGATCAAGAGTCTATTTTAAACTTTATAATTATTAACACAATCATTCGTCACTTAATTGTCCCTAATAACAACATATGGTCACTAAATAAATAAGATATTAAAAATGAAATATAATAAAGTGGTTTAATAGATCTGGTTGATATAATGAGATGAATACCTTAAGACGATAACGGAGAAGACATTGATGGATGGAATATTCCGTACGGGTTAATACCCTGCCGTCTGGCTTGACCTACACTTGAAATGAAATGAAATGAAATCAGATTTTCAAGCCTTGTATCTACTACTCAAATGAGTTTTGCACATACGTCCTCTTATGATTTGGAAATCAGATTTTCAAGCCTTGTATCCGCTAGTTAAAACCCGATAATAAAACCAAAATACAATCTTCCAATCCAAACACAGCCTTAATCGATAAGATTTAAACAACCAAAAATGAAGTGACAAGAAGTTAAGAACTTACCGTCAATGAAGTCGGTCTTGGGAAACACTCGCTGTGGAAGACTCGTGATATGGTTTAATCTCACATCATTTTCACCTTTGATTCACTGGTCTTGGAAGAAAAGAAGAAAAAGGAAGATGAAAAGATAGAAAAAGTAGAAAGAAGAAAAAGTAGGAAAGTGTTTTAGGATATTGTTGATTTGGTGTTTTAGGATTGCTCGCTCTCGTGATATTGGTGTTTTAGGATTGGAGGCTTTGTAGAGAAAAGAGGAAGTATTGTAGGGTTTATTTTTCTAACATATATATATAACCTCTCTTAACATGTCTCTTAATCCGGTCTTAATGAAGTCCGGACCTTAAGATAATTAAACTCAGCATAATTTTATTCGTCTTAACAGGTCCGAGCTGTTAAGACACCTAAACCTCGAGCACCCTCGACTAATTTATCTAAACCCTCCTGCTAAGAGCGTGCGTCGTGTCAGTTGCATAAGTCCGTGTCGGAAATTGCCAAAATTTAATTTCACCACTTCCGTAATTCCTCCAGCATTGTTGTAAATGACACAAAATTGACCAACTTTAAGATGAATCATATTTTTCCATTTTGTAATGATAGAGTTGTAATGCTCTTCGCACCAACCTCCTTCTCAAAGTAAGCAATGACTTCTCAAAATCCTTTAGCATTTTGGTTGTTTCCGTTATACTATTCTCGGATACATCACACCAAGCGTAACAAGGCGATCTCTTCTTCTTTTGACCAAAGCAACGAATCATTCTTGGCTTCTTTCTCGACAACCTTCTTCTTCGCTTTGTAGCTCGCTTTCTTCGGTTTGACCTAAGGACGCCTCTTCGACATTCTTCTTCTTCTTCGTCATCAATGTTAACCGAATCGCGGATAATGATCCATGAGCCTAACCGCACCCGAACCGCGGATACTTTGAGCCGGATAACCCGAACCGGTTCCAACAAAAAAATCAGGATTGGTGTATAATTGTTCGTCGAAATCAAAACCATCAAGATTGATACTGCTAACCGGAGAATATTCTTTATAATTTGAATATGAAGACATTGATGAATCCATTGTTGGACGGTACACAGATTCGGGTGACCCATACATAGATTGGTTGCTTCATCGAGAGTGGCTTTGTTGTTGTTGTTGTTGGATGTTTTGATACTTGTGGAACAAATGGACGATTCATAAAAATTGGATTGTTAGTTTGTTGTTGTGGAGCTTGTTGGGATTGATATTCGGTGGGGTTGGAAATTGATTCTTGGTGAGACACCGGTTAACCGGAAATTCGGATCCGGTGTTAAAATATGCGGGGCGTTTTGTGACAAATGGGATTTTCGGCCTTTTTGTTGTGGTGTTTTCTTAGACATTTTTGATAGAGAGGATTGTGAGATTTTTGATAGTGAGGATTGTGAGATTTGTGAGTTTAGTGTGTAAATATGTTGTGTATTTATAGGGTAGGTTTTTTTTTTTTTTTTTTTTTCGACTTGCAACGGCTAGTAAAAGTGGAATGTTTTTGGTTTGTGGTGTCATCGAGCACACGACCAAGTTATCTTTTTTTTTCGGCGATCGACAATCACCACAACAAGCCGATCGACTTGAAATCGATCGCCCTACACCCTCGATCGACCTTACTGCATGCAGCCTTAAGGAAAATGCATTTACCAAGTATAAATTTATTTACTATAAATCATTAAAAAAAGTTCAATGACCCGGAAGAAAATTTGATGCTTGATATTATGTAAAGGCCTAATATGAGAGGTTAAGACTAAACGGAGTGGTAGTGAGTAAGGGAGTAAGTGACAAACTCATCATGGTGACTCCCAAAACAGAAGTAAAAGTCACGATCAAATTTGTATCTCAGATATGAGTGGCTCACTAAAGTGAGTTGTGTAAAAACTTGAGCCCCACTCTAAAAATAATTGTTTTTTATTTGTATGAGTAGGGATGGCAAAAAAACCAGAACTCGGTGGGAAAATCTGAAACCCGAACTTTCTAAGGCAGGGGCGGGGCATGCTTATCGGGTTACGGGGCGGGTTTCGGGGATTTAATGGGGATCTTTATTGGTTTAAAGTGGACGGTTCAACATCCCCCTCAATCTCACGAAACACATATATACATACAAATATATCTTTACAATTATACATATAGTATTACGTTGGTATTTATCGAATAAAAATATAATTCATTAATTTCAATACTTGTAAAATTGAAAGTTGTAATAATAGAAGCTTGTTTCGTTTCATAATATTTTAAAGTTCATTATTTTTTTTTTTTAACTTAACAAGGCTAATGCTTAATTTAATAATAAAGACCTATCGATTTTTCAAGTTATTGTATAAAGTAATATTGTTTATAATGTAAAAATAATAATAACTGTGGAAAGATACGAGTTTGATAGAGCATCACTCTAAAGAAGACAATCCGGATAACATCCCAACGGCACGAGGGCGAAGCTGGAGGAGCATCTCAGCCAATGGGGCACTGATAAGATCTCCAATGGGATTGGGGCGTGTTTGAGGATGATTTTGTAATTGGGTTTAAGGATGGGGATGACCGCCCGCCTTAAACCCTCCCATTGCAAGTATTCCTAATTGTGAGCGGTGTGGGTATTTAGTGAGGTATATTTTTATAAAAGTAATTAGAGTGACCAAAACGGATGTATGATGAGAGAAAGAAAGTAGAAGTAGCAGGAGAACCTGATGTGACGCCAGATGACGCCGAAGTGAGTCATCTAGGGCCGAGCATCGCCGCCCCGACCAATCCCGACAAGTCAGTAAACACAAACCGAAGTCCCACCCGATTAAGCTCGGTTCGTTTTCGGATAGTCGACGGGACGGGATCTATTTCGGTTTGACGGTTTTGTTTGTTGTTTTGTTTCGCCGGCTCGACCCGATCCCGACAAGCCCAATCCCACTAACGGAAAACACACCAATCCCACCCGTTTGAGATCGGTTCGGTTTCGGGACATGATTCGGGACTCGGGATCAGGACGGGATTCGGGAGTCGGTCGGTTTTGCTCACCCCTAGAGTCATCACCGCTACTTTTAGCAAAAAACGTGAATAACAACGATGCCCAACTGGGTTCAATGGCGATGTAGGCAACTCGCATTGCATTTTTTAATTGCTAATTTGTTATCATTTGGCTAACTAGCAAATAATCTAGTTGTGTCTTAGTTCTAAAGCTAGTGTGATTTTTGTTGTAAAACATATAGTTTTACAGAGAAGAATAATTTCTTTTAACCATAACTTGGCAACTAGCATTTACTAATACTTGTGAAAGGCAACTCGTTCTCGTTCTAAAATTTGTTCTCATAACAATTAACATACTCACAGCTTGATAGAATTGAGGAAAGTAGAATCCTATCAACCTCAAAAGTTTGACTCGAACATCAAATCGAGCTTAATTTGATATTATTCCATTCTAAAAAAAAGGTTATATGAAGCTTGTGTAGTTGTGTATCTAGAAAAGCAAATTTAAAATATAGCTTATTTCGAAAGGAGTGGTGGTGACTGGGTCACCGTCACATTAAATACACTTGAGCTTTCTTCCTCTCACTTTTCATCACTCTCTCTCACCTTTCATCCGCTTTTGGTCACTTTCCCCATACCTTTCATTAAAATACTTACTTTATAAAAATATATCAATCTAAATACCAATACATACTGACAACAAATAAAAAACAATAAACTCGCACAAGAACCTAAAAGTGACTCAGTCACTGTTCACCTACTTTTTTTCATGAACTCTGGCGTGACTCTTGCTTGTGGAATGGCTTCACGAGTGACTAGCCGGTCACAATACCCCCTTGTCACGACTAGTCATTATGGTTTTATTAGCTTTGCGCGAAGCACATCCTAAAAGTCCACCTTAAAAGCATGTTGATTAGTTAACATAGCACTCCGATAAGTCATTGTCATTCATCAAAAAGTATGTCGCTCCAACCACGGGAGAGTTGTGGGGTATTTATATATTTTTATATGGTTAAAGAAGATATGTGCGTGAATGATATACCGATGATGTCACATCATGGCCGATGTGCAAGGTTAAAGTTTGAAACTTGGACATTGGCGATGATGATTACTCTAAGCTTATTAAAGAGCTCAATAACAAGCTTATTAACGAGCTCAAAGTAAATATATTACGAACCGAACTCAAACAAAACTTTAATTTTCATTAACATATCGTAATAACAAACCAAACCTGAATCAAACTTGAGCCTGTATGATATACCACAACCCTCAAGCTTAAAAACAAGGCTCGAACCGAGTTGTGCTTTATAAAACTTAAACGAACCCTTTTCCACCCCGGTGGTTACGGCAATTTATGATGCGGTGAATATTTTGGAGTGAAGTGAAGAATCCCACAGGCGCGTGAACATATACAGTATTTATTTTTATTTTTTTTAAAATCCAAAATGGTTGTTAAGTTTCACTGAGAAAGTTGATCTAATCTGTTCACCAACCCCAATTCACCAAACCAAACCAAACCAATCTATCTATCTATAAATACACCCATTCTTCATTCACTCCAATTCGTGCCAACAACAACCATTATTCTCAACCTCACCGGAATATTCACTTCCGGCTAACTAACCTTCCTTTACATCCCTAAACCTACACTTCCACAGGTACGCCGCCCTCGTTGCTTCATTTATCACATTTACTATAATTTGGACTCTAATAGACTTATTAATAATAGTCAATAGTCGCTACATTTTAGGTTAGATAAACTCAATTTTGTGAATTTTAAGTAAATAAATTTAGATCTGTGTTTAAGCATTTGTGATCTCATGATTCATTGTCTACGTGTTTAAATGACGTCTACATTTATTATCATCTCATGACTTATTGTGTTTTTATTTTGTTTGTATATGAATAATATGTAGCTAGATATTTTTAGATAATGTGATAAGATGTAGGGTTTTGGAAGTGATCAAAGTTAAAATGATTTTGGTCAAGTCGCTCAGACTTTGCCTCGCCGTAAATCGAACTACTTGCTACGGGCTCGGGGTTTATAAAACTCATTTATGTATTAGGTATATTAAGATCATAGTTCAATATCATAGTATTAAGTGCGAATTAACATAGAATGATGCTTGCATTATAGTTCAATATCATAGTATTAGGCGCGAATCAACATAGAATGCTTGCATTATATTAGGATCCATTTCAGCTTCTTTGAATTTTGAATTCTGATGTTTTTGGAATAAGTAACACGCTCTCTGTAAAAACCTTGTACATTCAATTGGGTTTAGATTTACGTTATCAACTTTAGGAGCCTAGTGCATAGTGTGATGCTCCTTTTAAATATTTACAAGATTTGTGGTGGAACAGGACAATGGCTTCTCACATTGTTGGTTATCCCCGTATGGGACCCAAAAGAGAGCTAAAATTCGCTCTTGAATCCTTCTGGGATGGTAAGAGCACTGCCGAGGATTTGCAGAAGGTGTCTGCTGATCTCAGATCATCCATCTGGAAACAGATGTCTGATGCTGGCATCAAGTATATCCCTAGCAACACGTTTTCCTACTATGACCAAGTTCTTGACACCACTGCCATGCTTGGCGCTGTTCCTTCGAGATACAACTGGAACGGTGGTGAGATCGGTTTCGACACTTACTTTTCCATGGCTAGAGGTAATGCCTCTGTTCCCGCTATGGAAATGACCAAGTGGTTTGATACCAACTAGTAAGTTGCATATCACATCCTTTACGTTTATGGGTCTTTTCCATTTACATTATGTATCGATTGTAATTTTATTATATTGTTGTGAATAGCCATTACATCGTCCCAGAGTTGGGCCCAGAAGTGAAGTTCACATATGCGTCTCACAAGGCCGTGACCGAATACAAGGAAGCCAAGGCTGTATGTGTTTTTCCTATGTTTTTTTTGATTTTTATGAATGAGTTTTAGTAATTTTTTGTTAATATGTTCGTTTAATGCTAAATGCTACAGCTTGGAGTTGATACCGTGCCCGTCTTTGTTGGCCCTGTCAGCTACTTGTTGCTATCAAAACCTGCAAAGGGTGTTGAGAAGACATTCGATCTTCTTTCCCTTCTTGACAAAATCCTTCCGATCTACAAGTATGCCTATTTACGTAACTTCTATAACTATTGTTTTATTATAGTCTTAGGTCTGCGTTATAACAAAAAGTACTTTATCAGGGAAGTTATTGCTGAGTTGAAGGAAGCAGGTGCCACATGGATCCAATTTGACGAGGCTACCCTTGTTAAGGATCTTGAGGGATACCAATTGGAAGCTTTCACCAAGGCCTACTCTTCACTAGAATCAGCTTGCTCTGGTCTAAATGTTCTTTTGGCTACCTACTTTGCTGATGTTCCAGCCGCAGCATACAAAACTCTTACTTCATTGCCTGGAGTTACTGGTTACACGTTCGATTTGGTCCGTGGTGCTAACACTCTTGACTTGATCAAGAGCAGTTTCCCATCTGGCAAATACCTATTTGCTGGTGTTGTTGATGGAAGAAACATCTGGGCTAATGATCTTGCAGGATCCCTCGCTGTCCTTGAATCTCTCGAGAGCATCGTCGGCAAAGGTAGTTAAACTAAGATAGAATTAAGCTGGTTTATATCTGACAGTTAAATTATTACTAACATGAAATGTGATGTATCCAGATAAGCTTGTTGTGTCTACGTCCTCGTCACTCCAACACACCGCTGTGGATCTTGTGAACGAGACCAAGTTGGACGATGAGATCAAATCTTGGCTCGCATTTGCTGCTCAAAAGGTGGTTGAAGTTGGTGCTCTGGCCAAGGCTCTTGCTGGTCAAAAGGATGAGGTAATTAGTTATTTTTATATATTGTGTTCTTTCTTATCAGTTCATTCAATTATCATGACAAAATAGTGATTGATACTTTGGGTCTTTTTCAGTCATTCTTTGCAGCTAATGCTGCTGCTCTGGCCTCAAGGAAGTCCTCCCCAAGAGTGAACAATGAAGCCGTCCAGAAGGCTGTAAGTCAGATAGTGTTTTCTTACCTATATATATAATAAATTTTTGCATTTAGCTTATTAAAAGATCTATTATAATTGGTTTTTCAGGCTGCTGCTCTGCAAGGTTCTGACCACCGTCACCACCAATGTTAGTGCTAGATTGGACGCCCAACAAAAGAAACTTAACCTTCCTATTCTCCCCACCACCACCATTGGTTCTTTCCCTCAAACCATTGAGCTCAGGAGAGTTCGTCGTGAGTACAAGGCTAAGAAGTGAGTAACTTATTCCAAATTGATGATGTCACACCAATGCACTTTTTTGTCATTGTTCTAACAAAAGCATGTTCTTTATAGGATCTCTGAGGAAGAGTATGTTAAAGCCATCAAGGAGGAGATCTACAAAGTTGTCCAACTCCAGGAAGAACTTGATATCGATGTGCTCGTCCACGGAGAGCCAGAGGTGTATTTTTATTGAATCTGATTGCAAGTATTCTTTCTCTCACTTTAACCGTTTGTCTAACATGCATTTATAATGTTTTAGAGAAACGACATGGTTGAGTACTTTGGTGAGCAATTGTCTGGTTTTGCCTTTACCGCTAATGGATGGGTGCAATCTTATGGATCTCGATGTGTTAAGCCACCAATCATCTATGGTGATGTTAGCAGACCCAAGGCCATGACCGTCTTCTGGTCCTCAATGGCTCAGGAAATGACCAAGCGCCCAATGAAGGGTATGCTTACTGGTCCAGTCACCATCCTCAACTGGTCCTTCGTCCGTAATGACCAGCCCAGGTATAATTACATTGTGAAATCCACCAGCCACCACTTTTAAACATTCCCACAAAGAAAATTGCCTTACATGAGTTGTTTGTTTTCAGATTTGAAACTTGCTACCAGATTGCTTTGGCCATTAAGGATGAAGTCGAGGATCTTGAAAAAGCTGGAATCACCGTCATCCAAATCGATGAGGCTGCTTTGAGAGAGGGTTTGCCACTCAGGAAAGCCGAGCATGCTTTCTACTTAGACTGGGCTGTCCACTCTTTCAGAATCACCAATGTGGGTGTTGCCGACACCACCCAGGTATATAGATTTTCCTGTTAATACTGATGTTATTTTAATCTTTCTTTAAGACGAACTAACTGACCCATGTCTAATTGAACTATCTTCTACAGATCCACACCCATATGTGCTACTCGAACTTCAATGACATCATCCACTCCATCATCAACATGGACGCTGATGTCATCACCATTGAGAACTCACGATCTGACGAGAAGCTTTTGTCTGTGTTCCGTGAGGGAGTCAAGTACGGTGCTGGAATTGGTCCTGGTGTATATGACATTCACTCTCCAAGAATTCCATCAATGGAAGAAATTGCTGAGAGAGTTAGAAAGATGCTTGCAGTCTTGGAGACCAACATTTTGTGGGTCAACCCTGACTGTGGGCTCAAGACCCGTAAGTACAATGAGGTGAAGCCTGCCCTTGAGAACATGGTTGTAGCTGCCAAGAAGCTTCGTGCCGAGCTTGCTAGCCCTAAGTGAGGGTGATTCTTGAAGATGAGTTTATGTTTTAAACATTTATATTCAATAACTGTGATTGATGATTGATCTTTATGCTTTTTTGGGTTTTGTTCTTCTCTTGTTATTTCATTATTATGTACTTTTAGAAAATTAATGGAATTTCAAAGTATACATTCAAAGGAAATGCCAACCATTGTCCATTGTCGTTTGGTACTAGTGTAGAACTGTAGACTAATGGAGTTATGTTACAGTATCGAGTTAGACTTTGGTTAATCGGTTAGCATTTGTATGTTCTGCGTGTTCTACAGCTTGGATCTCGTTAACGGAAACAAGTAATTTTTTAAACTTTACACGAGGTTAGACATCTAAACTGTTTACAAAACAGTTGAGCCAAAAATCGTAAAACTAAAAGCTAAAACGATTGCTTCAATCATTGGATGCATTGAAGGGTTGTACGGTGTGCATTGCAGTGTTGTACTGTTTGCATCACGGGTTGTACGGTTGACCATAGGGGTTGTTTAATAACATATCTCGTAAGAAATGTTGGTGTATGTTAATGTGAATCCAGTAGTGTCAGAAGCAAAAATGTATCAAAGTAGTTACGTTTTTGGGGATCTGTTTAAGAATCCTTTAGCGGGTGTCAGTCATGCCACCATACCTATCTCATACTTAATCACCCACCAATAATATCCTTCCATCTCATCTCATAGCTAACAATAGATTTTTAGCGGCAACAATGCCTAACCTATACCTCATCTAATTTTATTTTTATTTTTTTATATTTATAATTATATTAAACAATTTAATAAAAACATGATATTTTATTAATACTTAAAAGAAAATTACATCCTAAAAATCGCATTAATAAAAAAAAAGAACTAAAACACATATCTAAAAATCGCAAATCCATCCATAAAAAAAACGAACTAAAACACTTAAAAGAATTGTAAAAAGTTGTGATTGAATTTGTGGTAAAAACTAGAATTGGATTTGTTTATTTATAGAGGAGGAATAAATTTTTATTTATTTATTTATTTTTAAATGCAACGGTAATAATTTTATAGCCGTTGAACGGCTCTATTTTCCCTTACACACTCCACACCAATTCGGTGTCTTTCACGGATTTCGTTCGAGTTCATTCCATACCGATGGGGTGGCATCGGTGTTACCGAGCGGTTTGAGCCAAACCGTATGCCACCCCGCTTCTGCCACCCCCCTTACTGGTGAACTTCCGTAGATATCTATATATCCAGGCCTGGTTCAAGAAAAATCTATGGTTGAACTTCCATACTCTCCTTTATTTCTGGGCCCGGTTTGGGAACACTTTGTGGGTGCACTTCAAAAGAACTGAACCCATGAAGATGGCTTAAAAAATGAACATACCTGCAAGTCTGCAACATATGGTAGTAGCAAACATGTCCAAAGTTGATTGTTATAACCCTGAAATGTTTTTTTCTTATTGTCACCCTCATTATCGATGTTGTCTGTTAAGTAAATTAGTGGACACTCACAAGAAAATTCTTTGATATTTACAAAAGAACTTGATCAAACATCACTTTATACTGTGACCAAGTTTAAAGCGACATCTCGTGGCTAAGGAATCTGTGTTTTAAGCCAAATGCTGAAATGAAGGCCAAATGTTGAAATGATCAACTTCAGAATAATCTTCAAATCTCAATAAGAAATTAAGATAAACCTTTTAAGACCGGAAGTACAAAGCGGTAAACACACGCATGGTCTTTAATATTCTAGCACACTTCATGCGTAGCCCATTGTGATACCGCCTTCATCTCCACGCGCAGAAAAGAACAAAGGAACTGTGACGGTGACTACCGTTTACATAAAGTATTGCGTAACCAAAGAATATATATTGCATATTTTATTATCATAATATCATGGTTTATGGTTGAATAAGAAACATTAGCTGATTAAGAATGAAAATCAATATGAATCTCATGCCAAGAGACATATTTTAATTTCATCTGCTTGAATTGTTCTCCAATACTTTCATACCATTCTTTGTCCAAGTATATACCACATTAAACTACTAAAAGTCTAAAAGATAAACACAAAGTGTTGGTCAATCAAGCTAAACAACCAGTATATTGGATCATTAATATGTGTATAGATATTAATGAAACCACAAATTTGAAAGCTATCAAAGTAACCAAGTAACCAACTCGTTTATGAAGTCCAAAAAGTAGTCAAACACAAAATCAATGTGATATGGTTGATTTAGCCGTCTTTGAGACTTCAACCAACCTATGCACATTCCTACCCGCAACAAGTTGGTAGAAAATAAAATACCACTAAAACATAAATACCCATAAGTTGTTTGTTCAAGTTGAAATTTACAAAACCATACACATGAACCAATTTAATGTTACATACCGTCATACCGGCATATAACATGCCACTTATAAACTAGACAATGTCTAAGTTTCGACATTTCACACTCAAGGTCATTTGTACTTGTAACTATACGTGTTCGCTAGCTGGTTACTCGTACGTGCTTAAAATAATCCGACGATGTTCTCGGCCATGTTCTATCAATGTGTTTAACATGTAGTCATATTTGTATCAAAAGTTGTTAGGGGATAAGTAGGAACGACATGAATATAGTGTGAGACTTTTGATACTTAACAAAGCACAAGGGTGTAACAAATAAACTCGTATTTTTAGTCAAGGCTTTTGCCAGATGAAATGATGTGGAAAGCAGCGATATGATATATATTGAATATGTATAAAAAATCTATTAGTTGAAATTATATAAAATATTTATACAAAGGTACATGGATCATGCAAGGTCAAATGTTTTTTATTTTTTTTAAAAAACAAATTGGCTGGTCAAGTCTCTGTAGACAATCCTTGTTGCCAAAACTTACCAAGCTCTCGTCATCCCAACTATTTAAAGAAACGTTATTTGGAGATTTATTTGTAAAAAAGTCTTCGAGGAGCACTTTCCTAGAAAAAGAATTATAGACGAAGTACGACACAAAGTTGCCTTTTGACAAAATTATACATAAACGAATCATTTTGCCTTTTGACAAAACTATACATAAACGAATCATTTTGCCAGAAATAACTGGGTCTAGATTAAGTGGTCATTGAGAGTAACTTTAGAGGGTCATTAATCTTAGGTTTTGGGCCAATAAGATTTTCTTTCTAGATGAAACAAAAAAAAGCGTTGGGTTTATTCTAGGGTGTCCATCGGTTCGGTTTTCAGTTTCGTGAGTTGTCTGGTTCGGGTTAATCGGTTTGAAAATTTTAAAACTCTAAACCAAAACCAAACCAAACCAATTTTAGAACGGATAAAACCAAACCATACACCAAATTGGAATTCGGTTTGGTTTCGGTTAAAACCAAGAAAACCAAATTCAAGTAAACTTCAAAATATAATCTAAAAGTTACAAATAAAAACCTAAAAGTTAAAATAAAATTATCAAATCAAAAAGTCTCACAAAGTGCTTAAGTAAATTAACAAAAAAAAAGTTTTAGAAACCAAAAGGTTTCATAACTTAACGAAAATAGGTACCCACCTCCGCAAAACCTATGGGCACACTAGAGAGACTTTGTGGAATAAGAGCTCAAGGGTCCGAGTCTTGGCTGGCTCACTCCAGTTGGTGCCCCACTAGGCCAGGAGAGTTGCCGGAGCTATTCCTTGTGGGGTGGACAATGGCTGGTGTCAAAAGACACCAGGGGTCAGGGTGTTCCCGCCAATCTACACCTTTTGTGGAACTTAAAAAAAATAAATGAAAGCGAAATATGGGAGGAGAGGATATGGTATATGTGAATTTATAGCAATCAAGTAGGTTAATTGCTCCTAGAGTCCTAGATATGCATCAATCCATGATTTAAGGAGTGATTAGTTTATAAGATACTTTAAATTATTAGAATTTTTTGTTAGGAAGATAAACATATAAAATTTGTATATATATAATTTAAACTTTTTTGTGTGGATAGATATGTATTCGGTTTTTTCGGTTTGGTTTGGTTTTGTATTTGTCAAATCCAAAACCAAACCAAACACCAATTAAATACTTCGGTTTGGTTTTAAACAAAACCATACACCAATTAAAATTTTCGGTCTAGTTTTATTCGGTTTCGGTCCGGTTTATATTTCGGTTTGTTCGGTGCCAAACCAAACACTGAGCACCCCTAGTTTATTCCCTTAAAGTGAAGATTCAAGGAAGGCATACTCGGTGTGTTTGTTTCATTAAGATGTTTTGGGTCTGAATCTGACTACCGCATCTTACTGGTAAGAAGTGGCTAGAAAGTCTAAATCAATCTGAATGAAATAATGTTGTTTGTTTTTGTATGAGTGTCCGAATGATTTTAAGTGCTCGTTTTTGCAATTTGTTTATTAAACCAACGCAATGCGATAATAAGTAGCTTATGTAAATATGAAACAAGACTTTTTATCATAAATATAGCATAGTTAATAAACAATCAAATATATTATATAAAGTTTACAAAACGAGTAAGAGGCAGTAAGACAAGTCCCCCACCTCTTACTGAGTAAGATGTTATATGTCTAACCGGGTCTTACTCAAAAGAAAAACAAACAAGCAAAACGTCTGCTCACCTCTTACTGGTAAGAGTAAGAGGTCTAGTAAGACTTTTTAAAAAAAAAAACAAACACACCCTAACTAGATGTTTAAAAAAAATTGTTTATTCCCTTAAGCGGTTTATTCCCGCTTGGATATCACTTCACGACTCGAATCACTAACTACTAAGTCGTTTTAAAAAAAAGAGGTTTATTGTGTAACTTAATGTTACATATTTGTGACAAAACCATTAGAGTGATGGGTGCGGTATTGCAGCCCCTATGTGAAACACACGTGGCCGGGGGGCATGACACCAAGCTAATGCTACCACACCCGTACCTTTGCGTTGAGGCACGATTAAAGACCGTGGCTTGAGCCAATCGATTTTTTCTTTTTTCTTTCTTTTTCTTTTCGGTTTAAATATTTTTTCGATATAAATGGGGTTTTAGCATTTAAAGTGAGTTTTTTTATTTATAAGATGTGTATGTATGTCGACGCTGTGTGTTTTTTGCTTTTGGGTTTTTTAGAGGGATGCGTCGACTGTGTGGAGGAATATTATATATATTTTTTCTATTTTTTTATTTTGTTGTTTTTAACTTTTTATGTATCTAAAAGTTTCAACTTATACCTTTAATATTTAAAAAGTTTGTTAACAGGCTTAAAGTTTATGCTTTTTTTTTCCTTGAATTTTGTTTTTTAGTTATATATAATTTGTAAGTTTATTTTAAATAAATGAAAAATTAGTTGGTTTGTAAAATAAAATAAAATGGTAGATCGTAAAGTGAAGTTTTGACTTGAGTGATTGGTGCGAAGTTTTTTTTTTAATGTGCGAGTGATAAGAGAAGTAAAAAGAGAAAATGATAAGGTAGTATGACGTGACATCTATAGATGTACATGGAGTATTAATATCGTCGATGAATCTATAGATGTACAATCAACAGAATATGAAAATGAAAAAGAGAAGGATGTTATTTCAGATGATGTCAATTCAGTTGATGAATTAGATGATCTTATTAATGATTTAAATGAAAACAAAGGGCATAATGAATTCAACTCAGAAGAAAACAATGATCCCAATAAAGAGAAGAATGATAACCAGAAGGTGGAAGAACCAATAACCTCCCAAAGATCAATCTTCAAATGAAACAAATTAGCGTCCACCGGATTTGAACACTACAAGAAAGACGAGTCTTCTACTAGCGGTGTGTTCCACATCCTTTTCTAAATTCAGGAAGAAGAATATCAAGGGTTTTTCACTTATCAACGAGATGACTAGAATCATTGAAGTTGGAGATTCGTTAGGCTTTGACGTCAGAGGATGTCGCAAGTCTTTGAAGAAAATGATTGACGGTATTGGAGTTCACATTGTTGACAAATGAATGTTCTTTCTATCAATAGTTGTGGCACGAAACAAAGACGTAAACGTGTTTGGATAAAGGACCTTTGCTTTAAACATAACGTTCAATTCTTAGGTATACAAGAATCCAAGATGACAAAATTAGAAATATTCCGTCTTAAAAACATGTGGGGTAATTATTCTTTTGATTACGCATGTAATATGGCTCGCGGTAGATCTGGTGGTTTAATTTCTATGTGGGATCCTAACGTATTTGTCAAAGATGAGATTTGGTGTGATGATGCTTTTGTCATTGTCAAGGGACAATGGAAAAATTTAGATGGTGATTTCTTTATGATCAACATTTATGGGCCCCATGATTCATCAGCTAAACTCATTTTATGGAACCGTATTCAGGTCTTTATACAATGTCACAGTGGTACTTTTGTATTATTTGGTGATTTGAATGAGGTCCGTTATGATTTCGAGCGTCTTGGTTCCTCATTCTCTCAATCCGAAGCTGATACATTTAACACCTTTATTACCAACACTGGCTTAATTGAGTTACCCATGGGAGGGCGATTATTCACTTGGATGAACAAAGCAGGCACAAAGTTAAGCAAGTTGGATCGTTTTTTACTATCCGAAAATGCAGTTGATGCTCTTCCCGACGTTCAAGTCACTGCTCTCGATAGGTTATGGTCTGATCATAATCCTATTCTCCTCCTATGTAATAAATCAGACTACGGCCAGACTCCATTCAGACTTTATCATTCTTGGTTCAATCGCGAAGGCTTTGACGATCTTATAACTTCAGAATGGAACTCCTTTGATCAAAACAGTAACAACCATAACCTTTTTTCTCACGTTAAGCTTAAAGGTCTCAAAGTTAAAATTAAAGAATGGCTTGGAAGTACTAAATCTAATGAGAGAAACCAAAAGCAGGAAGCCCTTGATGCTTTAAAGAACATTGAAACCAAGATCGATTCTAATACCGCTTCTCTTGAAGACCGTGAATCTCGCATCAAACTTCTTCATGAGATCGAAAAGATTGATAAATTTGAAGCTCTAGATCTGCTACAAAAATCCCGTATCAAGTAGGACATCGAAGGTGACGAAAATACTAAATTCTTTCATGGTTTAGTTAATAAAAAGCGAAGAACCAATTCTATTCAAGGCATAATGCATGATGGTACTTGGATTACTGATCCGCATCAAGTTAAGGAGACTTTTTTTAAATTCTTTAAAGAGAAGTTCCAACCATTTGATTCAATGACCGAGTTTCCTTCCATCTTGTGTCCATCCATTCTTAGCTCTTCTGATCATGAGCTTCTAGAGAAAGATGTGTCTTTGGAAGAGATTAAATCTGCTGTGTGGGATTGTGGCAGTGATAAAGCCCCTGGCCCTGATGGTTTCACTTTCGGTTTCATCAAACGTTATTGGGAGCTCATTAAATATGATATCCAAAGATTTGTGTCCAAGTTCCTGGAACCGAAGCAGATGCCAATTGGTTCTAACACTTCCTTTATTACCCTTATCCCGTAGGTTAGTAACCCTATTCATGTTAAAGACTTCCGACCTATTTCCCTTATCAACATTCATTACAAAATCATCGCCAAAATTCTAGCTAATCGGCTGGCCAAAGTGGTGGACAAAATTGTAAGTCATGAGCAATCCGCATTTATTTCGGGTCGTCAGATTTTGGATGGTCTGCTTGTACTTAGTGAGATGATTGATTGGTATAAAAAACGGAAGAAAAAGATGCTCATCTTTAAAGTTGATTTTGAAAAGGCCTTCGATTCCGTTAGTTGGAAATACCTAGACTTCGTCCTTCATAGTCTTGGTTTTGGTTCTATTTGGAGGTCTTGGATTAAAGCGTGCTTAGAATCTTCAAGGACCTCAATCTTGGTTAATGGAAGTCCTACATCTGAATTTTCTGTTAAACGTGGCTTATGTGACAACTCGCAATTTCAGGTCATTTCTCAAATTTACTATTCATCTCGGAAATTTACTATTCATCGGTTACTATTCAAAATTTTACTATTCACCATTTTCGAAGTCGAAGTAATATTCTGAGAACGTATTTCAAAATTTTACTATTCACGAAACACTATTCATTCCCGGAGAAAATTACTATTCATGAGTCACTATTCATTATTTTACGTAAACTAGGTTTACGAGTATCAAATACGCGTAACCTGGAGGGTTAAGCTGCGTATTCATGTAAAATCAATGAGGACATTTCATATAGACTAGGTTTAGTCTACATATCATCAGCATCATTATCATCATATTAGTTCATGCATTGTTTTGCATTTTTCATCAACGTATAATTTTTATTAATTAAACGCTATCGCGTAATTAATTATTTTGAACACTTGATCCGATACTTCCAAAAATTATCCCGACATATTTTTATACTCATATCAAAATTATAAAAATAATATTATGAGTTTACCCGGTGTTTTAAATTTATTTTGTATATAAATTGTTATATTTATATAATTACGACGGTTTTCTTAAATACTACACGATAATATTTATTTCACTCAACTCATGTAAGAAATGTATTTTTATAATTTTTATGACTTCGATATATTTTATTTGGTTCCGTTAAAATCGATTTCTAGCTAACGCTACACTTAATAATTAATAATATGTACCAAATACACAATATACTTAACTTTAATTACATTTTACCATCAAAATACAAAATACTTCTACTCAAATTTCCCATTGCCCCCCTTTACATCTATGTGATCAAATTGGTTTTGACTACCTCAATGTACACCTATATCATTTCAAAAGTACTAGCTAGACCGAGTTACAAGATTTAGTGCGAAGCGAATACACACTAAGCAACACTATAGGGATAAACCAAGTCTTTTAACTGAGACTGCAGAACATTCCATTAATCATGGCCTCAACAATATGTGAACTTCCCTACAATGAGTTTCCCTTAAAGGAAAATTTGGTTAAACTAAGGTTATCGATATAAACTTCCTCTAAGACATTGTGTTCTCTAGAAATCCCGAGTAACCTCACTTTCATATCAAGAGATGCAACAGGTCTAAACATATCGGACAATCAATGAACCTCCATCTATAAGTGAAATCAGAACAAACATTCTTCGACATAGTATGAGCGGATATCTATTTTCTTGCTAGCATGATAACAATATAAGTGATGAAATATTTTAGAAGCACTCAATATCGGGACAAATCTTGAAAATCAACCACTACACCGCATCACTTAAACATTTAAGGTTTTGTGACTTTACGACATAGAGTGTGGAAATATTTCGATAAGAGAAATTAAGAGAGTCATCATCAAACAATAAACATTTTAGTCATGGAGACTAAGCACCTTAGGAAAGTAAGACCCAAGTCATGACATTCGCTGGAACTAGAAGCGTTAGGAATCACAACTGTTATCCATAATCTATCCTTTTCAATAAGGTCCTTTTCGACAGATTTAACATTTTGATATTTGGCATGAGACACGTGGTATCAATTCCAGTTGTACCTATTATAAGCTATTCGATTCACCCTAGACTTCTCATAATCATTTCACTCTTCCCATGAGCTAATGAATCCTTTGTCTAAAAGTGCTTGCAACTGATCCGACAACTCTTGCAATTATGATGGTGCTAGACGGTGGCGCCAGGTAAGTGCGGCTCCGCACTAAGTCAATATGAAATTCTACTTGACGTGCGGTGGAAGTCCCTGGAAAGTCTTCGGAAAGACTTCGTGAAATTCTCGGACAATTGGTACATCCTCATGTCGTTTCTCTTCCGACTTCTTCTCGGTTATATGTGCTAAGAAAGCATAACAACCTTTCTTTATGTACTTCTCCGTCTTGATGCATGATATAATACTGAGTCTAGTTCCACTTCGTTCCCCACGAATGATCAAAGTTTCGCCGTTGTAAGGAAGATGAATAACTTTTTCAAATCAAAAGATTCTTGCACGATGTTTGGATAACCAATCCATGCCGATGATGACGTCGAAACTACCAAGTTCTACGGGCATAAGGACTATATTGAAGGGATGCTTTAGAAAATTGAGTGTACAACCACGGAAAATGGTGTCGGTGCTAATTAAGTTATCATTAGCTAATTCAATGTAGTATGATGTGTCTAATGTGGTTGGTTTGATATTGAGTAAAGGTGCAAATATAGTGGACACAAAACTTTTATCGGCTCCCGAATCAAATAAAACTGATGCATAACAATTATTGATAAGGAACGCACTGCGTGACAACATTCGGGTCCTCCCTAGCTTCTCCACCTCCCATGACATAGGCTCTAGTATCTACTCAAAGATTGACCTAAGGTCAGGTTACCATCAACTTAGATTTCGGGAGGAGGATATCCCAAAACGGCGTTTAGAACACGTTATGGACATTATGAGTTTCAAGTAATGCTATTCGGATTAACTAATGCAACTGCAGTATTCATGGATCTCATGAATAGGGTATGCAAACCGTATTTGGACAAGTTTGTTATAGTATTCATCGACGACATATTGATTTACTCAAAGAGCAAAGAAGAGCACGAAGGGCATTTAAGAACGATTTTAGGACTACTCAAGAATGAGAAGTTGTATGCCAAATTTTCGAAGTGTGATTTTTGGAACCGTAAAGTACAATTTCTTGGTCATGTCATTGATAGTCAAGGACTACAAGTTGATCCTGCAAAGATTGAAGCCGTAAAAGGATTGGGCTACTCCAACAAATCCTACGGAAACCCGACAATTTCTAGGACTCGCCGGGTATTACCGAAGATTCATCGAAGGTTTTCAAAGATAGCTAAAGCTTTGACCAAGTTGACACAGAAAAACAAGAAGTACGAATGGAGAAAGAAACAAGAAGCCGCCAGCTTGTTGAAGCAAAAGCTTTGCAAGGCGCCAATTTGGCACTACCCGAACGAATTGAGAATTTCGTTGTAACCTGCGATGCTTCACATAAAGGGCTTGGAGCTGTATTAATGCAAAACGAGAAGGTGATAGCTTATGCTTCTCGACAACTTAAGGTTCATGAGAAGAATTACACCACTCAGGATCTTGAGTTGGGGCCGTTTTTGCACTCAAGATTTGGAGACACTACCTTTACGGTACAAAGTGCACAGTGTTTACGGACCACAAGAGTTTACAATATGTTCTTGATCCGAAGGAACTTAACATGAGGCAACGTCGTTGGTTGGAATTACTCAGCGATTATGATTGTGGAATCAAGTATCATCCGAAAAGCCAATGTTGTGGCTGATGCTCTTAGCCGGAAAGAAAGACCCAAACCTTTAAGAGTCCGATCATTAGGAATGACGATCGGTTCACCTTTACCATCAAAAATACTCGAGGCACAAATCGAGGCACTCAAGGAGGAAAATCGACCAAGTGAAAAGCTTTATGGTATGCCGAAAATGCAAATGGCTTTGTAAAGAGAGCAGATGGAGTATTATGCTTCAAGGATAGAATGTGGGTACCATTTTATGGCGGGATACGAGAATTGATTATGCATGAGTCGCATAAGTCAAAGTATTCTATTCAACCAGGTTCTGATAAGATGTATCAGGATCTCAAGAAACTTTATTGGTGGCCGGACATGAAAGCGGGAATTGCCACGTACGTTAGCAAATGCCTTACTTGCTCTAAGGTAAAAGTCGAATATCAGATATATATATATAGGGTTAAAATTTTAAGGAAATTATCTTCTTTCCATATTATTATTTATCCTCTTAATGATAAATACTTTCTAAAGATAATCTTTCTTGCGCAATAATCTTAAACCCTAACCCTATATATCTTTCTCTCTCAATTGGCTAGTTATTACTTCAATTCTTACTGACATAATATTGTTTTTCAACAAAAGTTTCTATGGCACCTTTAAAATTTGCAGATGAGCACAACCTAATTTCCATCATTTCCGACAGAGATAGTCGATTCACTTCAAACTTCTGGAAATCATTACAAGATTCATTTGGAACCAAATTAGAGATGAGCACAACATATCATCCACAAACCGATGGTCAAAGTGAAAGGACAATTCAAACATTAGAAGATATGCTGAGGGCATGTGTGATTTCTAGAAATGATTAGGCAAATCATTCTTCATCGACAAGTTCTCTTACAACAATAGTCAACACATGAACATATTGACTACACCAATTGAGGCACTCTATGGTCGAGGTGTCAATCACTTATTCACGGGTCAAAACCAGGAAAGTCCAACTCACTAGTCAATGACTCATTCATGAAACAACAAAGTGATCGTACAAATCAAAAATCAGTTACAAATAACAACATATAGCTAGATAAGCTACGTAGATATACGACGCAAAATATTGGAAGTATGTTCCATAAGTCGCAAACCATTAGAATTTCAAGTTGGCAACAGATTTATGTTAAAAGTCCTGTCTTGGAAAGGCGTGGTACGATTCAGAAAAACATTGGACGACCCAATGCGACTCAAATACCCTCATCTTTTCACAAGTAACACCGTAGAACCTAACATGGACTGAATTCCTTTTTGGTTGGGCGAATGTGACAACTCGCAATTTCAGGTCATTTCTCAAATTTACTATTCATCTCGGAAATTTACTATTCACCGATTACTATTCAAAATTTTACTATTCACCGCCAAGTCGGTAATATTCGAGAACGTATTTCAAAATTTTACTATTCACGAAACACTATTCATTCCGGAGAAAATCACTATTCATGAGTCACTATTCATTATTTTACGTAAACTAGGTTTACGAGTATCAAATACGCGTAATCTGGAGGGTTAAGCTCAGATTCATGTAAAATCAATGAGGACATTTCATATAGACTAGGTTTAGTCTACATATCATCGATCATTATCATCATATTAGTTCATGCATTGTTTTGCATTTTTCATCAACGTATAATTTTTATTAAATAAACGCTATCGCGTAATTAATTATTTTGAACACTTGATCCGATACTTCCAAAAATTATCCCGACATATTTTTATACTCATATCAAAATTATAAAAATAATATTATGAGTTTACCCGGTGTTTTAAATTTATTTTGTATATAAATTGTTATGTTTATATAATTTAACTTTTCTTAAATACTACACGATATTATTTATTTCACTCAACTCATGTAAGAAATGTATTTTTATAATTTTTATGACTTCGATATATTTTATTTGGTTTCGTTAAAATCGATTTCTAGCTAACGCTACACTTAATAATTAATAATATGTACCAAATACACAATATACTTAACTTTAATTACATTTTACCATCAAAATACAAAATACTTCTACTCAAATTTCCCATTGCCCCCCCCCCTCCCCCTCTACATCTATGTGATCAAATTGGTTTTGACTACCTCAATGTACACCTATACATATTTTTGTAAGATATTTACAAGATATTCATAATAGAGGTGAGATCAATATAAAACACATTTAATTTAAAGAACAAATCATAAGATCTCAACCATTCATCTTCTTTTCATCAAATGGATGAGATCAAAGTAAAAATTAACAAAGGAATGGTAGAAATGTAATTCTATAAAAACCCACTTTCCACCCTTTTTTTAAAAAACAACATATCTTTCAAACGGTAAATCTTCAAGCTACAAAAAATACACCATCGCGACGAGAAAAAAATTATCTTTTTATTGATATGCACTTTTATATACTTTCGACGATTTTTTTTCTTCAAAATTTCCGTCTAAAAAAATCCCACGGGATTCGTAAAAAAATCTCACGGGATACGTAAAAAGACGAACTTTTTTTTCTTCAAAATTTCCGTCCAGAAAAATCCCACGGGATTCGTAAAAAAATCCCACGGGATTCGTAAAAAATCCCACGGGATTCGTAAAAAGACGATTTTTTTTTTCAAAATTTCCGTCCAGAAAAATCCCACGGGATTCGTAAAAAGACGAACTATTTTTTTTCAAAATTTTTTCGTCAGAAAAATCCCACGGATTCGTAAAAAATCCCACAGATTCGTAAAAAGGCAATTTTTTTTCAAAATTTCCGTCAGAAAAATCCCACGGGATTTGTAAAAAATCCCACGGATTAGTAAAAAATCCCACCGAAATTCGTAAAAATTCATTTGTGATTTGTATAAATCACATGGGATTCATATAAATCCCATGAGATTCTGTATAAGGGCATTTGTTAAACCTCACAAAACTTACAGTGATGGTCAAAGGTGGTAATATAAAAAACAACGTTTTAAATATAGTGTTGCAGAAGGTTGTGTACACTCTATTTATATACACGTATATGTAACTTGCAAAAATCAAATTCATATACAACCTTCATATAATAAAACTATAATCATGCACATCAATTAGCTTTCAACCACTTTTAAAAAGCAACTTTCTAACATTATATAACTGCATTATAATGCATCTTCACATCAAGGACTCGGCATGTGAATTCTCTCAAAAATAGACTAAAAATGAAATCTTGCCAAAAGTAATATCAACTTTTGAACAATACTTTACTTAGATCAAATCTAGAGCTTGCGAGGAAAAACACTTTTCTGGCTATGAAAAACCCGTGAACACCACTATCTTCCAAATTCATCATTTCACTAACAACAATCCCACCATTAATTTCAAACACCAATTTACCACTCACTATCTATATATATACCTTAACTGCATGATAATAATGCATTATCTCAATAGAATAAAAAAAAAACACCCTCCAAATTCAACAAAAAAAAACTCATCATTCACACTACTCTTCAAATCAAACGGGTCAAAAAAACTTGTACCGTACAACTCACCGATACATCACCCTCATCGTAGCATCTCAAAATGACGAGATAAGTTAATTAGGCATGGGCCATGTGCTGTGTAAAAGAGGTTATTCAGATTGGCAGTCAAACTCAATGGTCGGTCAATGCATCGATGATGAAGAGTCAACTACTAGTACTACAACTACAAATACAGCTTCAACGGTGACGCTACAGGTGACGCCATCATCTGCAGGTAAAGTTGAGAAGAACGAGGTGGTGGTGGTGGTTGATAAGAAGATCTGGTAGCTGAGGATGAAGTTTAGATCTGAGAGAGAATGTGTGTGTGTATGAGAGAGTGTGAGGTGTAAATAAGATAGGATATGATAAGTTACAATACTACCCCTCTTTAGTTAGTTTTATTAAAATAAAAATTAAACTCCATCGTTAGATTTGAAAAGAATGGATGGTTGAGATCAAGGGATATGTTCTTTAGAAAAATCTTGTTCCGTATTGAACTTTCCTCATTCATAATATACTTACAAACATACACATAGTTAACAAATATCCAAGGTAAAAAAAAAGGCTCTCTTCCTCTCCTTCCTCCATAACTGGCCACATCAAGACACCATGAAGAACCATTAATTTTTGAAGTTCAAGTGTTTATTTAGTTCCATTAGTGATCTTGTTAAGGTTTTGAAATAAAAACCTCAAGATTATTAAGCATACTTTGTTCAAAAATTCATAAATCATTCAAGTAAGCATTTCATGATTTTTATTACTCTTTCATATTCATATATATGTTATTTCATCATTTTTGTAAGAAAAACATGCATGAATTCCATGATCCATACCACTTTTAATGTTTTTATTACATATTATTAGTTATAATTATCCAAATAATTATCCCTTGAAACAAGTCATGTTTGATAATGTCTAGGAACCCATGACACCCTAAGAAGGTGTATGGTAGGATTAGAATAGATTCAGAGTTGTTTTGAATTGGTTAGAATAGGTTTTGCGTGAGAAAAACTCATTTCGACAACTCTATTTAGAGGTCTGATCATATTTTGAAATTCTGGAATTTTCGGCAGTAAGCAAAATATTTTGGGCTAGATATTTAGAAAATATAATTTAAAACGAAAACGTGGCCGCTTGAATGGGTTAAAACGGAGCTATAACGAAGAAGTTATGAATTTTTCAAGTTTGACGATGAAAAATATTTGTTTCAGAAAATTCAGCATGTAATCTCGACTTTTTACGAGTCAAAAATGAGTTTTAAGCGTTATAAAATATGTCGACTTATCAAAAATATATTAGTATACTTTGATACGAAGCTAAGGACATATAAAACGTAGAAAACGGATTTGTAACGATTAAATTATACACGTTTACACAAAGTTGCCGTAACTTTATTATATAAGAAAAACTATTATATTTCTATTAGACAAATATTATGGCCACGAAGGACCATGTTGAGGGTCGTTTTTAACACGGATGTAATACTTTTTATAAAACGATGTCTTCTAGTAAAAGTAAGTTCGCCAAGCATATTTTCCAAAAGGTCCAACCGTTCGTCAAGCGGAGTTGTAAGGAATAAAATACGGTCACTTAAACTTTGCCGAAAACCACCCTTAAACAATATTTTGGATACAAGTACCATACTTCACCTATACTTTTCTCCATGATCGAGACCTCTAGGATGAAAACTTAAATGCTAAAACTTTGAGATAATGATACAAGCTTCCCAAAACCGTTGAGTTCGTTTCCTAACACTCGACGTGCACCATTTTACGACTAGCTTTTCAAGGCCGTTTAGTCACTTTCATGAATTTTCCAAATGACATTATTTTACGACGAAAAGTTATAATTTCATAATAAATCATTAAATGATTATTGTAAGATATCATTTCAACGTAAATACTTGTAAAGTATTTTATAACATGACGAGATGTCATAAACATATATTTCGACGATGAATTCTATTTTCAAAAGCGTACAAGTGGTATAGATTACATGTGGATTTGAATGCACGACATTGTTTCATGATTTACATTAGAACATATCATTCATAATAGGTCACGGTCGAGGTTAGCCTCATTTCAATATTGCCATTATATCAACATTATCATTGCAAAGGTGAGTTTTCATAGCCCCGATTTATTCAAGTTTTTACTTTATTTCAAACCTACGGGGAGAATACATTGCACATCATTTTATTACGATACCAAGTATATCAAATTCATTACATTGCTTAAGTTACCTCATGCCAATTGAATGTCCCCATTATATAACATGAACCGTTAATTTCATAGAAGCGAGGGTGAGTGGATAGATCTATCGAGGGTGACTCCTCCATCCGGTTGGTGGATTCCAACTGGTTAAACGGACGCATTTCATTTAATATCATTATTTGAGTTGTTTGGCAAACACTCTGTTGGGGGCGAACATCATGATCAGTCTAGTTTCGGTGTCATGGACTTATAGCAATTGTATCATTTTTGTGACATCATTGTCATACATAACTTATACTTGTGGTAGTCGTATTAAACATATACATAAACTCTATGAACTCACTCAATCTTTGTGTTGACACTTTTAGCAATGTATTTTCAGGTAACTAAGGCATTCACTTCATGGCATGCATGTGGACATATCATAGAGTCGCGGTGACGACGCGTCTCACATGGGATTTATACACTTTAAAAACATCGTTTGACTTGTACCAAACTTATTTTCCGCACATGTTGATTTTTATTTAGGACCTATACTTGTAAACTCTGATTGTTTTATTAAATCAAGCGATGTATTTTCCAAACGGCACTTTAGGTCGTTCAATATAACTGTGATTGTGATGCTATGACAGTCAATCCTCAGGAATTCCATTCCGCTGCAAAAGAGGTAATTTGGGGGTGTGACAGCTTAAGACAAGGAGATCCCCTATCGCCCTTTTTATTCATCCTGGTTATGGAAGGGCTCCATGGAGCTTTAATGGATGCGACTCAATCTGGATTAATACGTGGTATCAAAATCGGTTCCTCGAATATTACCTTATCTCATATTTTTTACGCTAACGATGTCGTTATTACTACAGAATGGAGCTCTCTTGATATGGATAATATTATTCGTGTTCTTCAAGTTTTCTATCTTGCTTCGGGCCTCAAAATTAACATCCACAAATCTAATATTTATGGGGTAGGTGTTCCAGATACTGAGGTGAGTATAATGGCTAACAATAATGGATGTACCCCTGGCTCTTTTCCTTTTAATTACCTTGGTTTACCTATCGGTGCTAACATGAATCTTTCGAGCAATTGGAAGATTATTCTTGATCGATTTGATGCTCGTATGTCCAACTGGAAAGCCAATCTTCTTTCTATTGGAGGACGTCTTACTTTAATCAAATCCATTCTTGGGATTCTTGGGATTTACTTCTTATCAATCTTTAGAGCCCCGGATTCTGTCTTAAAACTGTTGGAAAAAAAACGGGCTTCTTTCTTTTGGGAGGCACTTACGATACCAGGAAAATAGCTTGGGTTAAATGGCCAATCGTCCTAACCTCTCTTGACAAAGGAGGTCTCGGCATTGGGAGTCTGAAATCTTTTAATTTAGCTCTTCTTCAGAAATGGCGATGGAGACTAAATACTAATCATAAAGATCTTTGGGTTAAAGTTGTTAAAGCTTTTCATGGTCAAGAAGGCAGTTTTGGTCGCAACGACAGCTCATCGAATGGTATTTGGTCTAAGATTGTGGGATCTTCTAATTATCTTCACTCGAATGATATTCTTCCTAGTGACTCAATTCGATTTCGAGTTGGCTGTGGTAACTCGATCCGATTTTGGAAAGACCTATGGATTGGTAATACTCCTTTATATCTTCGTTATAATAGACTTTTCCGTCTCGATTTGAACAAAGATTGTCTCATATATGATCGCTTTATAAATAACCATTGGACTTGGAACTGGTCTCGTCCTATTTTGGGGGCTCGCAATTTTGCATATCTCAACGACCTTATCAACGAGATTGATCATATTGAGTTATCTTCTGACTCAGATTCTAGCATATGGACTATAGCTAACGATGGTGTCTTTTCTGTTAGCATCACTCGGAAACACATTGACTCGCATCTTTTGCCCTCATTGGATTGTCCAACTCAGTGGGATAAAAGTCTTCCTCGAAAGGTAAATATTTTCATGTGGCGATTTATGCTTGACCGTCTTCCTCACAGATTTAATCTTTCGTCTCGTGGCATTGATATATCGACAATCTCGTGTCCTTCTTGTAATGGTAATGCGGAATCCTTAAATCACATTTTCTTCGATTGTGTTATTGCTAAGGATATTTGGAATATTGTTCGTATCTGGTGTGACATCTCATTTCCTTCTTTTACTTCGTATGAGCATTTGAAGAATTGGTTTGGTTCTTGGCAAGCGCCCAAAGAGAAGTCTCATCGTTTATCCGTTATATTTGCCTCATCTTTCTGGTGGCTTTGGAGGTATCGTAACAATATCATTTTTTGCCAACATTCTATTAGGAGAAGTGACATTTACGATTATATTCGTTCTTCCACCTTCTGTTGGATTCATCATAGAGGCCGTATGTCTTGTAGTTGGGTTGATTGGTTTAAATCTCCTTTGATGGTTTCGAGTATGGGATCGAGTTAATGATTATCGTCTCTTCTTGTTGGGCGTTTCAGTCTTCTCAAGGAGTTCAGATGATTATGATTTTATTTTTTTCCTCGAGGCTTGTTTGGGTCTGCATAAAAAACACCCCCGGAGTGAAAACCGGTGGCTCGGCCTTCGTGGGTGGGGATTTTTCTCTTGTCCCGGTTTGCTGTAAGCGGCAAGAGTTTTTTTATCCTTTTTGCAGTCCTTGCAGTTAAAGTTCTCGAGTAGTTTCTAGATTGTGTAATTTTTTGATTTCTAGATTTGTACTTGATTTCTTCAGCTTCTAGTGCCTTACTAGTAGCTTTTTAATACAATTTCAGCCGTTCAAAAAAACTATGACGTGACATCACCTTTTGTTTTTGGCTTGAGCCATGATACCTGGTGCCAAGGTTTTCAAGATCGAGATTCTACTCAAGATCGTTTTTGTTTTTGCAAGATCAGGATCGTAAGATTAGATCGGGATCCAAAGATCTTAATATATATCATTTTCTTAATAGTCTTTTTAATAGTATTCAAATTTACAAATTATTATATATAATAAACACAAAATTATATAAATGTTTTATAAAAAAATTGTTTTCAATTATGAATATGAAATATTTAAAAAGATTAACATGTTTTTTTTAGATTCTATAAAACATAATCTATGAATTTGTAGTTTTTTTAGTTTATGAATTGAAAAAAGTAAGATTGGATTGTATTAGATTTTAAGATTTTATAGTCAAGATCGGGATTTTATAAGATTTTCTACGTAAGATTCAGATTGTTTTTGCTTTGTAATATCGTAAAATCATAATATCTTAATCAAAAGTATGCCTGATTCTTTTATATTTGCTAAAAATACTTTATTAATGTGTGGTCAAGATAAATTCAGACTCTAATCAATGCTCATTTGATTAACCAACTTTGGTCCCACAAAGCGTCGATAGATAAGATAATGGCAACCATAGTCCAAGACTACAACCAAAAGCACTACATCAGGATAGGCCACTTGTATAGTTAGATATCAACTATTAAAACATAAAATTGAATCAAACATGTGACAGAAAGCAAAGGATTAACTTAAGTTTAGATATAAAAATATGTAATAGTATGATTAAATTGACAATAGTATAAGTCATTTACCTTGTATTACATGTTTAATCTTATTGTTTGTCATCTAGAACAAGCAAAACACTTAGACGCGTAGAAGATTAACGTGACCTTAATGATAAGACTAATATAGTCATGTTTGCTTAAAAAAATGTTAGATAATTAGGGTTAGGGTGTGATCAAAATTTTGAATAAAGTATTTTGACCTATTGTTGTCTGAGTATGAAGAAATCATTATTAGAGCGCACGGTGTCGCCTCGTTATGAGGCTTCGCCGTCTACCGTGGCCCCTCGCCGTCCAACGCCGTGACACCGCCCTCCCTCGCCGTCCAGCGCCGTGGGAAGCCTCGTCGTCTGCCCGACGAGTTGAAAGTTGTACATTCTTTTTTATTATTATTTTTTTATTTTTATTTTTATATATAAAGTGATAAAATATTTGTTATAAGGTGAAATGTTTTTAATAAGGTGAAGTGTTTTTTTTGCATAGATTGAAAGGTTCGTGAAGGAAAAAAATGCAAACATAAACGCATAATGATGAAACCCTTAAACTGAAACTTGAACAATTAACTAAAAACATGAAATACATAATACGTTTGAATTTAAAATTTGAATTTGAATTTTAAAGTACCCCGCTCCTATTTGAATTTGAATTAGCCCGCTCAAAAGTATACGGTTTTGAATTTGAATTTAAAATTTGAATTTGAATTTTGAATATGAATTTGAATTTGAAAACCATCCCTATAAATAACAATTTATAACCACCATTTTTTCACATCTACATCAATTCAAAAAAAAAAAAAAAACACAAATGTCTCAAATTCCGAAGTGGAACAAGTCTGAAGAAATGTTGCTTGCGCAAGTTTGGATAGAAATTTCGCAAGCTATAGATATGGAAAATAACCGTTCCGAAAATGTTTTTTGGAACGACGTTATGCATATGTTCAATAATCAGACTACAGATGACTATCGTACAAAAAATTCAATCACGGGTAAATGGACGAGGATTAACGTCGATTGCAAAAAATTCAACGCAATTTACAAACAGTTGCAGCGTCGAAGTGCTCAAAATGACCACACTCATCTCGAAAATGCGAAACTAAACTTTCAGCAACAATTTGGTGGAAAGGAGTTCAAGTATGTTCACGTTTGGGAGATTTTGAAAAATTGCCCGAAGTGGCATGTCGAAGATCCGATCCATTTGTATGTGTATTTTTTTTTTACTCATGTTGTTTTTTTACCGTATCGTGTTTTTCTTATCATTATTGTGTTATGTATTGTATTTTTATTTTGAATGAAATGAATTTAGTTTATTTGGAAATGAAAATTGAATAAAAAAAATAAAGTGGTAGTGGTGGGCCCAAAATGAAGAGGTTGAGGTTTGTTATGAGTGAGGGGGGGTTTGTTGTGGTTAGTTGTGGAGAAGTGGGATGCTGATGTGGCGCTGAGGTGACACTGATGAAGAGGTTAAGCTCATCGTGACACCTAGTCCTCTTATGATAATTCAAGAATAACACTTTGTTTCTAGGCACAAGAGAATAAAGCAAAAACAAAGAGGAATTGTGTGTTTTGTATGTTAAAATGAGTCCAGATGTGTTTATTATGTAACAGACATATTTAAAAATTACAGGCGGTTAAATTCGGTTAAATACCAAAAGTCACAACTTTTCACCAACAAACATGTCAGTTGTGGTTTGGCAGGACATAACAAGGGCCGCTTCTCCTTGACCCCGCATCTTTGTCTGGTCGAAAACATATTAGCTCAACAAGTTTGCATTTCACGTTTTCCTAACTCGTATCCGAACATAACATTAGATTTCATTAGTATCTAATAAATTGTAATTACTTAAAATAGTTTATGACACTGAAGTAACCAACAATATATAGTGGTGGTACATTAAAATATTTCCTTTACCTAATACAAACCATTGTGTAACTTAAAAAATGACTTATGTAGCAACTAGCAAGTAGTAAAGAAAATATACACTTACGCACTTTAACCTAGGGCTGAGCTTGGAAGGTTCAAAACCAAACCGGACCGACAAAACTGACTGAACCGACAAAAACCGAACCGACCCGACAACATTTCGGTTCGATTTTGGTTTTGGTTTTTTACGATTTTCGGTTTCGGTTCGGTCCGACCCAAAACCGACAAAAACATGCACAAACACACGTAAACCGAACCGAACCGACGGACCGACACTGAACCGAACCGACCCGACCATATTCGGTTCGGTTTCGGTTTAGGTATTTTATGGTTTTTGGTTTTCGGTTTTGTCGGTTCGGGTCGGTTCAGTTCGGTTTTGGACCGACGCTCGGCCCTACTTTAACCTAGTAAATCTTTAACCATAACTTGAAAAGCCACTCATGACTTATTTTTGCATTTATTTGAAAAGTAAAATATTTGAAGGGAGTAGATTGCAAGACAAGAAACTTAAGAAGGATCAATAAGACAAATGACACACACAATCCGAAAGCAACACATAACCAGCAAGAAAGGAAAGAATCCTATATAACTTGAAAACAAAAATTCAAAAACCCCCTAATAAATTATATAAACCATCAATCAATCAATCACGTAATTAAATTCTCAATCTCTCTCCACCTGAAAAACATATTCACACAATCAATCAACCAAAATGCAGCAGGTAACTTCAATTTTTATAAAATTCTAATTTGTTAATCATTATTAATTAACTTATGTTTTATAAATTTTATAGTCTACAAGGACAGTGCAAGTAGGACATCTATCAGATCTAGCTACTGAACGAGAAATTCACGAGTTTTTCTCTTTCTCCGGTGATATTGAATGCGTTGAGATCTGCCGGTACACTTTTTCCAATACTTTATATAGTCTATATATAAGTTTTATGTTTTAAGTATTAGTTAGTATTGAATTTATGTAATGGTGGTTGTTATTGTAGTGATTCGGAGCAAAAGAAGACTGCATTTGTTACGTTTAAAGATGCTAAGGCTCTTGAAATCGCATTATTACTTTCGGTAATTTTTAATCTATTGTTTTTGTTACAATATATGATTTTTCCAGGTTAATAGAGGTCTATAGGGTTGAAATTGCTCTAGGTACACATTTGGGGGTGACTCGCTTTTCCCAGAATAGTGAATAGGGAAAACCTCATCCGTTTACGGTTTTTATATAGTTATATGATTTTTGGAGGTTCTAGTTACTCACTAGGTACACATTTGGGGTGCGCGCATATTCATCGGGTAACCTAAACCGGAAAACCTCGTCCGTTTAGTGTTTTTTATATAATTATGTGATTTTTGTAGCTTAATTAGTTTTACTTGATATGTTGTTTATTTTTAAGTTTGATTGAAAATTAGTAGTAGTTTTAATTTAGAATAATTAAATAAGTATTTTGATGCTTATTTTAAGCTTGAAAATAGTTGGATTGCTTGTTAAAGTAAAAGTAGGACAGCTAATGCGAGACAAGACAGAAGGGAGTGCTAATTTTCTTAAGGATTACTTCTCTGTTTGTAATATTTGTTAATCAAAGAATCAAATTTTATATTTATTGATTTCGCATAAGTAGTCATTGTGTTAATTAGTAAATCGTGAGAGTAAAATTCTCCTAGTCTTTGAATTTTATTTCGACGATATTACAAAGGGCGAAAATGAGAAATCCTAGTAAAATATTTTCTTATTAAATTGAGAAATTGGAATATTGTGATATTTTGATAAGTTATGTATTGGAAATTTCTAGTTGGGTTATATTGTGTTTGTGTATGTGATTTCTAAAAATAGCTAATGAGTTTTTTTGTAATTTTTTGGAAGAATATACAGCAATAATGATCTTGTAACTATTTAGTCTAACAAACTATGACCATACATAATTGTGGCTGCGTATTTTTTCCACTTTGTCCAGCTGAGACTTTAGGGCCCTACTTTGTGTTACATGAGCAAAATTCCAAATTAGCGATCAAATATTTATTCATATTGGCCTAATTGTTTACCGATCAGCCTTTCCTTCGTCTTTATGGTGGATGAAGTTATGGTTAGTTGTCAATTGTTATTGTTTATACACATCATCTTGGGTCCACTATTACCACTACTTAGTTGGCTCTTTATTAAATGAGCATTTCTTGGTCATGCGTTTACTTGACTTGCCAACTTCAAGCAGTTGGGCTCTACTTGAATTATATCCAAGAAATGCTTGGCGTTATTTTTTTAATACCTTTCTAGATCTTAAAATATGTATGATGGTTGGTTCTATTATCCGAAAGTAAGATGACAGTATGGCTAATCGATTGTAGTATGGAGAACGATCCACCTTGTAACAACTAAGTGACTAACTATAAGAAAACTTCTTGTGTTTTTAGCAGCTTATATGCCATCAATATTATGAAGACTAGACTTGCAATTTGCATAGGTTCTTGGCAATCTAAAATCAGAAGTGTTACTCAGACGGGGCCCGATTTTTTACAGAATGAAGCCTGCAAAGATAAAATCACACATTCTGTTTAATAGAATATAGAATATAGAATGATAATTGCAATAAAAATATTGGAGTCTCGCACATGCTTTCCAAGTCAGAATTTTTATGGAATTGCTTGTTAGGCCATATCTTGCGGAAGTTAAGTATATGCTTTAGATAGTTATGAGCAACTAATTCTGGAGACACGTGCTAGTGTTATTTTAGTAGATTGTGATAGCATTGGTATCTTTATCAGCTTAAGATTCTTATTAGTGTCACCAGGAGAGTTAGTTTTGCCTCTTGAGTCTTGATAGTAAACCATTGGCTTGGAAGTTGACCTACTTTTAAATGTAGGTTGCTATCGTGGTGTTAAAATTATTTTTCTAATCTCAAGTTAAGTCCTACCCGGGTCATATCAGTTATGAGCATGGAAGTGGTAGCTATAAATTTTTTGTTACATGTATGAAGTAGATGTTGTACATTCTATTTTATGAACATTGGGACTTACATATGTATGCTCAATTTTACAGGGAGCAACCATAGTGGATCAGATTGTTAGCATTAGTGCTGTGGAAAATTATGTGCGAAAACCTGAGTTCCAGGTATGAGTTATTACTGGGTATATAATTCTATTTTCTTCTATGGTGTTGGTACTTATGTCGTGATGTCTTTTCTTTCAGGAAGTTCACGAAGTAGATAATGATGTTAGCATGTCTCCAGAAAACCATTCACCTAGTTCCGAGGTAAATATCTTACAAACACGAGTCCCTTGTGTGTGTGTGTGTGTGTGTGTGTGTGTGTGTGTGTGTGTGTGTGTGTTGGGGGTCCCATGGACATAGTCCTTTCAGGGAATGGATGGTCGGAATTTCTTAATTTATGGTGCTTTTACATTTTGGATTTATCTCATCTAGTTTAGAGATTCTTGTGACTTTGCTAATAAGACTAAAAATTAACAGGGGCAATATGCTTTCAAAAAATTAACCTTCTTTTGTATAATATAATTCATGGTCCAAGGTGTTTAGCTTACACTATCATTAATTTATGCTTGTGTCAATTTAACTGACAAAGAATCCACACTTTGTAATCGTAAATGCTAGTTTTCTTTGAACAAGTAAACCACAACTCATATTACCTTTACTGCTTTACATAGCTCTCCTTAATATATGTGGATTAGTATGAGCTAGAGCCATAGAGTTGGCAATCCGGCCCATCTACTTGAAAATGGAATGGTCAAGTGTCAAACGGGTCAAATGGGTCGAACAATTCCGATGTGTATATTCAATGCCCAAAACTTAATCATTCTGTTCAAAAGTCTTTATATTTGTGAAATAATATAGCTTTTTGTAATCGTATTTGATAATAGTCAAACGGGTCAAAAGGTGTTTTCAGTTAACTTAGCCCAATTTGGCTCTCTTTTAAAATGCTTGTTTTGACCCAAACATATATTTTGATTTGCTACCCAACATGTCCGATCCACCCATTTGCGACCTCTAATATTAGACTAAATCAGGGCATTAAGATATTTAAAGCTGACAAAGTAACATTCAACTCTCTACGTTTTTAACAGGCCAATGGTACTTCTCCGCGTAGTGGACGGGTTTATATGAACAAAGCACAAGATGTCGTTTCAAGTGTTTTGGCAAAAGGTTCAGCAATTAGGCAAGATGCTGTGAATAAAGCCAAAGCATTTGATGAGAAGCATCAATTACGAGCCAATGCAACAGCCCGGGTGAATTCCTTTGACAAGAGAGTAAGGCTTACAGAGAAATTCAGTGTTGGGGTCTCGGTTGTAAATGAGAAAGTAAAGTCTGTAGATCAAAAGCTTCAAGTGTCGGACAAAACTATGGCTGCACTAATGGCAGCAGAGAGGAAACTAGACGACACAGGATCAGCCGTCAAATCAAGCAGGTTTGGCTTTTTTCACCTTGTCCTTTCTTAGTTTTCCATTTTTAGGTTCCATTTTTGGGATGTTTTTATAAAACGGCAGTTTTTAGTATTCTCTTTACTAGATCCCCGTCATTATAATCATTATCTCTAATAATCAATGTTATTGATCTCTGGGTATTACAAAGTTAGTTAACGACAGTTATAACCTTTTAAATTATGTGATGGTTAGCCATTCATTGCCTTTTCGTTTTCTCGGTTAGTCGGTTTATTACAAAACTTATAAGTTGGTACTTTTGGATTTGTTTAGGTATGTGACTGCCGGAGCAGCTTGGCTGAATGGAGCTTTTGGTAAAGTGTCAAAGGCTGGGAAAGTTGCAGGAACGAAAACTAGACAAAAATGGAACTTGGCAGTCTCAAATTTAACAGCAAAGGTATGTTCTTTTATTTAATTCTTTCATATATGGAGTATCAGTAGAAACCTGGATCTATTATATTCTCAACTACATGTTTGGTCAATCTACTTTTTGATTTCGTTTAAAAGTGGCATTACTTTAGGGATATAATATGCTGAGACCATTTGTGTATGCAAAAGGTATCAATGATTGTAAATATTTTCAGTATGAGAATAGAATTCCTAAATGTATCATAACAAAGTTCTAGGGTATATATGCATAACATAAAAAAGTATTCATATTTAATTCACTTTGAAAATCAAATCCCTCGAGAAAAGTTGGGTAACTAAACTGAAAGTTTTGTGGAAACAGCTATATTAGTAAGATGTCAGTATTTAGTGACATCAGCAGTAATCTGTGGAAATAAAAGATGACGTGGATAGTTTGTTTACAAATAAGTGACAATTTTTTTTGGTAATTTCACAATTTGGTAACTAAAACGAAAAGAGCCATAAGCAGTTCGTCAAAGACATCTGTGGTCTTACTTTTATGATTAACCCCCATATTTAGTATATACCGGTATTCCCTCGACTCAACTAGCAAATAAATTTTGGTTTTGCAGGATTCACCAATTGCTGCATAGGCAGAGTTTAGACAGCTGCATTGTTGTTGATCATATTGGTTCTCAATCGTCAGAATGATTATTGAGATCTATAAATAGATACGACTATTTCAGATGTGTAAGCTTGGTGTGTGGAATTGGATATATGTCTCCTCATGTCTAGTACATGTTTTCTAGAGTGTTTATAGACAGTTTTGTGATTCATTTATTAGTTGATTCTTGCTATATTCTTCTGAAAACCTGTAGGTATTATGCCACTGATGTGAAGTCCATTTAAAAAAAATTCTACTGATGCGAGTGGTAAATTTATAATGATGGCTTGTTTTAGTGCATGATATGTATGTCTATCTGTATCTATTTATCTATTTTATACTTTTTGTAATGCATTGGGGACATTCTATCTTTAATAAGTCTTAAAACATTAAGGGCATGTTTGGTAGCAAGAAATGAAAATAACTTGATTTCTCATGTTTGGTACACTAGAGAATTCAAAAAGCGGAGAAATTCAAATTCTCAATAAATCGTTCCTTTGTTATCTGATTTCCACTCTATATGATGAGGAATTCAGAGAAATCATGCTTATTATTTAATTCAGAAAAGGGTCCCAGCTTGAAAAAGGGGGTTATAAAAGAAGTACATCACATGCTTACGCACATGATACACCCATCTTCACAAATTAAAGAAACCCTAACCTCTAAAATTGTTCATATCTGCTGCTGCATTCGATTACCCCCACCTAGACATGCAACTATAAACCGGTTTTCAAAAAAACCGGACGACAAAACCGGAACCGGTTTTCAACAAAACCGGTTTTTACAAAACCGAAACCGGTTTTAGTAAACCGAACCGGTTGTGCCGGTTTTAAGTTTTTCAGCGGACGGTTTTACGGTTCTAAAACTGGGTAAACCGGTTTTGAAAAACGGTTAAAACCGATTTTTATTTATTTATTTATTTATTTTTTGTCGAAAACCGCTAAAAACGGTTTAAACCGGTTTTAAAACCGGTCAACGCAAAGTGAAACGAGTGTTGGATTTGAATACCGCATGAAACCGGTCAAAACCGTTTTGAAAACCGGTTTCGCCGGTTTTAAAACCGGTCACGGAAAACGTGCAAAGTACAGATAGACGTTGGGACATGTTTGTTATCGTTTTTCTTGTCTTTTTTTGATTTTTTGAGTATTTTGAAGCTAGAACTTGTAGTATAAATATGTGTTTTGGGTTGAGGCTTAAAACACATCAAATATCTCTTTAATCTCTCTAAATCTCTAATTTCTTTATAATGGAAAACACACAATCACAACAAGCTTCCACTAATCCTCCATCCGTTGGGTCTTCCGGTCACGAAAACATTACACACAAGATGATGTTGCTCATGTTAAACCAACTTCACGAAATCCCGAGGTTTTTAATCATATGGATTTGTGTGTTATGAAGGATGGGACGGAAAAGGCGTGTTGCAAAAAATGTTTGAGCTTTTATGCTTTCGGGGCTAACACTACACTAAAGGGTCATATAGCCAAATGTTCCGCGGTACCTCAAAATGCCGACGGTACTATTGGTGAGGATGGTCAAATTTGTGTATATGATAATGATGCGCTTCAAAGAGATTTTGCGGGTGGGTCATTCAACATACTTATCCATTCAACCTCTTCGACAAAGCCAAGCTTACGGCCATCATCAAAAAGAGGCTACACTCGCGGTATAAACAAGTAAGTCGTACTAAACTTAGAAGTGATGCTTTTAAATTATGGGAAACGGCTAAAAATGATATTATTAATGGTTTTCGTGATTATAAATATGGTGTTTCTATAACTACGGATGTTTGGACCGCACCACATGGTTCAAATTCTTATCTCGCCGTTACGGCTCATTGGTTTAATTCCGAATCTTGGTTATTAATGAAACGGACAATTGCTTTTAAACTATTTGGTTATCCTCATACGGGATCTAATTTAAGAAAAATTTTACATGACACTTTAATTGAATATAATTTAGATGATAAAGTTTTTACGATTTCACTAGATAATGCATCTAATAATACTAGAGCTATGGAATTGTTAAAATTACGTATAAAACCCATTTTAGATGGTGCTTTTTTCATTCCCGTTGTGTTGCTCATGTTATAAATTTATCCGTTCAAGCGGCATTAAAAATATGTGAGAGATTACGTTTGACATTTAGGGGTTTGTTAACAAATATACATACACGAGTAATGAACGACAAATTAACTATAAACGTTTTTGTAAACAATGTGGTGAACCATGGCTAGGACCGAAATTTGATACACCTACTAGGTGGAATTCTACTTGCATTATGTTTGAAAATATATTACGACAACGTACTACTTTAGATGCTTTTAATGAATTACTTGTTGAAAAAAACCGTTCTACTTCGATAGATGACCAAGATTGGCAACGACTACATGCTTTAACTATTTTTTTACACGTTTTTAAAAAGGCAACAACTATAGTATCGGGTGTTTATTACCCAACTAGCCCATTAGTTTTAAATCAAGTTTATGCTATGACGGAAAAATTAGACGAATTAAAAGACTCACCTACTCAAATGTTTAGAGAAATGGTTAAAGTTATAAAAAAGAGATTTATAAAATATTTTGCTAGTCTACCTTTGGTTTATACTTGTTCCGCCGCACTTAATTCATGTTTAAATGTTGGAGGCGTAGAACTTTTAATAAGAAGAATAATGGAAAATTTAGAATTATCTTTTGGGTTGGACGGTGAAGATCCCAACTATATAGAATCTCAAGTTTTTAAATTTAATGATTATTTTAAAAAATTGTTTGAAATTTATGCAACAAAATATGGTCAACAACCAAACCCAATTATCGACCCAATGCGGGCCGGTTCGTCTCGAATGACAAGGGACATTAACATAAACCTTTATAATACTTTACGTGAAGACGCTACAAAGCGTCAACGATCATCGGCCCCGACAAGCGAGTTGGGACAATATATGGCTAAAAACTTTTTAACAACTTTAAGTCCCGAAGAGTTTGCAAACTTTGACATTTTGGCTTGGTGGAAAGAAAGGAAAATCCAATTTCCAATTTTAGCCGCTATGGCTCGTGACTTATTAGCGGTCCAAGCTTCGACGGTAGCTTCCGAATCGGCCTTTTCTCATAGTGGTCGAATTATATCGGATAAAAGGACAAAACTTAGCCCCGAATCCGTGGAAGTATGTGTATGTTTGAAAGATTATATGGACGGAGTAGATATGGTACAACATCAAACATCGTTGGAAGGTTCGATTGAAGAAGTTGAAGAAACTATAGCACAAGAAGAAGATGACATGGGGATATCACCTCAGGCTATCGAATTAGATGAAGGTGAATTTGAACCATTTGATGTTGAAGAGTTAGATGTAGAAGAATTTTTGGATGATTTAATTTCTTGAGTATACACGGGTGATGGCAATGCCGAAGCTCGATATACTTGAGTATACTAATATGTTTTTGGGTGATGGCCATGCTGAAGCTCGAAATGTATTAGTATTTATTTATTTTAGTTCTATAATTGTATTGTTTAAATAAAAGTTATGATTGTATTCGAAATGTATTAGTATTTTATAGTTTTAGTTGTATGATTGTATTGTTTAAATAAAAGTTATGATTGTATTCGAAATGTATTAAATGTTTTAAATTCCGAAAAAAAACCGAACCGGTAAAATACCGATAAAAAACGGATCCGAACATTTAAAACCGAAAAAACCGAAAAAACCGATAAAAAACCGATTCCGAAAATTTGAAACCGAAAAAAACCGATTCCGAACGTTTAAAACCGAAAAAAACCAATTCCGAAAAACCGAAAAAACCGAAACTGATTTTTGGCAAAACCGGTTTTTTAAAAACCGGTTTTCTAAAAACCGAAAACCGGTAAAAACTGATTTTTGTGCACCTCTACCGCCCCACCCCCAAAATTGATGTAAAACTTTATATTGGTTTTAATAAATTATTTTGATCAATCCAACACCACATTATTGTATTTGTCTAAAATAGTTGGATCCCATTCTTGATTAAACAAGGTTTTGTTGGTCCATATAACTTTGGCTAAATTATAAAAGAAGCAACATCGTTCTTGACTTTTTTTTGTGTGGATCGAGACTAGTGCTTAAGATAATATTGACATGGTAAAAGGTGCAGAAATAAGTATAGACAGTCTTTTGTTCATACAATAGATAATTAAGATTTTTGGTTTTTTTTAAATTTATTTATTTTAGTTCATTTTTTTATTTATTTCTCGAGTCAAATTCTTGGTTGTACCAAAAAACGGAGTTTACAAAAATTTCTTCACCAATTTCATTTTTCCACATTTCTATTCTCTGGTTCATTTCATTTCTCTAAATTTCTCTCTACCAAACGCACCCTTAAGCTTACACACTAGCTTAATATGGCATAGTTAACTAAACAAATTTGTGTTAAAAATATAGAGAAAAACAATTGTAACATATATAACAACACCTCCAATATTGCTATACAATAAAGAATTGTAAAAATCCGGAGAAATTGCACATTTTGCTGTTAATGATTGTTAAAAAAAAGTAGTAAAATAATCCCTGTAAATGGTTTTGACGTGAATATAAGCAAGTGGGTATGATAAAGAAAAGTTTTTATTAAAGAGAAAAGTTCAAAATACATTTTGTGGTTTGTTCACTGTTTTGTTTTAAATTCTCGTAGTTTTTTTGGCACATGTACATCCGTGTAAATTATATCTTTGTTATCTCCTAACGTAAGAAAAATTTTCTGCATCGTTAGTCCTCTGACTGATTTTACTAACGGAGAGATGTATGGTGACCAACTTTTTTTAAATAAATTAAAAAGGGACTAGTAAGTCTCGAACTCGGGTCTGTTGCTTCAAAAACCAACGAAACAACCATTGGACTACGTTTCCAATGGTGTGATTACACGCACACACAAAAAATAGTTAACTGTTTTTATTTGTTTTCGTTCGTTTATATACGTTTTTAGCCGTTTTCATACACTTTTATGGGTTTTATTTTTTTTCCTTTTTTTTGGTATGTATTTATACATTTTTATCCGTTTTAATATGTTTTTATCCATTTTCGGGCGATTTTATCCGTTTTCGTTCGTTTTTATCGGTTTTCGCCCGTTTTTATACGTTTTCGTTTATTTTATACGTTTATTTTAATGTTTTTATACATTTTTATATGTATTTTTACGTATTTTTCGTTTTCGTTCGTTTTTTTTTAAAAAATTACGTTTTTAAACGTTTTAGTACGCTTTCTTATATTTTTATCCGTTTTCGTATGTTTTTATACGTTTTCAGCCGTTTTTTACATTTTAAACGTGTTCGTACGTTTTCTTACTTATTTATCATTTTCGTCCGTTTTTATATCTTTTCAGCCGTTTCCATACGTTTTTAAACGTTTTCGTGCATTTTTAAACACTTTTTAAATGTTTTCGTACGTTTTTAAAAGGTAAGAAAACGTACGAAAACGCAAAAAAACGAATGAAAATGAATTAAGACAGACGAGAATGGTTAAAAACGTAAATAAACATACAAAAACGTAAAATATGTACAAAAACATTAAAAAAATGTATAAATACAGACGAAAACGTATAAAAATGAGTGAAACAGATAGTTACGGACGGAAATGGATAAAATCGAACGAAAATGGATAAAAACGGACGAAAACGGCTAAAGTCGGACGAAAATTGATAAAGACATATGAACACGGATAAAAAAGTAAAAAAAACGTTAAAGAAAGGTAAAAAAATACATATGAAAACGGCTGCAAACGTATAAAACGGATAAAACGGATAAAAATGGATAAAAACGAACGAAAACAGCTGAAAACGTAAAAAACATACGAAAAGGTAAGAAAATGAAGGAAAACGGATAAAACGTATAAAAACAGACGAAAGCATACTAAAACAGTTTGTTGGAATCACTCCTAAACTAGAATTCAAGTGTTAGTAATTAATATGTAATAGTTAGCTTAATTATGGCTTTTATGTTAGTAATCAAGGTTAGGCTCATGTAGAAAGCCCATTAGCCTATCCAAAGCCCTAATAAAGGAAGGGAACTTGCATGTTGCCCTAGTTCCTTCCTATAAATACCCATGTAAACCCTCACTTGAGGGTTGGTTGTTCAATTCACACATTTACTCTACGCATAACTCTTCACATTATTTCATACGTGTGTGTGTGTGTGTGTTTGTTCATCCGATCTATATCTTTATCTATTTCTTCTATTGATGCTTGTGTTACAAACATGGTGACCTAACAGTGGTATCAATCGCCAAATAGTTGGGTGAAAAGGTTTTGTTTTTGAAGTTTTGGTTTTACGCGTAACCTACGGTTCATAAACTTTCTCACGCTTAAAAAACTCATTTTTTACACTTTCAAATCCAAGATTCTTGTACTTTCAAGGTTTTTAGATGTTAAAATTTCAGTTTTTGGCAAAAAGTTTCAAACTTTACGTGTAAATCCTTGTTTTTTAGCTTGGTTTTAAACGTGTAGCTATTTCTACGCGTAACGTGTTTAAGAGTTTTGGATCATCAAGTTTCACACTTTTGTGTTATTTTGGTGATATTGAAGCTGTTTCATCACAAAAATCTGTTTATAAACATCTTTGGAGAATCAGTTTTGGTTCATTTTTACATAAGTAAACCTAAGTTTACGCGGTAAGTTGTTCAAGGTTTGATCTTCAGTTTTCTTGGTTTACTCGGTGTTTTCTTGCTTGGATAAGCCTGAAAACACTTCGAATTTGGATATCTTTTACACTGAGATTAGTGTAAAGGATTTTTTTTGGCAAAACCTAGTTTTCGCCTAAGCATAAAAGCTTATGAGTAAAAAATCTTACGCCTAAGCATTTCCTACGCATAAGCACGTCTTACGCCTAAGGAAAACTTACGCATAAGTTTCTTACTGCTGAGTCTTTAGTTTACGAAACCTAAGGTTTAACTAACCCTACGCGTAAGCTACTCCTACGCGTAAGTCTCATTCTTACGCATAAGTTGGTGTTTTTACGCCTAAGGATTTCTTTGCCTAAGCTTGGTCTCTACGCCTAAGGACTCTTAATCAACAAAGTTTCATTCGACTACAAAGATCCATTTTACAACACAAGTTTTCAAGATGTCTCAACCACCATACTCTAACTACTTTCCTCATGTGTATCCTCAACAACAACTACAACAACAACTTATTCCTCAACAACAACAATTCAATCTACAACAACAAGTTTATCAACAACAATTTAACCAACAACATTTTTCACAACAAGGAGCAATTCCACCACAAATGGTGCAACCACCACCTAGTCTTCAAGTACAACCGTACACAAACTTTAACAATCAACATCCATCCAGGAATACTATGAAGGAACCGACTTGGTTTGCAAAGATGTGTGAAGCTTTAAGTAGCCACAATCCATTCATGAGGATGGATCACTTGATAGACCTCCAATGCTCACTCCCGGAAACTATGATCAATGGGTGATTAGGATCTTTAGGTTTTGTGATCTAAAGAAGCCACATGGAAAGTTCTTAAAGAAGGTTATCCTGGAAGGTCCATTTCAGATGCCTACTGTCACTACACCCGGAGATCCAAATGCTACTCCACCAAGAGGTGATGTCACCAACATTGAAACTCTTTTTGACCTCACTACTGATGAACTTCTTCATTTCGAAGCTGATGAGCTAGCAATGCAATACATCCTTTTGGGATTACTGATCGGGTCCCAAACGGTCAGGTTTTATCACACAAGTCAACCACTTGTGAATGGTCAACCGTAATAAAAGTCCAAACAGTCTAGAACAAAATGCAATTAAGTCGAGGAGGTATAGTGTATCCCCAGGTCGTTAAGTCCCAACGAGGTGTGAACACTGTAATAAGACGAATCTGTGATCAAGTGATATTGAATGGGAAAGGGGTTTGAAGATTTGGAATATTTATACCTAAAGAAAAAGTTTGTAAATTACAGGGCTTAAATGCAAATTAAAGAAAATTAAAAAGATAAATTATATTAAATAAAGCTTATCACTATTTTTAAAATTGATTAACGTTTATAATCTAAAACTTATGTTTAAATTAAAAACTACGTAACGTATGAAATAAAACGTGAAAATAAAGAAGGAAAATACCTACGGATATGAAAAATACATTTTTACAATCCTAATTATACTAGAAAATTATTGGAAAAATAAAATTATTTTTAAAACTATTTATCTAATTATTATTAATTAAAAACTATTTGTTAATTATTTAAAATGCACTAAAATACAAGAAAATATAAAATTAACCTAGAAAAATGAAATTGTAACTTATAAAAATCTAAAATATTATAAAAATAATTTTAAAACTAAAAAGATATTTTTTTATGTTTTTTATGTATTTATTATAAATTTAAAACTATTTAGAACTAATTAAAATGCTAGAAAATACTATTTAAGTTAAGAAAATTCTGGAAAAATTATTTTTTTGCTTTTTATATTTATCTTAAGCTATTAATATTGAAAAATTATTTTTCTGAAGCTTTTCTGATTTATTTGTATTAAAAAGTGATTAAAAAGCCTTAAAACTGATTTAAAATAAGAAAAATAGCAAACAGTAATGAAAAATTATGAAAAATTCAGTAAAAGTCTAAAATATTATTCTAATTTTATTAAAAATATAAAAACTATGGCTTATATGGAAGAATATGAAGCTGTAGTGATAAGCAGTTCTAAATAAGCTACTAAAATAAGCTATAAGCTACAGGAATAAACCAAATGATCAAATAAGCTGGATTATGCTAAAATAAGTCTAACTTAACTAATTAACAGTACTCTAGATCACTAAATAAGCTTAAACTAGATTTGAGCTTATGGGATTAATTAAGCAAAACAGTTTATAAGGGGGCTACTTTAAGCTAATGAATAAGCTATCCTAATAAGCTAAATGGGAAAACAGAAGTTGGGACCTAGAGATCACCTAGCAGGCTACACAAGAACCAAAACTCAGCTCCTAATGAGCTTATTTGAATCCTGTGCAAAGTACCAAGTTGCCTGTATTCACACTCAGTATTAGTAGTGAGCGAGAACAAATCAGCTCTAAAGGAGAGCTGATTAAGAGCTTATAGAGACTTGGAAAAATTACACAAAAATCAGATTTAAGCTCTTGACCAACTGAACTAGGACATATCCCATTTTCATTAATTTTGGTTCAGAAACAAATCCATGAAAATTCAACAAAGTTTTCCAAAAACTGGTTTTTCAACTTTTGACTTTTAAAAACAGAAATGAAATTTGACTTTTATGAGATTTGATTGCAATTTTTTTTGACTGAAATCAATGAACTAAGATGAAATAAGGCTAGATTAAGCTATTCTAACAATTTCTAAACCTATATTGAGCTTATTGCTACTAAATCTTTAACAGTTAAAGAAATAAGCTAGATTACAAGTGATTTTGACTTTTGCTGTGTTAGAGTGCAAATAAATCACTAAGTTGACTCTAATGAACCTAAATTAGACTCAAGAAACTGGTCTTAACCTCTGAACAAACCTTTAACACAGATAAAAGCTTTTGCCAAACATCCCTTAATGGAACTGTCTTGGTTACTTTTGACTGAAAATGGTTGTTTTAAGCTAAGCTTTCTAATAAACTATCTTTAACTGACTTATTTAAGTACTAATAAACATTAAAAACTAGAGATAAGCTTATTAAAAAGCTGTTTCTATTTTTAGTCTATTTTAGGCTATTTATTAGATATTTAAGTAAAACAAAGGAAATGACTACTTAATATTTATGAAACTGATGATATGAAGATAAAAACTAATAATAAGCTGAAAATTATAAAAACAAGCTACCAATAAGCTATTCTAGAGTAAACTATAAAAATAGTACAAAATTAATGAAAAAGCTTACAACTGATAAGCTTATGGATCAAAGAAACAAGGACCAGAACTAAACTTGGTGTGTCAATACCAAGCTTAAATACCACTCCAGCTTAATTACCCCAGCTTATCAACCTCAACAGCTTATTTTGAGCTTTTGTTGACTTTCTTTGACTTTTTCTGGTTTTTCTAAATTAAACAACTAGAATCTAATGCAGGCTCATGAAAAGCTATAATAAGCTTATCTGAGCTTGTTTGAAGGGTAAAAGAGCTTGTGTGACTTCTGATTAGTATAAATAACTTAATACGAATTATCAAGAAACATAAAAACTTGAAATCTTATTAAGCTAGCAATAATTACAATACAAAAGTGATTTTTAACTTGAAATAAACTTGATATTACACTGAAAACTTAAATTTAAACTAAAACAGACATTAAAGAAATTTTACACTACTAAGTGGTCTAAAAACATGCGACACCTAATTCTCTGTCTTCTTTTCCTTTTAATAGACATCCAAAAAGCTTCTTGTCGACCTCTGATTAAATCCCACCTCAATCCAACCATTGGATCTTTCAAAATCACCATATTCGTCCATTTGTCAATTTTGGCGGGAAAAGTGGTTTTGAGCAGGTTTTTGCATTTAATGCAATTTGGTGGGATGTGGAGGTGTTAGGGAGTTGGTAAACAGCTGTGGAGATAGCTAGGTGAGGTGGAAAGTGGTGGTGAGGTGGTGAAACCACCTGGTTTTGAGTTAACATCGTGGGTGAGGGAGATGAACAGTGGTAGGCGGTTTTTATTTTTAAACCGTGGGTTTTGGGCTTTGGACTTGGGCTTGGGTTAACTGGATTGTGTTTTGGGTTTAAATTAATAAGGGTCCGGTTTGGTATAAGTTAGCATAAGGATCATTCATGTAATTTCTGGATTTTAAGGGACTGAAAATGCCAATATTCCAAAGTTATAATAAGGACCAATCTTGCCATTTATGAATAGTACAAGGACCACTATGCATAAAATTCCATTTTTAATAAATCCAAGGACTATTTATGACATTTTTCAAAGTTAAGGGACTAAACTTGCCATTTTTGCAAATTTGAACTTCAAGGGTAAAATTTGTCATTTCATGATTCCTGGGGGACTATTGTTGATTTTTATTCAAAATATTTTATCCAGGGACCATTTATGACAATCTGTGAAAGTTCAGGGACTAAAACTGCCAATTTTGTAAACTTTGTTGTTTTTCACCTGTTTTTGGTATTTTTGCATTTAAAACACATAAAACAATTATTTGTGATATTTTCATCATTTTAATGCATTTCTGAGTGTTTTCAGATGTTTTTGGCATTCTAAACGGTATAAAAATGATGAGTATTTAGACACTCATCAATCCCCCACACTAAGATATTGCTAGTCCCTAGCAATGTTTTGAGAAAATTAATGGATTTCATCTCTTTACAAAAGCCATTACTACGGAGTAGCCAATTGTTTTAGTTCAAGTAAGAACCTTGGTACAATGATAACCAAATGCTTTTGAGCAAATCACCCATTTCAACGGTTTTGATTTGTCTTACGAAGCGTTTGCTTTACGGACTATGCTCTTAGATAAAATATCTTTGGTGAGTAGATTACCATTATGGTTTTCCTTTGCCTTTACCACAAGCCATAAACTTAAGGGCTAGCCAACTCTTTCACTAATTAAAGATATGGCGAAATAACACCATACAATTTTGGGCAAATTGCAAGCCGTCAACGGATTTGAGTTATATTTACCAAGAGCCGCTTGGTTCCGGATTTAGCCAATCCTTATGGGTTAGACATGGTGACCTGATACATTTGTTGGTTTAGTAAATACAGTACTTCCACTAATTTTTTTTAAAATTTGGCCATTTTTTGGGGAAAAGGACTAGGGTGACGGTACATTTATGATCAAATTCTACGTAATTCCCCCACACTTAGAAATGAATATTGTCCTCATATTCAAAGTCCCGGCTGTTATGCCAAACTTAGAACGTGAAAAGATAACATTACTAGCTAAGTGTAGAAACACAACAATTATTCTCTTTTTAAATATTTACAATTTTACATTCATTTTTAGATCTATATACAAATATGTGG
>OU343218.1:150874559-150964338 GCA_910596185.1 Chrysanthemum makinoi
TGTTTGGATTTGTTCTTAAATCCGTGATAGAGGATAGTTTATTAGTTCGAGTAGTTGATACATGCTTAAATAGTTGTATTATACTCATTTTAGTCCTTGTTTTGCATCTGCATGTCACAATAGTCAAAATCTAATTGAATCTTCTCTTATTTGCATTTATGTCAAAAATCGGGCTGGTAGAACCTTGCATCTAGGTATAAAAATAGCAGAGCTTGCTTGCATTAGTCTTGGATTGGTCTTAAACATCATTATTATTCAACAAATTAAGCTCAAATCTCACAGAAGTCAAAATCCATTTCTGTCTTCAATAAGTCAAAGTTGAATACCACAGTTTTTAGCCAATCTTTTCCTAAAGTGTTAAAAACGCCAAAAATATTTTCATCCTTTGTTTTTATCATCATGTTTTTCAAAAATACCAAAAATATTCCTCTTTATCCTCTTACCTTTTTGATTCTTCATTTCTTACCCTCAGTAACCTTTGATTCTTTCTATGTCTTATCCTCACCCTCTTGGTTGTCTATGGTGTGGTGGTCCTTATAATGGTGGCAATTGATTTGTAGCATAGGAATCAGGAACGGTCTCCGTCATATAACCAAGATCCCTATTCCTACCATAACACGATCGATTTATTCCATCGGCTACCATCATGAGACAAGTAGCTTTTATCAAGTTGTGAGTACTGTGGTGGTTCACATTCCTTCATTGTCAATTAGAAACACGCTTGTCTATGAGCGGTTTCGATAACAATTATGACTACAACACATACCACTCACAACCACACAGTTTTACTAAGTTGTGAGTATTGGAGGTCCTCACTCTAGCTCGGATTGTCAAAACAGGGAAACCTATTTCCTTGTAACAATTACGACTCTTCGTATAATGACCAACCTCTACGCATGATTCACTTCTCAAAATCTTCTCCTTAATCTTTTGGATTTAGTGAAAGATTTGAAGGAATCTAAACACCCCCAAGATAATCCAAATGAGAAATCCATGGAAGTTTTGTTAGTCAAGGAGGTCGCTAAATTAGATTCCAGATTGCCTTTGAACAACCTGTGGGGAATCACTGTAAAAGAAAAAGTGAACCAAATCAGCTCTCGATTCCGTTTATTCGAGGACGATGATGATGAAGATATCCTTGATATCTTACAAATTTATAACGGTTCATCAAGTTCATCAGTTGAAACTCCTTCCATGAAGAATCAGGGAGAAAAGACTATGATGGAATTACTAGCGTAAGAATGTTAAGTATAAAACATATGTATGCTAGTCCTTCTAAACTCCCTCACCAATTTGCTATCACACCAAGCTCCCACTCACTCTCTAAACATGGGGATGAGCTTCTTAGCAATTATTCTAGAAATGGAATCGTCTAGTGTTGAGAACCTTGTCTCAATCCAAGAGAGTCACGGGAATTTCATCATATGTGATTCTTCTTCCCTCTTGAGTGTTCTCAAGATCATTTGAAACTTTCTACGATCTTTAGCGAAGATTGTGCTTCATATGGAGACATCAGCACGTTGAGGCATCACTTCCACACCGATGTTGATCCCTTCTGAGGAGTTCTCCGGTGAACTCACTCACATCAATCCACTCTTTGATTTCAAGCCGATCCGGGAGAGACCGAAAGTCTCATTGATAATGATCGTTCACTACTCTTATCCCAACAGTCCAATAGAGAATGTTGATCACTTTGTTCTCGAAACATTCAAAGCTACTTTCACCAATCCTCTATTTGAATTTACTTTCATTCAATTCACTGAGAATCCACTCTTGATACCGACGAGGATAGTGATGAGCCTACAATGGAACAAGAGTTCACAAATTCACATCATGTGAATGATTCTCTTCACGAGGAGTTCTCCGGTGAACTTCTCATATCATATCTCTCATTGAGTATGATTGCTTGGATGGCAAAATCATGATCGGAGGAGAAAATCTCAATTTGCATAGTTATGACAAATCTTACCCTCCCAAACCGAGATGCCTTCCAACCCTAAGAGCTCAACCAATAATCCAAATAAGTGCACCACATTAACCGAGGAAGAAGATCTAGTTATGATTGTTATCATGATCTTCCTTCTTTTCTTCGCCTACTCGGTGACTTCCTCTCTTCTTCACTCCTTCGGGAGTGAAGACACTATCTTTGACCCCGGCATTTTCATTTATCATTTGTGAGCCGGGTCTTTCTCTCTATATCTCATCGGTGTGGAACTTTCGCGTGCTTCAATGTTTATCCAAACATCTTGAAAGTCCATGGAGATTGTTTCTTCCACTTTGCTTCCCATGAACCATGAATTGGGTCGAGTCAAGCTTAGCGACTCGAAATCAAAACAACAGTAGTACGACACTATATGGTTTTCACCCATATTTCGACTTCTTACCCCTACCACCTAAGTAAGGTGATGCCCCACATGTTATATATATATAAGTTTCAAAAAAAAAAAAAAAAAAAAAAAAAAATCTTTCTAAATAATGGCCGTAGTATTTCCCTTTACGTTCTTTTGTTTCCGGCATAACCGCGGTACTTTGAATATTGAGGGCAATATTCATTTCTTGCGCGGGGGAATTTCACGAATTTCATATATATTACCTACCCACCTCCGCTGGCCAAAATTTTTTGGAGTAAGTGTTTTACACTTTCTCATCCGGGTTATCGGCCATGTCTATAAGACTAAAGGATTGGCTAATCCAGGAGCAAACGGCTCTTGGTAAAGATATATCAAATCTGGCCACGGCTTACATTTGTCCCAAAATTGTATGGTGTTCAACTCAACCATATCCTAAAAAGTGAGGAGTGGCTAGCCAAGAAGGTTATGGCTTGTGGTAAAGGTGATGGAAAATCCATAATTGGTAATCACCACCCAAATAATTTCGATAATTTATCTAAGAGTTGGCTAGTCCGGTGGTACGGCTTCGTAAAGACAAATCAAATCAGCATACTATGATTTGCTCAAATCAATTGGTTATCCAGTATACCAAGGTTCTTACTTGAACTCAAACATTTGGCTACTCCGAAGTGATGGCTTTGGTAAAGAGTTTTTAAAATCCATTAAATCATTGTTGCTGGACTAGCAATATTAATATGGGATTGATGAGTGTCAAATACTCATCATTTTTGTACAATATAAACCAAAAACATCCGAAAACACTCAGAAATGCATCAAAATGATGAAAATATCACAAATAAGAGTTTTATGTGTTTTAAATGCAAAAATATCAAAATCAGATGAAAAACATATCAAATTTGCAAAAATGGCGTTTAGTCCCCCAAGTTTCAAAAGTTGTCAAAAAAGTTCTGTATATCAAAATAAAGAAAAATGTCATTTAAGATCCATGGGATTCAAAAGTTGTCAAAACAAACCCTTGAAATGTAAAATTGCAAAATTACAACTTTGGTCCTTAAACTTTGAAAATTGTCATGTTAGTCCTTCAAATTTCGAAATGGCAAATATGGTCCTTTAATTATTTGAGAATGATAATTTTGGCCCTGGATAATATTTCTAAATCACGCCTTTGATCTTGGAGTTTCAAATTATACCTGGTCCCTGTGGTTATATCAAATCCAAACAGACCCTAGTTAACTACCCTTAGCCCAAACCATTCCAAGCCCAATACCCTTTAACCCGACCTAAACCGTCCACTCTAATATTACCCTCACCATCCCAGTCAAATAAACACAACCCGCCTTTTCTTCATCCTCCCAACCACCATGTCTGCTCACTCCATCTCCCACACCTCCACCTCAACCCCCCTCATCTCCTTGTCCCCCCACCTCAACACAACTCCAAGAAACATTAAATGCCTCTTCAACCCCTACACTAATCCCTACAACCGGCTTATCCACTTTTTGGCGCCAAAATTGTAATCAAACGGTTGAGATCATTTCCACCCAATCAATGGCCAAGAAAGAGGAAAGAAACCTACTGAGCTAGGAAGAGATAAGGCGTAGAAACAACTTGTCACATGTTTTAGACCATTTGTAGTGTAAACTTGTAATTGCTTTTAAGTTTAAATGTTCAAATTTATTGGGTTTCAGCCAATGTAATTTTCTGTTGTTTTATATTCACAAGTTGAAGAATCAATTTCCGCCTTTTGTGTTAATTTCATTTTCGCCAAAAATTCTATCCTTGTCAGTTTTAAGTTTTACTTTGCTTTGCTTATTCAAATTTGTTCATCTAAGGTATTTTAATATTTCTAAATCAAGATTGAAGCAAGCTCCCAATTTCCATTTTTCCAAAAGTCTTGTAAAGTCAAAAGTCAACCTGACTGCTCATGTGCTTATTTGGAGCTTATTTTGAATTTTTCTTGCTTCTTTAGTCTTATTATGAGCACCGCTTAAATTGATGTACTGTGAAGTTATCTCAAGTTAGTTTTTGCCGAAAAAGTTTCAAATAGCTTAAAAATAATGATTTTTTATTCAGCCTAACTTGTGCTATTTCATCCGATTGCTTTCATTGGCATTTCTTGCTACTTAGTTGTTAGGAAGTTAGATTGGTGGTTTATGTTAGCTCAAATGACCGTGATTTGCATATGCTTTCATTAAGGTTTGGATTGGTTTGCTCTTAAATCGTGATAGAGGATAGTTTATTAGTTCAGAGTAGTTGATACATGCTTAAATAGTTGTAGTATACTCATTTTAGTCCTTGTTTTGCATCTGCATGTCACAATAGTCAAAATCTAATTGAATTTCTTATTTGCATTGTCAAAATCAGCCAGTGTAACCTCCAGCATCTAGGTATAAAATAGCAGCTTGCTTTGCATTAGTCTTGGATTGGTCTTAAACATCATTATTATTCAACAAATTAAGCTCAAATCTCACAGAAGTCAAAATCCATTTCGCCTTCAATAAGTCAAAGTTGCATACCACGCTTTTAGCCAATCTTTGTGGATCTTTCATGACTTCATCTCTGGTCCAATTTTAGTGATATTTTAGATTTTACAAGTTCAGTTGGTCTAGTTTAATAATCTTAGTTTTGTTGAATTTTATCAAGCTTCTAAAAGCTCTAAATCAGCTTATCAAAATGACCTCACGCTTCCTCACACTCAGCTATGATCGAGTGTAATCAAGACATCTTTAAGTGTTTTGCATGTGATTCAATCTAGATCATTAAGACCTAAAATTTGGTTTAGTGGATCCTTGGTTGGTAGTCTTGAGTTCTCAATTTCTCGCTTTTTCGCTTGGTTCATTAGAATAGCTTATAAGATAGCTTAAAATAGGTGGGTAGAAACTGTTATTAGCACTTGGTCTCAAATCAACCAAACCTTGGTAGTTAGCATTTCATAGGTTAAGAGTAGTTGTTTTTAGTTGCTTTTGAGTTCTTTTAGTATATTAAAGCTTTCAGAACGGGTGCTTATTTGTAGCTTTTGTTTAACTCGAAAGTGCCATTTATAAGCATCTCTACCGCCTCTTAATCCCACACATAAGCCCTTGTTTTTATATTTTTCTTAGGTTCTAAATAATATTTTAGAGTTTTCCTGAAATTTTCAGATTTTTCTAAGTTGATTTGCTATTTTTCTTAATTTAAACTAGTTTTTAAGCACTTTTAAATAGCATTTAATACAAAAAATTAAGAAAAAGTTCAAAAAAATAATTTTTCATTTTTATTAAGTTAAGATAAATGTAAAAGTCATAAAAAGTATTTTTTTCATAATTTTCTTGGTTTAAATAGTATTTTCTAGCATTTTAATGAGTTTTAAATAGTTTTAAATTAATAATAAATATATAAAAAGTCAAAAAAATTATATTTTCAGTTTTAAAATTAGTTTTATGATATTTTAGATTTTTCTAAGTTTTAATTTTATTTTTCAAGCCTTATTTAATATTTTCTTGTATTATAAGCTATTATTAATAGTTTAAATTAGTTTTTAATTAATAATAATTATATAAATAGTTTTAAAAATAATTTTATTTTTCTAATAATTTTCTTATATAATTAGGATTGTAAAAATGTATTTTTTCATATCCGTATTTTCCTTTCTTTATTTTCACGTTTATTTTGTCCGCGACGTAGTTTTTATTTAAACGTAAGTTTTAAGTTTTAAACGCTCATCATTTTAAATATAGTGATAGCTATTTAATTTATTTTATCTTTTAATCTTCTTAATTTGTATTTAAGTCGCTTATTTTATAACCTTTTCAAAGTGTAATATTCAACTAATCCTTTCTCGACTATCATTAGTGATCATTCTATCGTCTGAATTGGTTTTGACACACCATTGAGTCTCCGTGGGACATAATCTCGAATTCATTGTATTCTCGATCTTCATTGTATTTGTGTCCGAGTCGTTTTGTTTACCGTATCATTCACAAGTGGTCAGTTTGTGTGAGGTATTTGATCGGTTAGCCATCAACAACTTAAAGAAACGGTTTATGTCACCAACCGTGATGGATTCGTTGATCCCGAAGTTCAATCACGTCTACAACCGAACAAAGCTCAGATGGTCTCAAACAAGCTCCTCGGGCATGGTACGATAAGCTATCATCCTTCCTCATTGCAAATAATTTCACCAAAGGTTCGGTTGACCCAACTTCTTTATACAATATCACGTGGCACATATCTTAATTGTTCAAATTTACGTGGATGACATCATTTTTGGGTCTACACATAAAAGTTTTCAATCGCTTTTGCAAAACTAATGAAGAAAAATTTTGAAATGTCCATGATGGGTGAACTCACGCTCTTTCTTGGACTGCAAGTTCATCAATCACCCCGTGGTATTTTCTTGAGTCAGCCCAAATATGCCCTTGAATTGTTAAACAAATTTGGAATGAAAACCTGCGACACCTATGCCACACCAATGGCTCATACCAAGAAGCTAGACGCTGATTTACATGGGAAATTGGTGGACCCTACAAAATACCGTAGTATTATTGGGTCTCTCATGTATCTAACAGCCAGCAGACCTGATATTGTCTTTGCCGTATATCTTTGCTCCCGCATCGGCCGCGACCAATCAAAACCCACTCTCGAGGCTAAAAGAATCCTCCAATACATTAAGGGAACCATTAACTTGGGGATCTGGTATCCGAAGGATTCTGGTTTTGAACTAATCGCCAGACGCACCACGCCAGATGCTTAGACTCACGGAAAAGTACTTCGTGAGCTTTACAATTTCTTGGTGATAAATTGGTGTCATGGCAATCGAATAAGCAGGATTGTACATCACGTCCTCAACCGAAGGTAATATGTAGCCATGCTGGCGTGTTGTGCTCAAGTCATTTGGATGAGAACACAACTCAAAGACTATGGTTACGTGATTTGACAGTAATCCCGATGTATCTGCGACAATCGGAGTGCCATTGCGATCTCGTGCAACCAGCCAAGACTCGAAATCAAAGCACATCGATCTTCATATCATTTCATCAAGGATCACGTGGAACAGTGGTAACGTTGAATTATATTTTGTGGGTACGTAATACCAATTATGATCTTCTCACCAAAGCCTTGCCTCCCGCTAGGTTTAATGAGTTGGTCCAACGGATTGGTATGAGGTGTTTGACTCAAGAGGAATTGGATGACCTCCTAAAACAGTCTTAAAACCCGCCAAACACCAAAATCTCTTTTGTAAATAATTTTTCAAAACAAAATACAAAAGTATAAAATCTGATAAAACAACAAAAATATTCTTCTATCTATTTTCTTTCAACATTGCAAGTACGTTTTTCGCCAACACACTATAATCTTTCAAAATTCAGTATTTTTCGATCAAGTTGAGGGGAGAAATAAACTTTAACCGCTTCAAAACATCTGTACTTGCATGTTATCATATCTCTGTTGTTTCTTTTAACAAATGGTGGTAAATTTTCGGTACAATGACACCTCGACTAAAATTTATAACCTTTCATTATTTTCTAAGTCAAGGGGAGTGTCACAAGTTTCTTTCCTAAAAAAAAATCTTTGTTTGGTAACCAAAATGGAAGTTAAATGGCTTTGTTTGAAAAAAGGAAAAGGTGGAGGGACCAAAACTGCCAAAATGTTAAAGTAATTTTAATAAAACACCTCCCACCTAACTTATTCACTTCACATTTATTACTCTCAACCATACATCTACGCCTAAGATTCATTCAAGAAATCCGCTGATTTGATCATCATTTTGTAAGTGTTTTAACGATCTAAACATGTTTTTAAACCAAGGTTTTTAATTTCATACAACCAACGGCTAAAATTGTTTTTTATGCGTGATTATGTGTTCTACGCATAAGCGTATGAACACACAATCATTGTGTGTGTGTTTTGGTTAAAAGGAAGTGTCAAAATGTTCCAAATACATCAAGATACCATTTAACCATTCAAAATCCACCCACAAACACGAATTAATGATTTTGAAAATTAGGTTTATGAGAGGTTTTGGGTATTTTCAAATGTGAAGTGTTTTGGTCAAAAAGATTGTTGGTTTATGTCTTATGATGTTGAATTGATGATATCCCTGCTCAATAACAACCAGAAACACTAATTATTAACAATTTGGAATTAGGGTTTAATGTTCTATAGTTTGGGTATTTTTGATTCATCATGAACTAGATGTTAATACTTGGTCTAAAGACTCTAACAACACTCTTAGAACTACCGTAAAAGGTTTTGTGCAATCCTATGGCTAGAAATCATACGCTGAAATCTTAACCCTAGGGTTTTGACCTACGCGTATGACTTTCTACTAATCGCTTAACTAGTGTTCATGCCATGTTTTGTTGATAAAATGAATGTTTGTGTTAATATTGATGATTTGATGAATTTATTTCGTGCTTGCTACTTTAAATATTCGTAATCAAGGTCATTTGATTGTCTACGCATAAGGATTACCCTACGCGTAGTCAAGTTATGCGTAAGAATAATCCTACGCATAACTATTTACGCGAAGGTTCTACAATGGGACTACGCGTATCCTCGTGAAGGATATGCGTAAACAAGGACTCTACGCGATAAGGTCTACTCTTTGAGTAAGCCTTACGCGTAAGGTCTTTATATGCCACGCCAGCTTCCCACGCATAAGGTCCCTTTTCCTACGCGTAACATTTCACGCCGTAGTTAGGATCCTACGCGTAAGCTTTCGCTACGCATATATCATCTCCTGCTACGCTTAACTTTGCCAAAACTACGCTAAGCCGATTGACCTTCATAATGAATTGTTACATGTACAAACTTGTAAATAAACTAATCATATCGTCACGAATCCAATAATGTCACTAATAAACTTAAACGCTTGATATGTTGTGAACAATAAGTGATAACATAAACTTTAAAACTTAAAGTTAACTAACTCACGAAACATTTCACGACGTCATTGGACTATTAAACAAACAAGTGACTTAGGACTCGTAACAATCATTGACACTGCACATTCAATAACTAGACAATAAGACCTTCTGTTGACTAACACTATGTCTTTCGATATGTTGGTTCTTTTGGCTAATGTTATTTCAGATCACGACATGGTTGAACAAATGAATGTGGATGCACGAAGTTCTTACAATTGCGATATCTTTCCGCAGGGTTATCCGAAAGATTGGAAAGAACAACCTTAGGGTTGACTTTGACACCCTCACTGCTCGTAATCTTCTTGTTTGATTGCTGTGGATATTCTCAGAATCATCCCTACCGTAACATGCTCTCACACTCGCCACAGTTCCAGAGGTCTACATTCAACAATTGGGATTCTATGCGAGGATCACTGGTCAAAGTGCAGTGAATGTGACACTTAATCACAAACAAGTCACTATCACTCCTCAGACTTACGGCTGTTCTCATCATTCCCCATATCGCCCAACCGACTTCTTTGCTACCCCTAACAAGAGACAGTCCGAATTCTTGATAGATATTGGTTATGATGAAGCTTCAGGAATCATTACTAAGCACTCTCACGTGGAGCTTAAGAATATTCCTCAACCATGGAGAACACTCTACATGATCATCACCAAATCGGTCTCCGGTCGCGGACAAGGCTATGAGCATCCCAAGCTCATGGAACCGCAAATTTTCCGGGTCTGATCAACAAGAAGGACATTGAACTCGAAGCACTGATATGGGATGACATGATGTCATTTCACAAGAAGCTTGGCTCCAAGATTCCCTATGTCAGATACACCAAACTGTTGATCCAGAGAGCACTTGGACTTCATCCCGACATCCCAATGAGGCTCAATGACCCGATAATCACGACATATTGATTGAACCCATACTATCCGTCAATCAAAGAATCGCCAACAAAGAAACAGGGTTCGGTTTTACCTGATCACCTTCTAACCACCAAAGTCAAAAAGCTTGAAACATATAAAAGGTATCGTTAGCGTAAAGAAGGCAAAGTTGGTCATCTTGATGAAAAATCTTCCGTACACCTACTGAGGACCGTAAGAGGCAAGTGCGGAAGTGTTACAAGTATTGATATTTATAGGAAGCTTCCCAAAAGGAATCCTCCTCGTAAAAGGATTGTTCCCCGTAAAGGAAGCTGAACCTATTCCACACCGAACCGCAAAGAAAGCTTGTGGACTAAAGCTCGAAGGTACGACAATGATGAAGAGATTACCTACTCACCGCAACCGTAACACTCCTCCTTCAGCAGCTAAACCTCCAAGTCCACCAGCGAACATGGAAAAGGAAAGACTCCTGTACTTGTACCGTATGATGAAAGCTCAGATGAAGAAGAAGAGCAACTGGATATATCATACAAGAAGAAGTTTAATATCGTTAGACACCTTCAAAAGCTAAAGCTAAAGACCAAATGGGTGGTCCCGGAGGATCAAGTGGTGCTGCCCACTCAACCATCTCCCCGATGCGTTAATCAACCCGATTAGGGAGCTGGTGCCACCACTCTTGTGCAACAACAAAAGCTTGTGGAGGATACTATCAAATATGAGTTTGAGGAACCGAAACCGAGAAGTCCGAAAGATCAAGATGTTGATGATACGTTTCTTCTAGATAGTCCTCGCGATGACAAAGGAAGAAACCTCTCGAACCTCCAAGGATCCGAGTCTCCTCATATCTCTTCATCATCAGATTCGCCTTCTCACCCTCGCCACCACCATCAATGAAGTCAACCAAATCATCATCCAAATCCGTGAAGAAACCATCTAAATCTTGGATTTCTCAAGCTCATGAACGGATTACCAAAGCCGCCAAACAAGTCAGAAGAAAAACGCTCAACAAAAAGCTGAATTTCTTTGTTGATCACATACAACATCTATATGACGAGCATGAAAAGATGAAAGGAGAAAGGAAGTTTGTTCAGAATTCATGAAAAATCACCACAAGAGGAACTGAACGAAATGATCGGCTGCTACATGAAAAAGTACCTTCGAGTACGCGCTCCAAAGTCACAAAGGAAACTATTCGATCAACGCCTTAACCGTACAATCAATCCAACCGATCCGTAGTTTTCTCGATAATGAATTGGTGGCCAAGCTTGTTACACAAATGTCCGCACGATCTGGGACATTTACTTCTGATGAAGGAAAGCTGTTTCAAGCATTGCCGGACTACCAACTTCAAGAAGCTTGTAGATTTGAAGTCGAAGTCTAAACGCCCTAGAGACGATGAAGACAAGGATAAGGATAAAGACTCGCACCTAAACGCCGAAGCCTGGTGAATCTTCTTTGTTGCAACCTCCTCCACAACGGCCTCCTGTTCAACAAAAATCTCCTCCTCGCTCTTCTAACAAAAACCTCAGACGATTCCGAAGTTACCACCCCACTGAAAACCGATGATCACTTTGAGTATACGGGTGGTGACGATGAAGAGGTCCTTGAGCCCCTACAACAACCCACCTCTCCCAAACAAGTTTAGAAACCAGAATCATCATCTAGGCCTTCGAAAAAAAAGAAGAAGAAGAAGACGCTCAGACCGACGCCGATCATGGCTAGATGACGATACAACAGAGGAATTTGAATGGTTTGCTAATCTTGTTAACAACACTCCCTACTCGGAAGGTCAGAATTTGGTAGACGGTTCTACATTGGAGCATGCAAAATTCTGCAAGAAAAGTTCCATGTGAAGAAAATGACGAAATTGAGTTGAGCTTAATCAAGAATGAAGCGTTTCAACTTCTAAAAGACAGCTCTTAAAGTGCCCTCGAGGTCGAATATCACCTTGAAAACATTGCTCGAGCTATGTCTAACAACATGGATTGGCTCAACCCTAGCAAACATTGACTTCACACAAAGGGACAACCCTCCATACTACAATCGATTGACCAAACTCTACCAACACTTGGCCAACCAAATGAACCAGGATTCCTTTCGATACTTCTTCAACAAAGACCTGGATTTTCTTCTACACGGTGGCGATGATTCAAGAAAATATGCTACATCGTTGACACTTCCATTCCCAGAACTGCCTACTCAAACTGCATAGCCATTGAGGAACGTGCCAATCACTTGTTCTCCAACAAGTGGAAGCATACGCCAGATGCATTGTATGGGATTCATCATGGCCGAACGCCAAGAATCTACTACGTAAGCTGTCGTTCGGTCTCAACATGCCGTATAGTTCTAAAGATATCGTTGCCATCATACACGCGATCTTTCGTCTGTGGGACTACACATTCCTAAAGAAGATCGTAGTCAAACGACAAGATGAACGGACTATGCTTTCTCCGAGGCTGACTTTGAGAATTTGTCTCAGACATATCAGACATGTACCTTGCCGCGGGTCGCATGAGACAATTCTCAACGCGAATTTATCGTCTTCTCATCTCTCATTATTCATCGTCATTGCAAACGCGTGTGAAGATCTCCGGGCGTTGAATCTTTACCGACGCTGTCAACTCCACTCCAAAGCTTGATCTTCCGAATCAACCAGCTATCTAATATACCATCGAAACCTTCGCCAAGTTTATCCGAGTGAACTTCAAAGAAATCGCTTAATCGTGTAGCTGAACTCCACAAGTTCGGGATCATACTTGAAGCTGGTTAGGATGGATTGGCATACGTGTTGAAGGATATACGTAAAATTGGGTCTCCTAAGCTACGGAATTCTCGAAAGGAGGGATGTGAGACGGATCATCACAATGATTGATGAACGGTTGTTTCAAGGGATCGGGCCGACGATTGAGTTATGTCGGTGGTCGCACCCGTGAGAAACATAACCGCTTTCAACGCCCGCACACTCTCGGGAACATCATCGCACTTCCGGTACCCCTTGAATTGTTTTCTTCATATATTTTGATGTTTGATTTATTATGTCAATGGCTTGTGCACACATTACAGTGTACAACCCGCACTTGTAAATAAAGGACCGTGGTACGCCTCTGCCACAATCCTTATGAAAGAAGCTAAAGCTTCTTACTTTTGAGTAAAACCTATCAAACCTTTCATTTTTCAAGGTTTTGCTCAAAAGAACAAGTACTTTCCCTTATGATTTTCAAAACCTCAACCGCTTATATCACTCGTTGAGGGGGAGTACTTGAATTAAAACTTTGTTCAAAAATTGTTCACAGGGGTCATTCTTCCCGCAACACTCGAAATGGTCATATTTATTCTCAACTTTTCAAAAATAACATCATATATTTTTGAGGGGGAGAAAATGTGTGATAAGAAATATGTTGTGTAAAATGCAAATGAATTGTGCTTCGGACTTAACCAACGAATTGACGATGCTTAACTGTTAGTAACTCGAAAAGACTTGTCCCGGACGGGTAATAATTTCAAGCTAGTTCGCTAGTGATGTAAACGTGTCTCGCAAAGGACTTGTCCGAGTAGAATGTACCATTCGAGAAACTCTTGATAAACATGAACTCTGACGGGTTTGACAACCTTTCGAGGATTGTCTACACCTTCAAGGTAGTTATTAGAGCTAGTTGTCACCTAAAAGCTGACAATGCAACTCTTTAACTATGCCAATGCGAATCGTCTCGCGGGGAATGTCTATCTTGAGTTAATCAATTCAAAAGTGCGCTTTTCCTCACTGTGCATTTTAACCGTAAAACTCTTAAGCACATGTGGAGGGGGAGTATTTATGCAAAATCTTATCTCAACAAAGGTACTAAAATGTTTTTCATTCACAAATACTTTGAGAGATTTTTCACAACAATGGTTTTATGGCAACATAGGTTAGTCATGGAGTTATAAGGTGACTAAGGTTAGGAATAACCGTCCGATCCGCCAGAGTCGAGGGGGGATCTACCCAAGGAAAACACAAATAGTTAGTATTTAGAAGTCCTTAGGTATGATTGTAAAAAGGAGAAAATGAGAATCGGAGAAAGAAGGAGTTGAAGAATTAAAAGAAATGCAAAGAAAAGGGTGAAAAGAAATAGCCCTCCAGATTATTCAACTTAGGCGCACACCGGTTCAATTCATATGCTACTGGTTGTCACTTTGTGACGCCGGTATTGAAGATTAAAAGTCGTCATGGACCCGTGACGCATGCACTAAACCTTCTTATCCACTCAAGTTTCTCTCATCAGAAGCTTGTTTCATTCTCACGGAACCCTACGAAACTATCGGCTTTCTCTTAGAGACTGCTGGTATTGAAGCAAGGAGACCCTCTCCCTAGTCTCCGCCAAGGAAAACCAAAACGCACTATTGAGTCTAGAGCCACGAGATTCATCAAAAGATCTCTTAGGTACACTTGACATTTAATCACTTGATGATCAACAATAAGGTTATCAGTGGTTCATATCGAGTCCTTCACAGATCTTAGCAATCTGTCGAGAACATTTATGAGAGGTTCACATTTGTGATCCTCGGTGATTGAATGGAAACTCCCGCCAGGTCAACATTAAAAGCCCGACAGCAGGTCGCTTCGCAACTCCCCGTGGATTGCGCTTAGTGGTCTCAAACGGTCTACGTGAGGAGGTGATGCTTCGTGTACCACTCATCTCAATCGTAGGTGTACTTCGGTACATCGTGTTATCTCACTTGTGGGACTCCGATTCAGAACCGGCCTTTGTAAGAATTAGAGTTGTGTTTTCACACTATGTCGTTAACACCTCGTTCAAACTTGTAAGTGCCGAATCCGCTTATTACTAACCGCTTAAAATGTTCTTCTTATGGAAGCTCTGGAGCGGAATGATCGTGCAGATTCTTCTCATGCTCACGCCAACATCATCACTAATGGAAGTTCTATCCAAAAGCAACACAACAAATGTAATGATTCTTCGTCAATACAAAGAATCTACAAAGTTAAAGACTTAAAGAACTCCATCAAGATGAATTCCAACGCCAAAGAGCTGTGAGCATGTTGAAGAATGACGTGGAGACACTGAGCAAAGGAAGCGCACTGGAGGCAAACTTGATGCGCATACAACAACATACTATCACTTTCACCACAAAGAACAATGATCAAAGAACAAAGTTAAAGATGACGCCAAAGCATAACCGTTCAAAGTAAACTATCTCTACACCGGGAGATTGTTCAAATCAAGGCAATTCTTCTCACAAGAAAGAAGAATGTCGAAGACGCCAAAGCTACTATTACATCAACGCCTTCACCGCTTTCATCACCAACACTTGAGTGTTTGTTACTCATATGTAATAACACTTGAGGGGAGATTGTTGGAATCACTCCTAAACCTTATTCAAGTGTTAGTTACTCATATGTAATAGTTAGCTTATTATGGCCTTTATGTTTGTTATTAGCCTTAAGCTTATGTAGAAGGCCCATGAGCTTAGGCCCAAGCCCATAGGAGAAAGGGAAGGAGTAGGTGTGTTGCCCTAGCTCCTTGCCTATAAATACCTTATGTAAACCTTCATTTGAAGGTTGGTTGTTCAAGTTATCTCCTTTCACATACTCCTACGCGTAACCGTATCACTCATATCATGTGTGTGTGTGTTTGGTTTCTTGTTCAATCTTCTATATCTTTCTTATAAGCTTGTGTGGTAAAACTAGTGACCTAACATGCTTGTCTAGTATGGAAACCATATGAGCCATTTGATCATAATCTACGCCTAAAAAAAAACTGTTAATGCAATATAAACAAAATCATGATATGCAAAATTTATACAAACTGGGTGTTTGTTTGTCTAAGTTGGGCCGAACCCAACACAAAAATGAATGGTAAAATGAGGTTGTGTAAATCGGGCCCAAAGCCCATATCATGAAAATAATGTGTTGGTCATGTCTGGGCCGAAGCTCATCTAATATAGGGTCCGCTTGGTATTCACGCTAACCCGTCCATAAAACGTCTTGGTTTAACCTATCCCAGCTCGTAACATATTACTCGGTCACGACATACAGTTTCGTCATACAAAAATCCTTTTTTATAAGCAAATAACGACTGGCAACTATTGATAAAAATTGAAAATATTCTAATAAAACTACACATTAAAATGAACTAAAACATGTAATCATTTTTGGAAAATCAACGATATAAAATTTGTATAAGGTTATATTAAGGGCAATTATAAAAACTTTAAAAACTAGGTATTTTTGCAATATTAACACTTTAACATTTAGACACCTCAGACGACTAAAAATATATATACCCGGGTCATGCCCGATTTTTCGTAAAAGCATATATATTTTGTCTAAACAATGAAATATGTATACATAGCGTTTATAAGCAAGTTCTTAAACTACCGATATGTTAAAAGGAAGCCATACTTCTACCTAATACTTTATATGTATTTACAAATATATTTTTCCATTCTCGGCAATGTCTAGTAATTATTTATAATTACTTTCCTTACATCACTTCCCGTTTTGTCGCCAACCTGTGACATAGTCATCTTTAATACCTTTATGTTTGTTCACTTCCAAGAGCCAATACTTGCAAATATTTGGAAAACTATTTTTAAACGCTGCCACACAAGCAACATCAAAACTTTTTATTAAACCTTGTCGAGTCATAATTATGAATAAAGACTAAACCTCTTTGCTAATCTAGGTTGCGTGTCGGTGCCACACACAAACACTTGACCCTATCCTGTCCGTTCAATCGAGGTGAGTTCACAAATTCCCCTTTTACTGCTTTTATTTATTAGGGGTGAAATGCATGAACTAAAATCTTAAACTATATTTTTGTTCTAAATTATGAATTTATTTGGACCATTTGATATATCTTGAACCCTTTGACTTATTATGACCTTATGAATTGTTCCTGATCCCTTAGTATGCATAGATTCATAATATGCCTATGTGCTAAGTCTTTTTAGTCTCCATTGTTCTGAAAGCTTTCTTGATTGATAATATATAATAGTTATGTATTGTGCAAGTCTCCCTCTGAGCAATACTAAGTCTCCAATAGAGCAATACTAAGTCTCCTTGTTGGCAGGAGTAACACAAAGTCTCCCTTGTTCGGAGCAGGCATGATCTATTATATATTAGGCATTATTTATCGTGGGTTATTATGACCATATGTATATTAATTACCGGGCATACTACTTGTAAAATGGGAATGTATGTGAATTTATATGTTACAAGCCTTGTATGGGCGGGGCTTGTAACATGGTGAGTTGACAGGACATTTGCCAGGCAGACATTCTAAAAAAAAATAGTTTCCATAAAACCTGTGTACTCACAAACTATTTTTATAGTTGACCCGTTTTCTCATGCATTTCAGGTGATCGTTGATTAGCATATTTTATGAAGAAGTTAAATAAAGGAGTCGTCACAAGTCAACTGGGTCGTTATGAATCAAAATGTCATCTTTCAAATGTCAAAGTTTATGTTTCAATTGCCAAGGTCGGCTAGAACCTTGTTGTAATGTTATAATATTTCTTTAAATTTAAATTTTGGTATTGTACTATATCTCTTTGTGATGTATATTGATTATGTTGCTACTGCGTCATCTCAAGGGTGTGACAGACAGAGTCGAGTCGGGTTATAGGAATACCCCATTTTTATAAAATAAAATCGCAACTATAACCCAAAATAAAATTTTCTTAAAACATGAACATCATAATGAAATGACTAGCACCAAAGATCATTGCATCGTTACTCCTGAATTATGCATAGCCTGTACACCTATGCATAATTCAGGAAGAATCATACAATGATGGAATTAGTAGTCTCGGATCATGTTTACTCGGGTCTTAAGAGTCTGATCACCTAGAACCGCATTAGTCGCTTGAGTATGCATAGCATGTATATGTGTTCACTATACCTTATATATATTTTATATATATATGCCTTCTCTTTGCCATATATTATGACTCGATAGGCTAAGCACGTCCTTGTTCCCGTCACATTACACTCACTACCTGTCGCCATCCTGTACATCATCCGCCATTGTCCCTGTATCACTCACTCAACCAAATGCTTTGGCCTATTGTAGAATCATGACTACAAGGAACACCCGTTCCAGAAGCATCAACAACGGCCCCAAGAGATGCAGTGCCGCGAATTGGCGGATCTCCTCACTCAGATTGTAGCACACATTGATGCAAGACGGAGCCAATGAGGGAGCGGTACCTCGCACCAATTGCCACGGATGCAGCTATAAGACCTTCATGTCATGCAGGCCAAAGGAATTTCATGGCACCGAGGGTGCCATTGACCTGCTATCATGGTTTGAGAATGTGGAGTCAAAACTTAGCATCACTAAATGTGCTGAGGGAGATAAGGTTGAGTTCTCTACGTGTCTACTGTGGTCGAGCAATCGACCTGGTGGAACAAATAGCTACTGCATAGAAGGAGAGAAGCCAAATGGATTATCTTGGGAAGAATTCAAGAAGCTACTAACTGAGGAGTATTGCAGGAAGGATGAAGTGCGTAAACTGAAGCGTAATTTAGAACCACTTGATGGTAGGAGTAGAAGTTGACAAGTACGCAGCTCGCTTTCACGAGCTGACCAGAATGGTTTCCCACATGGTCTCTACTGTGGAAAAGCTGATTAACCGATACATCTGGGGTTTGATCCCTGAGATATGGAGAGATGTCACCTCATCAAACCCAACTACCCTGCAAGCTGCTGTGGGAATGGCATACCGATTGACTAATGATGTGATCAGATCTGGAGAACTAACAAAAGGGAACGACGGTGGACGAAAGAGCCAGGAGGATCAGCAGGGAAGCCGAGACCAAGACCAGCAAGTCAAGAGGCAACGTGTAACCAGGAACTATGGAGCGACGACTCAGGAGCGCAGAGGATATACAGGTCCACATCCTAAGTGTACTCGATGTAACCTCCACCACTCAGGAAACTGCCTAAGGTGCAACACATGCAAGCAGACGGGCCATCTTAGTTGGAAGTGCTCAAACATAAATGGAAATCAAGGACATAAGCCAGCATGTTACAAATGTGGGAGTTTGGACCACCTCCGGAACACGTGTCCTAAGTTGAATAGGGCACATAAGCCAGAGTTGGGCAACATGACTCTTGCCTTACCCATTGATGGAGATAACCCAAACCGTGGAGGTAATGTCTGCCCAGCTCGGGGTCGAGCATACTTCTTGGGCACTAAGGAAGCTCGCTAAGACACAAGCACCGTGACGGGTACATTCTTTTGATCACTCACTCTATTTCAGTATCTTCTGGTTCTAGTTCATGGCATCGATTAGTGTAGAACCTAGCATCTTGAGCCTTAGTTAAATTTTAGCCTTCTCACTAATTTGAACCATCACTATTAGTTGAATTGATTGGTTTAAACGATTTCAAACTCGAGCCAAACTTTCAAAAGGTCTCTTACATAGATGAGAAGCCATATCTTTCTGACAACTTGTTTCCTAGCTTGATCGAGTGACAGTTCTTGTTTGATGAGTTCTGAAAATCAAGTTAAAATTCAAGTTGTTAAACAACCTACACAACTTAAACACATGACCAGTCAGGTCGAAAAGTTGTGAGAACTCACCAACTAAGAGACTTTTGAGGGCAAAGCTCGAGAATGAGAAAGTTAGAACCATGAGAATATACGCCTGTACTGTAATACGTAATACAGACTGAATCTCGAGGACGAGATTCTTTTTAAGGATGGCAGACTGTGACAATCCATAAATTTCCCGGCTATTATTTATCAGAATATGCGAGTTATTTATTTTTGTGGTTATTAGAACTCAAAAACGAGAAGTCATCTCGTGTTTTCCAAAGTCCTGGCACCACACATATACCGACACCTTGATAGTATTGGCACGGAATTTATTTTCTAATGTCAAAATAATAATAATACCATATTAATTCACTCGTCAAAACGTCTCCGGAAAAATAAAATTTATAAAATATGTACACTCGGAAAATATTTTACATGGGAATACGTTATTTCTTACGGAGCAAATTATACAGTACGGGGTACACAATATACATTTATTAATAATAATCATAATAAAACTAAAAATAAAACCTAACCTAAACATTCGGCCGTCCCCTACCTCCCATTTTCAGTTTCTCAGTTTTTCTTCCTTTTTGGTCTCCTTCTCCTTTTGGAAAATAAAACCCACGCCACCATTGATCTCAAAACTCCCAAACTCCATTTTTGTGATAAACCCTGGCACCCTCAACAATCTCTATCAACCTGTAGTCAAACAAGGATGAAAAGCAATCGATCTATCACCATCAATTGTTGTCTCTCCTCCCAAAGATGCCTCACAAGACCACTTGGGAATTGAAGAAAGAGAAGCCACCTTTACCCAAGAACAGCCATACACAAGATCGAGGTCATGAAATCAAAGTCAAACTTTTCTTTTCTTCTCCTTTATGTCCCAGTCGAAGCCAGAAGCAAGAGGCACACTCAAAACAAAATCTCACAAAAAAAATCATCACAAGATCAAGACTTTTGCTAAGGTTTTCAATTTCAGTTGGTTGTTTGGATTTGCTTGGATCCAGTTTTCGAGTAACTTATATTCTTGGTCGACTCAATCTATTATAAGGATCTTGATATTTTTTGTTTTTGTTTTGTGTCCATTCATATTATCAGAAAATGAATTCGAAATAGGAGTTTTTTTTTATCATGATGGTTATCTATCTTTTACCGATCGTTTGGTATAAATTCTGGTGTTATGATTTCTTCATAATGTCGTTGCTTGTGGTCTAATGAATGATAATCGAATTTGTAAAACCTGGATATTGGCTTGGGAGTGATGTTGTAATTTGTCCTTGGTATTCGTCTTTTTTTTTTAGAATATTGTCTCGATTTAGGTCGCGTTTGGTTTGGTATGTAGAGCCCCTGAGGACGAACCTTATGGGTAACTCGTAGATTAAGGTTGCGTTGGGTACGGGTAGAACCCACTGTGGTCGAACCACAGTGGTGAGACCATGGGCTAGTCCGGACTTGAGTGAGTAGTTATTGTCATAGGACCCAAACTCCGGGAAGGTGGTGTGTACATCCCGACCCCAAGCAGGAGTTCCTGTTTTCCTGTGCGACACCAACCTTCGAGGGTCATCCAACCCAGCCTTGGGGTGTCTTAGTTGGTGCGCCGTCTAGATTTTCTCCTTGGTCTTATGCTTGTCTAGTATGGAAACCATATGAGCCATTTGATCATAATCTACGCCTAAAAGAGAAAAAAAATGTTAATGCAATATAAACAAAATCATGATATGCAAAATTTATACAAACTGGGTGTTTGTTTGTCTAAGTTGGGCCGAACCCAGCACAAAAATGAATGGTAAAATGAGGTTGTGTAAATCGGGCCCAAAGCCCATATCATGAAAATAATGTGTTGGTCATGTTTGGGCCGAAGCTCATCTAATATAGGGTCCGTTTGGTATTCACGCCTAACCCGTCCATAAAACGTCTTGGTTTAACCTATCCCAGCTCGTAACATATTACTCGGTCACGACATACAGTTTCGTCATACAAAAATCCTTTTTTATAAGCAAATAACGACTGGCAACTATTGATAAAAATTGAAAATATTCTAATAAAACTACACATTAAAATGAACTAAAACATGTAATCATTTTTGGAAATCAACGATATAAAATTTGTATAAGGTTATATTAAGGGCAATTATAAAAACTTTAAAAACCAGGTATTTTTGCAATATTAACACTTTGACATTTAGTCACCTCGGACGACTAAAATATATACCCGGGTCATGCCCGATTTTTCGTAAAAGCATATATATTTTGTCTAAACAATGAAATATGGATACATAGCGTTTATAAGCAAGTTCTTAAACTACCGATATGTTAAAAGGAAGCCATACTTCTACCTAATACTTTATATGTATTTACAAATATATTTTTACAATTATATTTTTCCATTCCCGGCAATGTCTAGTAATTATTTATAATTACTTTCCTTACATCACTTCCCGTTTGTCGCCAAACCTGTGACATAGTCATCTTTAATACCTTTATGTTTGTTCACTTCCAAGAGCCAATACTTGCAAATATTTGGAAAACTATTTTTAAACGCTGCCACACAAGCAACATCAAAACTTTTTATTAAACCTTGTCGAGTCATAATTATGAATAAAGACTAAACCTCTTTGCTAATCTAGGTTGCGTGTCGGTGCCACACACAAACACTTGACCCTATCCTGTCCGGTTCACTGAGGTGAGTTCACAGTCCCCCTTTTTACTGTTTTATTTATTAGGGGTGAAATGCATGAACTAAAATCTTAAACTATATTTTTGTTCTAAATTATGAATTTATTTGGACCATTTGATATATCTTGAACCCTTTGACTTATTATGACCTTATGAATTGTTTCTGATCCCTTAGTATGCATAGATCTATAATATGCCTTATGTGCTAAGTCTTTTAGTCTCCATTGTTCGGAGCAGCCTTGGATTGATAATATATAATAGTTATGTATTGTGCAAGTCTCCCTCTGAGCAATACTAAGTCTCCAATAGAGCAATACTAAGTCTCCTTGTTGGCAGGAGTAACACAAAGTCTCCCTTGTTCGGAGCAGGCGTGATCTATTATATATTAGGCATTATTTATCGTGGGCTATTATGACCATATATATATATTAATTACCGGGCATACTACTTGTAATATGGGAATGTATGTGAACTTACATGTTACAAGCCTTGTATGGGTGGGGCTTGTAACATTGTGAGTTGACAGGACATTTTCCAGGCAGACATTCTAAAAAAAATAGTTTCCATAAAACTTGTGTACTCACCAACTATTTTTATAGTTGACCCGTTTTCTCATGCATTTCAGGGGATCGTTGATTAGCATATTTTATGAAGAAGTTAAATAAAGGAGTCATCACAAGTCAACTGGGTCGTTATTTATTAAAGTGTCATCTTTCAAATGTCAAACTTTATGTTTCAATTGCCAAGGTCGGCTAGAACCTTGTTGTAATGTTATAATATTTCATTAAATTTAAATTATGGTATTGTACTATATCTCTTTGCGATGTATATTGATTATGTTGCACCTCGCGTTTCCGCCTCTGGCGGGGTGTGACAGCTAGCCCCTACACCCACTGCACGAGTGGAATATTACTTAGTCAAGTAGAAAGGAACAAGGTCTTACGGCACGATCACTGTATATTTTCTTTTTCTTTATCTCTCCTCTATGGAAAGAAAGAGGGAGACTGGTCTTGACTTTTTTGTGTGGTATTCTGATAACGCTACACGCGTCGTTCGGGGTCAAAGGAACTTCCTTTTCTTCGAGCAAGTTTTATAACACCCTAGGCACTGAACCTAATCGTTGTAGTGTAGTATTAGGGTAAGCCACGGGTATTGATATCGTTCTCTAGGGGAATAGAATGCTAGCGAGAAGTTACTACGCTAAGGTTGGGGTTGAGGAAGATTATTTTTTATCTTTTTATGTTTTAGAAAATAGAAAGGTACAAATCTCGGGGTTTGGATTTGGGGGTTGGTATTTCTACCGATTACTCTACTTATCTAATCTAACTAGTGGGTAGTCTATGTCTAATTATTGTGTGCTCGTATGATAGTTTAAAGATGTGTTCACTTAGGTTTTATTACTCCTTAATTATCTCCTATTGATGGTTGAATTGTCACGTCCTTATTCTTAATCGCGTTGTGTGTCTAAGGTCGTAGGGTATGCGTTTGTCCCTAACTCTTTGAAACTACCAAAAGGGTCTCATCTACAATATCTCTAGGAATTATAAACTCTAACTCTAAGGTACTCTTTGGATGGTTTAGCCTACAACTGCTCTAAGTGTTATAGTCTAAGGTTCACAAAGATTAATCAAGCATTAACTACACAACGAATGACCTATCGCATTACTAGATCATTAACAATTAAGATAAGAGACAACCAATCAATATTTAATAATTAAGTTTCATATTCCCTAAGCAAACACACAAGTAAATTAGCCGGACATGGAGAACATGCAAGCATACACACAAATAATTGAAGACATAATTGAATTAATGAAGTAAAACACTTATCTTGATGTAAGATAGGGTTTGGAACCCTAAAATATTGTACAAGACAGCCTTGGTTTGGCTTAGGTTTTTACTCCAAAAGACTACACACTAAAACTGAAAAATTCGGATTCTATATATAAGATTACAATCGCGACGGCGTCACCTTATGATTTGTGACGCCGTCGGGTCGCCGTCATTAGGGTTTCGTCTTGGCCACATTAGTCTTGCGACGGCGTCACCTTATGCTTGTGACGCCGTCCCCTTCATCTCTGACGCCGTCCGGATCAAATCTAGGCCGTCTGAGTTGCGATGGCCTACTCTTTTAAAGCCTAACACCGTCACTTGAAAATAAGCAATTTGGCTACTGAGCCGTCACAAAAGTGTTGCGACGGCGTCGCAGTTAACACCTGACGCCGTCCCCTTGTATTTCAGCAGCTTGAGTGTCTCGATTCTTGACTTTGGCCATTTTCTTCGTATATTCGCGCCTTTTCGTCCAAATAAGTGCCATTCCAGCAATTTGCCTTCAAGAGACCTAAAAAGTGAAAAGGAACGATATTAAGTAATAACGGATACAAAAGTGATCAAATAAGGGCTTAAACGACCCCTCAAAAAGGTACATTTTAAAACCTTATCAAATATCCCTACACTTGGTATTTGCTTGTCCTCAAGCAAATGTGCTTTTAGCCAATTAATTTATAAATTAGGGGTCATGAAGCATTGGTTTAAAACAGTCCACAACACATATAAGCCCCGAAAAAGTCATAACAAGCACGGAAATTACATACTAGCCCCTCACATGGGGTGTTTGGATACTCACATCTCTCGGGTGTATATGAAATATAACAAGTTGGAAATGGAAGATAAACACTCATTAACCGGTCCTAGTACATAAATTACCATAGGCTTGAGAATAGATCAAATCTCCATCGCTTTGGCGTAAGCACCTAGGAAATACTATCAAAGAGGTCTTTAAAGGGTTGTAATGTTAGGCTTACGGTAGGGAAACAAAGGGTTTGGTGGGATAGACTATTTAGTGGTGGCAAGTCAAACATCTTTATGTTACAAGCATACGAAGAATGGCATTGCTAAGCCAAGACTCGACATTCTAAACTCTAGATAACTGAAACAAACAAACATAAATTTAAAGATAGATGTAGGATAGTAGCCGTATGTTTTTTAATACACTTTTACCATCCTCTACGGTAACATCAAAATGATAGGGATTTATAGGCACATCCCTACACTTGAGTTTTTATTACTCTAACACTAATCTGACCCGAATTGAAAAGATCAAAACACTTGGGGTACGTTATTAAGCAAATAAGGGAATTTATGTTCCATTCAAGTCATTTCATAAACTTTAACTTTTCCCATGAGTCCCAATCGTCCCAAAACTGTGTACAAAGGATATGAATTGACTTAGCAACTCATGCAAGCAACTAGATAATTGAACTAAGGGTTTGGGGTGATAACAATAATGCACTAAAAGTGAGTGCATACAAGGTAGGCTAAGGCGATTTGGGTGTACATTTGGGGGTGGGGTGTAAACAATGCTCTTCATTGATATTCCGAAAAACTGAAACATTATGAGAACCGCGAAAAGGATAGGCTCTGAGGGGTTAACTAGGGGTATCGTGTACTAAAGATGAGTACAACGCAAAGGTGTGGGGAATTACTCAACCGATGTGGAAGAAGTAATTATATTACGGGTATCAAACAAGGGTTATCCTAATGCCTCTTATCATTTAGTTATTCCTAACTACACAAGTGTAGTCTTACTAGCGATCTCGGGATGCATCACAAAACAAGTTCTAGAATCTATTATACTACCGGTTCACACTCTAAGCATTAATGATGAATGCTTTAATTCCTACTAATCTAAGGGCGATCCTCACATTTTGGGTGGAATTTAGGTGGTAAAGGGTTTTTGTGCTAGTCATGCAACTTCCTATCCGTGAGACGCTTTTGTTAAGACTAATGGCCCACTCCTATATGTCATGAAAAATTTTAAATTTGGTGCCACAATTACCCTAACCGACATTTTCTCATGGTTTATTACACAAATACAATTGGACAAAGTAGATAGTCAAGGATAAGCATAGTTTCAAAGTTCCCGTTTTATTTTCCCTCCCTACACTTAAACTGAACATTGTCCCCAATGTTCCCCGAAAGTATCAAAGTTATGATAATGGAAGGTAATGAAAAACGAAAGAAACTAATACTCCCCTGATTAGCTCGGCAAGATCCGTGTGTGAAGTAGTGGTTAAATCCTTTTCAAGAAGAATGTATGCGTGAAAATCTCCTTCCAACCTTATGTATCTTCTTCTTGATAAATAAAACCTGCACATTTGAAGAAAACAAACGAAACCTTCTAAAATCGGGTAATAATATATATATAGGACTCTACTAAACTAGGATATAATGCTTGTGGAATGGATGTTTATAGAATTTCTGGAAAATTAAGACCTGAAAAATTCCAAAAATTTATAAGTAGCTCAGAAAACGAGAAAAAGTAATCTGTTGTTTCTACTCCTTCCTGACGCCGCCGTCATGCATCTCGCCGTTTATCCTGACAAAACTGGTCTGCGATTTTCTGGAAAAAATTCTGGACAATTTACATCTTTAGAATCTGGAAAAATTTCTGCAAAACATCCATTATGACTCGATACAAGCATTTGGCTCGAACAAACACACATATATATCTTTTAATTAATTGTTATTCTCATGTTTACGTTTCTTTTGAAAACGTGTGTAATCCTCCCTACACTTATCCTTTATGTAAAATACCTTTATATGAAATTAAGACGAGGTTAAAAACAAAATAAAGCATTTTTTACAAATTTAAACATGAGAATAAGCAATTAATAAAAGATATATGACACTAACAAGCAAACAATTAAGCATGGGTTGCCTCCCACGAAGCGCTTTTCTTTATTTATGAGTCTTGTAGCTAGACTCGTAGTCGTGCTTCTACGTTGTCTCGTTTTGCATTCTCAATGAGAATTCTATCATGTTTACAAAATTTTCATCGACTCTATATCTAGGCCCTAGGGTCAAGCAATCCTTATAATAAAGCCTCCTTCTTTCCCACATAAATTTATAACCTTTTTCAACATCGTCCTTGCTTTTGTCCTCAAAGGCTTTGATGTTGTCTCGTTCAAAAATGGGTAGATGGCCATATTCATTTGTTTTCCAAGGCATCCTATAAGTGATCTCATCGGTTCCTTCTGTAAACCTAACCGTTCCATCATACTTGTTATGGCTCATCTTAGATGTTTCAACAAACGGTTTTCCTAGCACTACTTGGGATAAGCTATAGTCAATGACGCATCCTATATCTTCTAGGACCACAAAATCAACTAGGTAGGTGAAATTTCCTATAAAGACATGTACATCCTTGACTCTTCCCACAAAGTTGCGAACTCCAACTGGATACTTAGGGTCTCTCCTAATATTAAATCGCTCATTCATAATGTCATTGTAGACAGCAGATGACATCACATTAATGGGAGATTCCGTATCTATGTAAGCGTGGTCGACATTCCTATATCCGATCATACAAGGGATTTTTAGGTTCCAAGGATTTCCTCTCCTAATCTTTGGGCATATCCTAATGATAGGTGATCGGGGATTATCGATTATGTATCGATGGTAAGCAACCTCTTCCTTAGTGGGGTAAAGATTGAAATAAGCACTATCCTCTTCATTTACGTCTATCCTATGCAACTCACTAGGATCTTTGATTTCATCAATGATTTGGTTGCGAAGAGAATTGAAGGACTGATGGTTAAGTGGTTGACTTGGGCTAGGTGAGCAAAACTTAGCAAGAAAACGGGTAGTGAGATCTTCCCAACTTGAAATAGATCCCGTGGGAAGATGAAAAAGCCAATTACTAGCTTGTTTCTTAAAGAGAATTGGAAGAGACGCAAACGCGTGGTCTCCCGAGAGGTAGCATCGAGGTCGATGGCATTGACAATTTTAAGGAAATCCTTAAGATGCTGATTAGGATCTTCGGAACGAAGTCCATGGAATGCACATCCGTTTTGCACCAACCGGATGGTGTTGGATCGCAGGGCCGTAGTTTGGGCTTGGTCGGGAAGCTCAATGGTGTTCCTATAGCCCAGGTGGCTTGGTCTTGAGTATTCACCAAGAGTACGAGCTCTTGGCGGGTCAATTGGTGGTAGGTTGATGAATGGTGGTTGGTTATCACCTTCCATGAAGAAAAGTGACGGGTTACAAACAAAGGTCACGAAGAAGGGGGATAGACTACGAGGAAGCTAAAAATGAGAAAAATTTACTTGATAGGAATCAAGCAAAGAAACCTAAACGAGTGGACTACTAACTAGCTATTCTATTCCCGGCAGCGGCGCCAAAAACTTGATAACGCTACACGCGTCGTTCGGGGTCAAAGGAACTTCCTTTTCTTCGAGCAAGTTTTATAACACCCTAGGCAGTGAACCTAATCATTGTAGTGTATTATTAGGGTAAGCCACGGGTATTGATATCGTTTTCTAGGGGAATAGGAATGCTAGCGAGAAGTTACTACGCTAAGGTTGGGGTTGAGGAAGATTATTTTTTATCTTTTTATGTTTTAGAAAATAGAAATGTACGAATCTCGGGGTTTGGATTTGGGGGTTGGTATTTCTACCGATTACTCTACTTATCTAATCTAACTAGTGGGTAGTCTATGTCTAATTATTGTGTGCTCGTATGATAGTTTAAAGATGTGTTCACTTAGGTTTTATTACTCCTTAATTATCTCCTATTGATGGTTGAATTGTCACGTCCTTATTCTTAATCGCGTTGTGTGTCTAAGGTCGTAGGGTATGCGTTTGTCCCTAACTCTTTGAAACTACCAAAAGGGTATCGTCTACAATATCTCTAGGAATTATAAACTCTAACTCTAAGGTACTCTTTGGATGGTTTAGCCTACAACTGCTCTAAGTGTTATAGTCTAAGGTTCACAAAGATTAATCAAGCATTAACTACACAACGAATGACCTATTGCATTACTAGATCATTAACAATTAAGATAAGAGACAACCAATCAATATTTAATAATTAAGTTTCATATTCCCTAAGCAAACACACAAGTAAATTAGCCGGACATGGAGAACATGCAAGCATACACACAAATAATTGAAGACATAATTGAATTAATGAAGTAAAACACTTATCTTGATGTAAGATAGGGTTTGGAACCCTAAAATACTGTACAAGACAGCCTTGGTTCGGTTTAGGTTTTTACTCCAAAAGACTACACACTAAAACTGAAAAATTCGGATTCTATATATAAGATTACAATCGCGACGGCGTCACCTTATGATTTGTGACGCCGGCGGGTCGCCGTCATTAGGGTTTCGTCTTGGCCACGTTAGTCTATGCACGGCATCACCTTATGCTTGTGACGCCGTCCCGCTTTGACGCCCGGATCAAATCTAGGCCGTATGAGTTGCGACGGCCTACTATTTTAAAGCCTGACACCGTCACTTGAAAATAAGCAATTTGGCTATGAGCCGTCACAAGTGCTCTGACGGCGTCGCAGTTAAGCAGTGACGCCGCCCCTTGTATTTCAAAGCACTTGAGTGTCTCGATTCTTGACTTTGGCCATTTTCTTGATATCCGCTTTTCGTCCAAATAAGTGCCATTACAGAATTTGCCTTCAAGAGACCTAAAAAGTGAAAAGGAACGATATTAAGTAATAACGGATACAAAAGTGATCAAATAAGGGCTTAAACGACCTCTCAAAAAGGTACATTTTAAAACCTTATCATATTCATTCTCGTTCACACGACTTGAAAACTTAGTGAAAACGATTTACAAACTCTTTTGACACCCTCCCAACCTCTCGTTCATTTTGTTAAACCAACGAAATATCAAACGGGCCTTTAGGCCCAATACGCAAAATTAAAAGCCCAAACCCCACTTACCCGGCCCAATGAGGATAAAAATAAGCTAATAATCTAAAAATAAGCTAGAAATAAGCTTATAAAGATTTTGAAAAGTTTTTGCAAATTAAAATGATGTTTCGGACCTAGTATGCAAAACGTATGGACTTTGGGTAGAAAATGAATCATTTTCGAAAGTAAAAGGTTTAGTATTTACGTAAAATATATGCATGGGAAAGTATAGGGACTAAATATGTATATATTTGAAAGTTAAAGGGTAAAAATATACGTGTGCATGTAAGCCTTAAAACTACAAGGACTTGTTTTATAATTTAGCCAAACTAGTTATATAGTGAAAATAAAACTTTTGGGTTAAAAAGGTATATTTGGAAACTTTAAGGTTTAAAGTGTAACTTTGGGGGAATAATTGTGAAAACAGTTTCGTTAAGGGGTAAAAACTGTCATTTTTGGAAAGTTTGATATAAAATGAGTTTCGGGTAAAAAGTGTCAATTTCTCAAAGTTGAGGGACTAAACTCGAATATTTTGAAACTTAAGGGTAAAAAGTGTAAATTTAAGAAACGTTTAGAAAACTTATAAACTTATCACTACTTCATGAAAATAAGTATTTTGATCATTTTAAGTGTTTGAAAAGTATTTTTACTTCGAATATCGTTTAACTTATATATATATACGTATATATATATATATATATATATATATACGTATATATATATATATATATATAAAGTATAGTTATAATTATATATAACCATAATCCGGTAAAACACACATGGGATATAAACGAATTAAAACAGTTAATAACGTATTGTTTCCACAAGATCACAACGGGGAACATTTCACTTATGCGTAAGTGAGGATCTTTGATAAATATCAAACTAAGACAATGTAGCACGTGAATTAACTTAAAACATTAAGCACGCACACACCCTATTGAATTGGATAATTCAATGATCTATTGAATAAGTATATTCAATGCTCTATTATTTTGGTCGCGAACCAAAGGTTTATCATATTCTGAGACTCGCCATCTCATCATTTTTAGGTTTCGGTTTGGAACCTCCACTACATTGTGCTTGACCTATTTGTGCTTGTTCATTATCATCAAGGTGAGTTAATAGCCTCTCTTTTACTTTTATTTACAAACCCCGCGAGGGAGATACATGCTCTAAACTAGAACACAAAGTTTTTCATAAATGTTCGCTTCTTGATTATTGGAATTGCCTAAGTATTTAGCCATAAGTCCCTTGTATCATGAACCATTAGTCACCGCGAGTGAACTCATATATCGTGAATAGAACTATGGGGAGTAACGACCCCGTCTTGGTTATAGGAAATAACCGGGGCGCACCATATTTGAATTGCATTAGTAATTGGCTATTACCTCCTTTGGGGCAAACTTATGCACACCCCATAATTCGGTGTATGCAGTTGAGTCTTGGTTGCATGAGCTTAGCGCAAAATAATCTGTGATTTTCTTTTTGATATTGTTAGTTTACAATTATCATGTTCATATTTTTGTGTTCAACTATTATTTACAACTATGGATTTCACTCAATATTATTGTTGACTTTTTAAAGCATGTTATCTCAGGTAATCAGTGAAGATTATGTTCGAGGCACGGAGTGGGGCATAGCGAGACCTTTCCTTGTGGTGTAAACATAAAGTTGTCATTTCTTTCAAACTCATGCTCTATATTTTGGGAAAACACTTGAACAATTTGGAATATTTTGTAACATCTATGAGTTTTCGATGAATGATAACTATTTTTATTAAAACGTCTCTTTCGAGTCGTTTTCTATGATTATTGACTATGATCTCCATTCGAGTAACACCCCGAGTAGTCTTCCGCTGTCATTATGATCACGGGGGGTGTTACACATGGCATGCAAGCCAAAGGAATTTTATGGCACCGAGGGCGCCATTGTCCTAATATCATGGTTTGAGAATGTCGAATCGAAACTCGGCATCACTAAATGTCTTTGAAGGAGAAAAGGTTGAGTTCTCTGCGGGTCTGCTCCAGGGTCGAGCACTGACCTGGTGGAACAACCAGCTGTAGACCAGAGGGAGAGAAGCTGCAAATGGATTATCTTGGGAAGAATTTAAGAAGTTACTAACTGAGGAGTACTGTAGAAAGGATGAGGTACAGAAACTGAAAGCGGAATTTTGGAATCATTCGATGGTAGGAGTAGAAGTTAACAAGTACACAACCCGATTTCATGAACTGACCAGAATGGTTCCCCACATGGTCTATACTGTGGAGAAGCTGATTGATCGATACATCTGGGGTTTGATCCCTGAGATCAGGAGGGATGTCACCTCGTCTAACCCAACCACTCTGTAATCCGCTGTAGGAATGGCATACCGCTTGACTAATGATGTGATCAGGTCTGGAGGACTAACAAAAGAAAACGACAATGGATGAAAGCGACATGAAGATCAGCAGGGAAGCCGAGACCATGACCAGCAAGACAAGAGGCAACGAGTAGCTAGAAACTATAGAGCAACGACTCAGGAGCGCAGAGGGTATGCAGGGCCACACCCCAAGTGTACTCGATGTAACCTCCACCACTCAAGAGATTGCCCAAGGTGCAACAGATGCCGACAGACAAGTCATCTTAGTCGGAATTGCTCTAACAGAAATGGAAACCAAAAACGAAGGCTAACATGTTACGAGTGTGGAAGTCCGGATCACCTCCGGAATACGTGTCCTAAGTTGAATAGGGCACAAAGGCCGGTGCATGATAACCCAAATCTCGCTGTAGCAGTTGATGGAAATAACCCAAACCGTGAAGGCAATGTTAGCCCAGCTCGGGGTCGAGCATTCTTCTTGGGCACTAAGGAAGCCCGCTAGGACCTAAGCATCATGACGGGTACATTCTTTTGACCAACCACTTTATTTCAGTATCATTTGGTTCTAGTGCAAAAATTTACTTTCGTTCCCTCTCAAGTTCATGGCATCGATTAGTGTAGAACCTAGCGTCATAAGCCTTAGTTGAATTTTTAAGCCCTCTCGCTAACCTGAACCACCCCTATTTGTTGATTTGATTAGTTTAAACAATTTCAAACTCGAGCCAAAATTTCAAAAGACTTCCTTCAAGAATTTTAAACTATTTCTTTCTGACAACTTATTTCCTAGCTTGATCGAGTGTCTGTTCTTGTTTGATGAGTTGCGAAAATCAAGTTAGAATCAAGTTGTTACCCAACCTACACAACTTAAGCACATGACCGTTCTGGTTTGATAAGTTGTGAGAATCCGCTAACTAAAGGTCTTTTGAGGGCTAAGCTCGAAAATGAGAAAGTTTGAACCGCGAGAACGTACGCTTGTAGAACGAGCGGAATGAATCTCGAGGACGAGATTCCTTGTAAGGATGGCAGACTATGACAACCGCAATTTTTTAGACTATTATTTAAATAGTACCACTAGTTATTTTTATCAGAAAAGTGAATTATTTTCTTTCTGATTATTAAAACTCAAAAACGAGAGGTTATCTCGTGTTTTTCAGAATTCCCCGCACCACACGCATACCGACATTAATTAAGTAGCGGCAAACAGAAATGAACCACTCTCCATGTAACAGCAACACTATATTATTACGTTTTCCTAAACGTTTCTAACAATATAAATTTTATATTTTTCGGATAACCGGATGGCAAGCTTACGCGGAGACTAGACAACACACGAGGTACACTTTGTACAATATTGATAATAAAATAAAATAAATAAACCTAATCCAAATCTGGATTCAGCTTAATATATCTGACACATCCCTATCTCCTTTCCTCTCTCTCTCTCTCTCTCTTCTGCAAACGCAAACCACAAACACCAAAAGGGTAAAAACCCTTCTTCCTCACCGAGTCAAACATGAAATCCACTCTTGTCATCACTCCTAATTTTTCAAACCTATTCCTAGACATCACAATGAGGCGCCAAACGTGGCAAGGGAGAAAGGGATGTATGCCAAAAAAGGAGGTGTCTACCAATTGAGGTCAAGAAAGGCTAGGGTTTTCATTTCCTTAATCACGTCTATAAATAGAACGAATAAAACACATATTCTTCACTTCTCATTCACAATAAATCAAAATTAGGGTTTTGTCAGTCAAAGGGCTTTTCAAAATTGGTTTAGGGGTTTTGTTCTTGGGTGAAAGAGGAAGCTATTCCAGGAGCTAATTGTTCTAATTCGAATCGGGTCTCCACCAATTGGAGTTTTCGTTTTCGGTGTTCATAGAAAATTCAACCCACTCTTGGGCTCAATGTAAGAAACACATCCTTGTCATTCTTTTTGTTATGAATTGTTGTAGTTACACTTAATTCAAATATATAATTGTTAAATGGTTTGGGGTTCATGTAATTTGAATATGGTGTTAATATGACAATATGTAGACTGTTATGTGTAGTCAAAAAAATATATGTGTTGTTGTTGTTGATACCCGGCTGTCGAGAGCCAAAACAAGGAAGAACCAAAAATAATCTTGATCTTGAATCTTGTTAGAGTCTAAGAATGTTATGTTAACATGGGATAATTCTATGGTGTAAACGAGTCTCGGTTTGCTTTAAGTTGTCGATATATGTATATATTTTTCGGCTCATCATAGATTGAAAATGTGTATGTTTTAGTTTAGTGACAATACTCGTGTTACTCTTTCGGCCTTAGATATAATTGTGTTTTGATACGTATATATAAATTTTGGTCATTTGGAAAAACTCTTTACTCGTATGCTCAGATAGGTCCGCTAGTTGACATACGTTAGTCTCCAACCTTGTTGTTTCCGTTACTTCCTAGTTGATTTTTCGAGTCACGAAATACTTTTCCCGAGCTTAGAACTATATCCCGACTCAAGTATATTTCTTTGTCATTTTACTTCCAAAATTTTGTATAAACTTGACTGCCAAATATTTTTACAAATGGTTTGATTTGTTGTTGGGCCATTCGGTCCAACAAGTATATAGGTCCGGTTGGTTGTTGTTATCGGGCCACAACCTGCTTGTATATTCTACCCGTTTGGTTTTAATATTGGGTCTCGACCCAATAGTAAACCTGAGGGTCCATTCGGTTTGTGCATCGGGCCACAACCCGAGCACGACACCCCAAACTCGTTCGTCTTTTCTATAATGTTTTTTTTCGAATCCTATTCGTCACTCGTAACTTCACGACATACTTATATTATATCACATTTAAAATGGATAAAAGATTTTATATAAGAAAAGTTCGTAATGAATAAAACTTGTAAAATAGTTTTGGGAAATGGTTAAAACGTATATAATATTCTCTACACAACTATTGACGATAATGACAACACGAAGATTCTTCAAAAACTATATATACACATATACCATTTACATATAACAATAACTATATAAACATAAACTTACGGTTTCGAATAAACAACTCGAGTTATATTTTATAAAACTTGTCATGATTTTTACGAAGACATTTATTATTGCAATATATATATTTTTTATATATATAACACTTTACATATAGTGAAATATAAATAAAATCCTCGTCGATCGAACGTCCTACTCTTCGTAAAACTTTCGTCATACATTATATACACTCAACTTTTAGCCGAAATATTCTCATTTCTGTATTATTTTCTAAACAAGTTTTATTAGTCGAAATATACTTGTTTATTTTGAAAATAGTATTTTCAAAACTTAATGCCGATACACAAACAACAACAACAACAACAACGCTTGTGAAATAAATAAAGTTAGATAAACTTTACTTGAGATAAAAAACTGAGACTTGCCGTACTAATCTAAGTTGCGTGTCGGAGCCACACACTTATACTATCTAACTTGACACTATTCAGACTGCTTTACTGAGGTGAGTTTCACAGTCCCCTTTTTACCGCTTTACTTATTTGTAGTGAAATGTGAACCTAAAACTTAAACTATATTGTTTGCGCTAAATTATGAACTTATTGAACCATTTGATACATTTTGATCCCTTTGACTTATTATGAACTTATGGCACGTTCTTGACTCTTTAGTATGTTTTGAACTCTAATGTGTCGTACCCACTAAGTGTTAAAGTCTCCCATATTCGGAGCAGTCTTGATTTGATAGTATATAATAGTTGTTATGATGTACAGTTCGTACATTCACATTGTTAGTCCCCGAATTTTTTACCGTTCGAATTCCAATTATACGATGATTCCACAATCTCCTTGTAAGTATATATGAATGAACACGGTGAAGGCGTTGATGTAATAGTAGCAGTGACGTCTTCTGACATTCTTCTTTCTTGTGAGAAGAATTGCCTTGATTCGAACAATCTCCCGAGTGTAGAGAGATAGTTATCTTTGAACAGTTATGCTTTGGCGTCATCTTTAACTTTGTTCTTTGATCATTGTTCTTTGTGGTGAGAGTGATAGTATGTTGTTGTCTGCATCGGTCGCCTCAGTCTGCTTCGTTGCTCCATTGTCTCCACGTCATTCTTCAACATGCTCACACGCTCTTTGACGTTGGAAATCAATACTGATGAAGTTCTTTAAGTCTTTGACTTTGTAGATTCTTTGGTTTGACTAAGAATCATTCTGACTGTTGTGTTGCATTGAGATAGAACTTCCATTAGTGATGATGTTGGCGTAAGCTGAGAAGAATCAGCACGATCATCCCGCTCCGGAGCTTCCATAAGAAGAAAACATTTCAAACGGTTAGTAATAAGCGGTTTCCGGCACTTACAAGTTTGAACCTCGAGAGTGTCAACAGCATAGTGTGAGGACACAACTCTAATTCTTACAAAGGCCGTTCTTGAACTGGAGTCCCACAAGTGAGATAACGCGATGTACCGAAGTACATCTACAGTTCAGATGAGTCGCTGAGGTACACCGAAGCATCACCTCACGACTGTAGACCGTTTGAGACACACTCGGCGTAATCCACGGGGAGTTACCGAAGTGACCTGCTGTCAGGGCTGTTTGATGTTGACCCTGGCAGGAGTTTCCATTCAATCACTGAGGATCACAATTGTGAACCTCTCATAAATGTTCTCGACAGATTGCTAAGATCTGTGAAGGACTCGATATGAACCACTGATGATCTTATTAGTTGATCATCAAGTGATTAAATGTCAAGTGTTCCTAAGAGATCTTTTGATGAATCTCGTGGCTCTAGACTCAATAGTGCGTTTTGGTTTTCCTGAGCGGAGACTAGGGAGAGGGTCTCCTTCTTCAATACCAGCAATCTCTAGGAGAAAGCCGATAGTTTACGTAGGGTTCCCTGTGAGAATGAAACAAGCTTCTGTTGAGAGAAACTTGAGTGGATAAGAAGGTTTAGTGCATGCGTCACTGGGTCCATGACGACTTTTAATCTTCAATACCGGCGTCACTAAGTGACAACCTGTAGCATATGAATTGAACCCGTGTCTGCCCTAAGTTGAATAATCTGGAGGGCTATTTCTTTTCACCCTTTTCTTTGCATTTCTTTTTAATTCTTCAACTCCTTCTTTCTCCGATTCTCATTTTCTCCTTTTTACAATCATACCTAAGGACTTCTAAATACTAACTATTTGTAGTGTCCTTGGGTAGATCCCTCCGGCTCTGGCGGATCATAGGACGGTTATTCCTAACCTTAGTCACCTTATAACTCCATGACTAACCTATGTTTGCCATTAAAACCACTGTATGAAAAAATGTCTCTCAAAGGGTTTGTTAATGAAAAAACATGTTTGAACCATTGTGAGAGATGATGTTTTGCATAAATACTCCCCCTCCACATGTGCTTAATAGTTTTAATGGTTAAATGCACAGTGAGGAAAGCGCGCACTTTTGAATTGATTCCACCTGAAGATAGACAATTCCCCGCGAGACACGGTTACGTTGCATAGTTAAAGAGTTACATTGTCGGCTTTTAGGTGACAACTAGCTCTAATAACTACCTTGAAGGTGTAGACAAACCTTGGAAGGTTGTCAAACCCGTCAGAGTTCATGTCTATCAAAAGTTTCTCGAATGGTACATTCTACTCAGACAAGTCCTTTGCGAGACACGTTTACATCACTAGCGAACTAGCTTGAAATTATTACCCGTCCAGGACAAGTCTTTTCGAGTTACTAACAGTTTAGTACCGTCAATTCGTTGGTTAAGTCTGAGGTACACAGATTCATTTGCATTTTGTACAACATATTTCTTATCACACAATTTTCTCCCCTCAAAAATGGCATATTAAAGTGTTATTTTTGAACGTTTGAGAATAAATATGACCATTTCGAGTGTTGCGGGAAGAATGACCACTGTGAACAATTTGTGAACAAAGTTTCAAATACTCCCCCTCAACAAGTGATATAAACGGTTGAGGTTTTGAAAGTCTTAAGGGAAAGTACTTGTTCTTTTGAGCAAAACCTTGAAAAATGAAAGGTTTGATAGGTTTTACTCAAAAGTAAGAAGCTTTCGCTCCTTTTATAAGGATTGTGGCACTGAAGCGTACCACAGGGTCCTTTCTTGACAATTACGGGTTGTACACTGTTATGTGTGCACAAGCCATAGACATATTTAATCATACATCCAAAATTATGAAGGAAACAATTCAAGGGGTACCAGGAAGTGTAGTGATGTTCCCAGGAGTGCGCGCAGGACGTTGAAAGCCGGTGATGTTTCTCCTGGGTCGACCACCAACATAGCTCTCCAATCGTCTGACTGATCCGTCTGAACAACCGTTCATCAATCATGGTGATGATCCTTCTCACATCCCTCCTTTCTTGAGAATTCCAGCGCTTACGAGATCCCACTTTCAGGCGTATATCCTTCAACCTGTATGCTAATCCGTCCCTAACCAGCTTCAAAGTATGATCCCCGAATTTCTGAAGATCACTACACGCCATTAAGCAGTTTCTTTGAAGTTCACTGCGGTAAACAACTCCGAAAGGTTTGCTTATGAGCGTATATTGAGGTAGCTGATTGAGATCGGGAAGAGTAAGCATTGGAGGAGTGAGGTTGACACGCGTCGGATAAGATTCAACAGCCATCTGGATATCTTCAACACGTTCTTTGATCACAATGCGTCTAATGAAGATGAGAACTGACTTGATAAATTCACGTTGAACTTCATTCGAGAATTGTCTCATACGACCCTGTACCTTGGCAAGGTACATGTCTTCGATGTCGTTGAGGGACAAGTTCTCAAAGTCAGCCTCGGAGAATCCATAGTCCTGTTCATCTTGTCGTTTGACTATGATATTCTTTAAGAATGAATAGTCCCACTTAGACTTGAGATCAATGTGTTTGATGGCCACGATGTCCTTAGAACTATACACTGCATGTTGAGACTTCTGAACCAGGCAGCTTCTGTAGTAGATTCTTCGGCGTTCAGGCCAATGATGAATCCCATACAATGCATCTTGGTCGTATGCTTGCACGTTGTCAGAAAACAAGTGATTTGCACGTTCCTCGATAGCTATGCAGTTTGAGTAAATAGCCGCTGGGAATGGAAGAGTCAATGATGTAGCGTATTTTCGCGAACCATCGCTACCGTGTAAGAGAAGTATCGGAAGGGAATCCGTGGTTCGTCTGTTTGGCCAATGGTCGGTAGAGGTTTGGTCCAATCGGTGTAGTATGGAGGGTTGTCCCTTTGTGTGAAGTCAATGTTTGCTTCCGGATTGAGCCAATCCATGTCGTTAGACATAGCTCGAGCGATGTTCTCAAGATGATATTCGACCTCGACGGCGCTTTCAGAGCTGTCTTTAAGAAGTTGGAATGCTTCATTCTTGATTCGCTTCAATTCAGATTTCGTCATTTTCTTCACATGGAACTTTTCTTGCAAAAGTTTTGCGTGCTCCAATGTAGAACCGTCTACCAATTCTTGACCTTCATCGGGGTAGGGAGTTTGATTGACAAGTGTGGAGAACCATTCAAACTCTTCGGTTTTATCGTCATCTAGCCATGAGACAACTCCAGGCTGAGTCGTCTTCTTCTTCTTTTGGGAAGGCCTTGATGATGATACTGGTTTCTGCACTTGTTTGGGTGAGGTGGGTTGTTGTCGGGGCTCAAGGACCTCTTCATCGTCACCACCCGTATACTCAAAGTAATCACCTGTTTTATGAGTCAGGGGTGGTAACTCGGAATCGTCCCGAGGTTTATCGGTAGAAGACCGAGGTGGAGGAGACTTTTGTTGAGAAGAAGTTCGTGATGGAGGAGGTGGCATAGAGGTAGATTTACCAGGCTGCTTCTGACGTTTAGGTGCAGAATCCTTATCCTTATCATCGTCATCTCTTGGTCGTTTGGGTTGATCGGCTGACTCCTTGCATGATGATCTGAAGTTGAAAATCAAGTAAATTTTCGAAAAATTTAGCTTCATCCGAAGTAAACGTTCCAGATCGCTTTGACATTTGTATCACAAGTTTAGCGATTAACTCAGATTCAGAGAGATCGCTTCTTTGGCCATTGTGTTTTTAACCAATGCTACGATGTTAGGGGTGAGTTGTCTGGAAAATATTTCTCTAGTCACACCGGGACAGTGTCGAGAAGAAACTTGTGAGTATGATCTCTTGCTGTCTTTTCCAGTTCCTTTTGGATTTTAGGAACGATATCCTGAAGGTACTTGTTAGTGTAACCTTCGATCATTTCGTTCAGTTCCTCTTTACGATGACTCTTCATGAACTTCTGAACAAATTCCCTTTCTTTCTCCATCTTGTCATGCTCGTCATACATATGCTGTATGTGATCAGCAAAGAAATTTAGCTTTTTGATGAGCACGTTTTTCTTTCTGACTTGTTTGACAGCTTTGTGAATCCGTTTATGAGCTTGAGAAATCCAAGATCGAGGTGGTTTCTTCACAGATTTGGATGATGATTTTGTTGATCTTTTGATGGTGGTGGTGATGAGTGAGATGAAGAATCTGATGAGGAGGGACATGAGGAGATTCGGGGTCCTTTGGAGGTGCAGAAGTATCCTCCTTGGAACGAGTTGGACTGCTGAGAAGAAAGTCATCATAATCTTCTTCGTCATCAAGTCCAGTTTTAGCCTTTTCTTCCGTCTGTTCCTTAGCTTCTTCATCAGTTTTCTCTTTCTCAGTCATATTCTTTTCAGGTTCCTCAATGTTAAGATCAGTAGACTCCTTCACAAGCGTTGGTTGTTGCACAAGAGTGGTGGCACCAGATCCTTTATCGGGTTGATTAACCGCATCAGGACCTGGTGAAGAGTGGACAGCACCACTTGATCCTCCGGGGCCACCCATTTGATCTTTTGCAAATTCTTCAGCTTTTTGAATTTGTCTAACTAATTTAAACTTCTTCCTGTAGGATTGATCCAGTTGCTCTTCTTCATCTTCAGAGCTTTCATCATGAGACTCGAGTACAGGAGTCTTTCCTTTTCCATGTTCGGCTATTGGACTTGTAGATTTAGCTGCTGGAGGAGGGAATACGGTTGCAGATTCAGAGAAGGTTATCTCTTCATCTGTGTCAGTACCTTCAGAGCTTTCGTCCACAAGCTTTCTTTGCGGTTCGGGTTTGGGAATTGGGATGGGAGCAGCTTCCTTAGATGGAACAATCCTCTTTGAAGGAGGGTTCCTCTTGGGGAACTTCCTTTGACTCACAGTACTTGCCGTACTTCCTGCACTTCCTCTTTTGGTTCTCCTTACAGGTGTTCCAGAAGATTTTTCGTCGAGATGACCAACTTTGCCTTGTCTGACGGCTTCCAGATACCTTTTGTACGTTTCGAGCTTTCTAACCTCTTCAGTTAGAAGGAAATCTGGTAGCACAGCACCTTGTTTCTTTGTAGACGTTTCCTTGATTCTAACAGATAGAATGGGTTCCGTCAACATGTCGTGATTGTTGGGGTCATTGAGCCTCTTGGGAATGTCGGGATGAAGTCCAAGTGCTCTCTGGAACAACAATTTTGTATATCTGATGTAGGGAATCTTTGAGCCAAGTTTGTTGAGAAATGACATCATGTCATCCCAAATCGGAGCTTCGATAGCGATGTGTTTCTTGTTGACCAATGCCCAGAATATTTGCAGTTCCATGAGCTTAGGGTGCTCATAGCCGCTGTCACGACCAGAAACAGACTTGGTGATGATCATGTAGAGTGTTCTCCAGGGTTGAGGAATACTCTTAAGCTCTACGTGAGAGTGCTTGGTGATTACTCCTGTAGCCTCGTCATAACCGATATTGATTAAGAATTGGAGAGTGAGCTCTTCAGCAGGTGTGGCATATAGTTTGGTTGGATCGACATCGGGAATTAGGAGAACAGCCCTTAAGTCTGCAGGTGTAATGGTGACTTGTTTGTGATTCAGAGTCACCGTCACAGCAGTTTGTCCTTTGACCCTTTCCATAGTGTTCCGGAACTGTTGGATGTAGATCTCAGGAACAGTTGCAGAGTGTGAAAGCATGTTCTGATACGGATGAGTCCTCGGAATGTCAATAGCAATTAAACACGAAGATTCAGAGCAAGTGAGGTTGTCAAAGTCAACACGGAGATTGTTCTTTCCTATCTTCATTGGATAGCCATGAGGATAGATATCAGCAATGGAGAGAACTTTAGGTGCATCCATATTCATTTGTTCAGCCATGTCGTGATCTGAAATAACATTAGCCAAAAGAACCAACATATCGAAAGACATAATGTTAGTCAACAGAAGGTCTTATTGTCTAGTTATTGAATGAGCAGTGTCAATGATTGTAACGAGTCCTAAGTCACTTGTATATTCAATAGTCCAATGACGTCGTGAAATGTTTCGTGAGTTAGTTAACTTTAAGTTTTAAAGTTTATTTTATCACTTATTGTTCACAACATATCAAACGATTTCAGTTTATTAGTGACATTTTAGGATTCGTGATGATATGATTAGTTTATTTACAAGTTTGAACAAGTAACAATTCATCATGAAGGTCAATCCAGGGTTAAGCGTAGTTTTGGCAAAGTTATGCGTAGACAGGAATGATATATGCTTAGGCGTAGACTTACGCGTAGAATCCTAACTTACGCATAAGAAGTGTTACGCGTAGGAAAAGGAGACCTTATGCGTAGAGCTTATGCGTAGGCATATATTAACCTTACGCGTAAGGCTACTCGTAAGAGTTGACCTTATGCGTAGAGGTCACTGTTTACGCATATCCTTCACAGGATACGCGTAGTCCATTGTAGAACCTTACGCGTAGCTGTTATGCGTAGGATTATTCTTACGCGTAACATGACTACGCGTAGGGTAATCCTTATGCGTAGAGTGCAAATGACCTTGATTCTGATTTTCACGAGTAACAAGCCTGAAATAAGTTTATCAAATCATCAAAGTTAACACAAAACATCATTTTATCACAGATTACAACATACTAGCTCATTTTAACAGTTACGCGTAGAATACATACGCGTAGCCTAAACCCTAAATCTACGCGTATGGATTCTAGCCATGATTATGCACCAAACTTTTTCTGGTAGCTTAAGAGAGTTGAGGAAGTCTTTATACCAAGTTATAACACCCAATTCATGGTGAATCAAAAATACCCAAACTTATGAACTTTAAACCCTAATTCCAAATTATTGATTATTTAGAGGTTCTGGGTGGTTATAAAGCAAGGAAATCATCAATTCATCACCATAAGACCATAACACAACAATCTTTTTGACCAAAACACTTCACATTTGAAAATACCCAATTCGACTCATAAACCCTAATTTTCAAAAATCATCAATTCGTGTTTATGGGTGGATTTTGATGGTAAAAATGGTATCATTGATGTATTTTGAACGTTTTGACACAAACCATTACACCACAAACACACACATGTTGATTGTGTGTTCTTACGCATAAGCGAAGAACACCTAATCACGCTTAGAAAACGTTTTAGCCGTAGGATTTTCATGAAATTCAAAACCTTATGATAAAAACATGTTGTGATCACAAAACACTTACAAATGAGATCAAAAACACGGTTTACTTGAGTGAATTCTTATGCGTAGGATGGTTTTATGTTATGAGTAATAAATGAGAAGTGAAAGTTAGGTGGGGGTGTTATTAAAAATAACTTAAAGGTTTTGACAGTTTTGGTCCCTCCACCTTTTCCTTTTTTCAAACCAAGCCATTTAACTTCCATTTTGGTTACCAAACGAAGATTTTAGGAAAGAAAATGACGACACTCCCCTTCGACTTGAGAAAATAATGAAAGGTTATTAATTTAAGTCCGAGGAGTGTCTTTGAACCAGAAAATGTACCACCATTTGTAAAAAATCAACCGAGATATGATAACATGCAAGTACACAGATGTTTTGAAACAGTGTAAGTTTATTTTCTCCCCCTCAACACTTGATCGAAAAAATACTGAATTTTGAAAGATTAAAGTGTTGACGGAAGAAATGTACTTGCAATGTTGAAAGAAAAGTAGATTAGAAGAATATTTTTGTTGTTTTTATAAGGTTTTATAATTTTGTATTTTGTTTTTGAAAAAAATATTTACAAAGGAGAATTTGGTGTTTGACAGGTTTTTAAGACTGTTTTAGGAGATCATCCAATTCCTCTTGAGTCAAACACCTCATACCAATCCGGTGGACCAACTCATTAAACCTAGCGGGAGGCAAGGCTTTGGTGAGAAGATCTGCCAATTGGTATTCTGTACCCACAAAATATAATTCAACAGTACCCTGTTCCACGTGATCCTTGATGAAATGATATCGAAGATCGATGTGCTTTGATTTCGAGTGCTGAACTGAGTTGCACGAGATTGCAATTGCACTCCGATTGTCGCAATACATCGGGATTCTGTCAAATACGTAACCATAGTCTTTGAGTTGTGTTCTCATCCATATGACTTGAGCACAACATGCGGACATGGCTACATATTCTGCTTCGGTTGATGACAGCGATGTACAATCCTGCTTCTTCGATTGCCAAGACACCAGTTTATCACCAAGAAATTGTAAAGCTCCCGAAGTGCTTTTCCGTGAGTCTAAGCATCCTGCGTGGTCAGCGTCTGAAAAGCGATTAGTTCAAAACCAGAATCCTTCGGATACCAGATCCCCAAGTTAATGGTTCCCTTTATGTATCGGAGGCTTCTTTTAGCCTCAGAGAGGTGGGTTTCAGTTGGTCGCGACTGATAACGGGAGCATAGATAAACGGCAAAGACAATATCAGTTCTGCTAGCTGTTAGATACATGAGAGACCCAATAATACTACGGTATTTTGTAGGGTCCACCAATTTCCCATGTAAATCAGCGTCTAGCTTCTTGGTATGAGCCATTGGTGTGGCATAGGTGTCACAGGTTTTCATTCCAAATTTGTTTAACAATTCAAGGGCATATTTGGACTGACTCAAGAAAATACCACGGGGTGATTGATGAACTTGCAGTCCGAGAAAGAATGTAAGTTCACCCATCATGGACATTTCAAAATTTTTCTTCATTAGTTTTGCAAAAGCGATTGAAAACTTTTTATGTGTAGACCCAAAAATGATGTCATCCACGTAAATTTGAACAATTAAGATATGTTCCCGTGATATTGTATAAAAAGAGTTGGGTCAACCGAACCTTTGGTGAAATTATTAGCAATGAGGAAAGATGATAGCTTATCGTACCATGCCCGAGGAGCTTGTTTGAGACCATACAGAGCTTTGTTCAGTTTGTAGACATGATTCGGAAACTCAGGATCAACGAATCCATCTGGTTGGCTGACATAAACCGTTTCTTTAAGTTGTCCATTGAGAAACGCAGTTTTGACATCCATCGGATAGACCGTTATATTCATATGAGCTGCGAACGCTAGAAATATCCGAACAGCCTCAAGACGAGCAACCGAGCAAAAGATTCTTCAAAGTCTAATCCCTCTTCCTGACGATAACCCTTAGCGACCGGACGTGACTTGTTTCGGATGACGTTCCCTTCAGCATCCAATTTGTTTTTCCAAATCCATTTTAGACCAATGACGTAGACTCCTGTTGGTCTTTCAACCAGTTCCCATACTTCAAGACGTTTGAATTGGTTGAGTTCTTCTTGCATGGATTCAATCCAGTTGTCTTTTGTCATTGCGTCTTTAATGTTTTTAGGCTCAGATTGGCAGACAGTGAGTGCATAAATGCAATGTTCACCGTCTGAGTGAAGACGTTGTCTCGTAACGACTGGTTGATTCGGGTTGCCAATAATGTTTTCCAGAGGATGGTCTTTCGTCCATCTATGTGTGGAGGGTTGATGTTGGTATACATTGTGCGATTCTGAGGATTCAAATGGTTTGTGGAAGATTCCGCGACATCTGGTGCAGCAGTCTCATTAGCAAACGGGTTGAAGAACGCATTTGGATCAAAATCTGCAGGTGGGGTACTTCATTCAGAACATCATCAGCTGGTTCATCATTGTTGGAAGCGGTGTGTTCAACTGTTGTGTTGGAGTCAACTGGTGTAGGTGCTTCTTCAACAGTAGTTGTTGTAGCAGGTGTATCAGGTATAGGAATATTATCAGGTTGTGCAGCGGAAACAGCGGATACACCTGGAGCACGTTCATCAATATCGTCACTGAACAGCGAGCAAATAACCTTTCCATTTGGTGACGAGTAAGCAGAGGGCTTTCTTCAGCTGATGATGGGGTTTGAGGGAAGTTTAAGCGGTTGTGACCGGGTTCTAAGCTGTTATACTCGAAGCCATTTGGTAAGTTCATCGAAATGAGCATGAATCGTTTCCATCACCGTTTTGTACGACGATTCCAGATTCGGAAACCTTTGGAATTATCACAGTATCCGATAAAGACTACAATGTCAGCTTTGGCTTTGAGCTTTCCAAAATCATCACGATCATTATTCGGATAGCAAAGAGATCCAAATACATGAAAGTGTTTTAGATTCGGTTTTCTGTTATGGACAAGCTCGAAAGGTGTTTTGTTGTGGCGTTTGGTGATCATAGAACGGTTTTGAGTATAGCATGCAGTAGATACAGCTTCTGCCCATAAGTAATCTGGAAGTTTAGCATTTATTAACATTGTTCTTGCAGCTTCCACTAACGTTCGGTTTCGTCTTTCAACAACTCCGTTTTGTTCAGGTGTACGTGCAATAGATGTTTGATGCTGAATTCCCACTTTCTCATAGAATTCACGAAGGGTTTTGTTAACAAATTCAGTTCCTTTGTCTGTTCTGATGATTCTGACGGTGTTTCGGAGCTGAACCTGTATTTTTGTGAGAAAGGTGATGATCATTTGTGGAGCTTGGTCTTTGCTACGAAGAAAGTAGACCCAAGTCCATCGAGAGTAGTCATCAACAATTACTAAGATGTAGCGTTTGCCATTTATCGTTTGCACACGCATCGGGCCACACAAATCCATGTGAAGAAGATGAAGCACATGCTGAGAGCTGTGTTCCACCTTTGAAGGAAAATGAGCACGAGTGCTTTTCCCTTGTTCACAAGCTGAGCAAAGGTGATCTTTTGAATACCGGAATCGTGGGAGTCCTTCAACTAGTTTGTGTCGAGCAAGGTTGGTGATGGTTTGAAAGTTTAGATGTGAGAGACGACGGTGCCATAGCCAGGATTTTGTTGATGTTGCCTTAGAAAGTAAGCAAATGGGAGAGGAAGCAACCATGTCTTGCATAGAGATAGTGTAGAGACTAGAATTACGCGAGCCAGACATAAGGTCATTTCCTTGTAGATCACGAATGAAACAAGTTTTCTCCCTGAAAGCAACCTCCAAATCTCCATCACAAAATTGACCTACTGAAAACAGATTGTGACCGAGGCCTTCCACATAGTAAACCCTGCTAATTTCGATGTTCCCATTGACATAATCTCCGTAGCCCATGATAGCTGCGAAGTGATCATTCCCGAACCGGACAGTGCCAATGAACTTTGCAATAAAGTTTGATAACAGTTTAAGATTTCCTGTCATGTGTCGGGAACATCCGCTATCAACAATCCAGAGAATGATCTGTATCACTGCATTACACACAGACGACACAGATGGAATAGAAGTAGATGTGGAACCCGAAATGTTAGAGGGTTCCATAGCTTTTAGTAGATATACACAAATCAATAGCTTTAGGTATCCACTTAAATCCTAGTGTGTTATATATCCATTTCTGCCATCTATAACTACTCTTTGCTTTAGTCTTAGTGAATTCACTAGGTGGTACTACATTCCTAGGAGGTGAAACTGGAGCTACAGGAACAGCAATGCGTTTCTTAGAATCTAAAGATGGCGGTCTACCAAGCACAGACTTAGAAAGATTAGTGGCCTAGAGGTATTCCGGTTCTTAGGATTCCTTAAACGAGAGATTATAGCTTTAGCAACACATTTATCATGGCAATCGGAATTCATACTTTTACCACAAATAACACAAGGTGCATCGGACTGAATATCAAAAGTACTTAATGGTTTAGCATTCGTTACATCACTATTTCTATTACATTTGCTAGACGCAATATCTATAGTGGAGGCAACGTGTGTCTTATTCAGAGTCCTAGGGTGTTCTTCTACTTTAGCATTCTTGATTGATCTTTTCTTAGGTTGTGAAGTGCGGACGTTTGGAAAAGGCTCAACTATTCCTGTTTCAGTAGAAGGAAGCACGTTAGCTACTTGTGATTTGGCAGTAGAGATTCTAGGTGCATGAGTACTAAGTGTTACGGGGCTAATCTCTTAATGATTGTTGGCGGAAGTTGTTCATACTTTCCTAACATTTCTCTTAACTTGATGATAGTGTGAATCGGATCTTGATTTTCAGACCGAACATTTCCAGCAAAATGCATAACTTCTTTAGTGTGTGCAAGATAATGATCAAGTTCATTTGATGCTTCATCACGAGTCTTTTAGAGTAAATCAAATATGACACCATATTCCTTTTTAACTTTTACAAGTTCTTGTTCATATTTTGAGATTTGACACTTGAAAGACACGTTTTGATCATCCAGTTGCTCAATTTTAGAATCGGAAGGTTTTGCACGCAACTGGTTGATTTTGTTTTGAAAAGCAATTTGTTGATCGTGAATATCTTTTTGACACCAATTAAGACGGCGTATTGCATTTGAAAGTTCGTTTGACAATCGTTTGTTTTCAACAGTTAAGGACTCGATCTGAAGCACATTATCGGTGTTCTCAACATTTACAACAGACGCAACAGTATCAGCAGAGATATTATCAAATGCATATGACAACGAATTCAATAACACAACATTTTGAACATCCGCACAGATAACATCTTCCAAGAGTCGATCAACATCTTTTCTTAACATTTTCTTTTTACGTTTAGTGTTTGAAATAGATGTTTATTTTCTCAAAACGTTTTCATGACCCCAAGTTCCTTATGAAAATCCTTTTCCCAGGCAATTGCACAACTTTTCAAGTTTTTAACATTAGGTAAAGATTTTTCTGAAAAATGTCTCTTTGTTCTCGCGCTAGAGGCGATTGAAAATGTTCAACTTTGATTTCAGATCGATATTCTATCTCATGTTGTAAAATTTTGAGGTCGGCCATGAAAATGTCAAAATATCGAAGAATTTTTCGATTTTCAGGTTGTGAATTTACTTCACTAATGGAAGGTAAAGGACCATAAGTTTGTGCAAAGTCTGTTTGGGATTAACAATAGAAGACTCGGTGTTGATGATAACTCTTGGTGTGTTGGAAGAATCCGTTGGTGTGACGAAAGTGACAGGTTTAGAATAATTAAAAGGTTTGTTGTAAACAACAGTTTTTAATTTTGATCGACTCTCGTCTTATGCATCTAATTCCTCTTGACGATGATATTCAACAACATTCATAACAGAATTATCAATTTTATATTCTGCGGAAACTTCGGATTTGGTTTGAATGCTTTTGTTGAAAGCTTAGGTTTGTAATCGGCAAGATTCGGTCCATATCCATTTGGATTTGGTTTTAAAGTAAACTTTTCAATGGTTGTGACCGACTTGCCATGTTTGTAAACAACAGTTTTAAACTCTTTAAGTTTGTTTTGCAAGCCGATGATTTCTTCAAGATGATCATCTATTCGTTTAGTTGAATGCTTTTTGTATGCAGAGAACTGTTTTTGACAAGTTAACAACTTCGGCCTTAGCTTTTTGATTTTCCAAGGTGAGGCGTTAATTTGCTTTTTATGTTCATGTTTGATTGTTCTATTTGGACAACAAAGCATTCTTGGCGGCTAGATCACGCATCTGTCGTTCTAAATATTTTTCGTTTTGATAAGATTTGGCAAAGGCTGCTTCAAAACCGTTTTCACGTTTTTCTTGAGTTTTGAAAAAGTTGAGTTGCTTTTGTAAACATTCAAAATCCTTTGTTAACAGTGCATTTTACTTTTCAAGTCCTGATTAATTGCAACACATGCAGCAATTTGGGATTGTTGGTCTTGAAGTAACAGAACAAGATCTGGATGGGGCAAAAGTTCATCTTGTTCAACGTGAGTCACAACATGATCATTATTTAGATCCTCAAGTATGACCACGGAGTCAATTTGATTATCAAGGGAAACCGTTTGGTCATCTTGATCGTCAAATATAACTACGGGTCTAGTTGAAAATCGTCGGAATGAGATGTGGACGACTCATTTTGAACATTCTGAGCCTTGCCGGATCAGGATGTTGGCGGAGATATGGATCGAGAGATAAATATGGTTTGTTTGGGTACCTGAGACAAGCCATCGGTGTCATACACTGGGCCTGTGTCACTCATGTGTAACGCCTGCATATTAGCCATCAACATAACAGCTGCATTGGCACCGCAAGTCCTCCATATCATCATCACGAGTCAGCATTTGCCATGAAGCTCTGTTCTTTGTTTGTGAGAGTTCCACCAGCTTCATCCTTAAGAGCCAAAAGAAGAGCCTCTTTGAAATAAGCACGGCCCTTAGTCCTTGGCTTTGGGCATGCATTAGCCAGGTGTCCCTTCTCATTGCGGTTGTAGCATCGAAGACCATTCAACCCATGCTGAGCATTTCCCTGTTCCACCACTTGAGCTCTGTTGTTATTCCTACCCGTAGCATTAAACCCTTGACCACCGCCCATCTGACGACCATAATCACGATTCTGAACTTCAACACGTCCATTGTTCACAACGGCTTGAGTCCGTGTGTTAGATGAGGAACGAATACGATTGTTGGATTTGTTGGTATAACGGCTAAAGGCATTAGCAATCATAGCAAATCCTTGTTGCAATGCTTGAGCGGATCGGATTCCTCCGTCGCTTCACTGACATATGCTTGAGCATTGTTGTTGTATGGAACCAATTGATTTTGTTGAGGTTGTTGTTGTGAAGGTGTGTTTGAAGCATTTGGTTGAGTTCCTGGTTGAGGAGAATAACGGTTTTGAGCATATAAGGCAAGTTGTTGTGAATTTTCCGGATGTGTTGGTGGAGCAATTTGAGCACGGAGAATCCTTTCTCGATCAACTTCCTTTTCATGAGGTTTCAAGTAATCGTACAACAATCCGTAGGTAGATTGATGCATGTTCTTCGCTTGACGGAGAAAAATGACATACTTCTCCCATTCAGGACCAAGACTACTCAGGAACTTAGTATTCACTGCAATTCTTGGCATGATGATGTTGTGTTTATCCAAATCATTGATGATGTCGGAAAATCTATGATGATAGGACTCTAGTGTCTCTCCAGGTTCAATCATGAAGTGTTCATAAGCCAAGTAAATTTTGGATTCCAAATCCTCTTGATTGAGTACAGATCCTTCCATAAGAAGACGAATATGATCCCACATTTTTGTGCAGTCTTTTGAGCATCAACACTACGAAGAATTGGGTTTGGTAATCCTAAGAGGATGTATTCCATTGCAAGTTCATCAGCTTCATAGTGTAGAAGTTCTGTGGGATTTAAATCTGCATCAGTAGCAATGTTGGTTTGTTCATCTCTTGGTGGAATGGCATTTGGATCTCCGGGTACAATGATAGTAGGCATCTCAAATGGACCTTCTAAGATAACCTTCTTTAAGAACTTTCCATGTGGCTTCTTAGATCACAAAACCTAAAGAACCTTATCACCCATTGATCGTAGTTTCCTGGAGTGAGCATTGGAGGTCTATCAAGTGATCGAGCCTCATGAATTGATTGTTGGCCGCTTAAAGCTTCACACATCTTTGCAAACCAAGTGGGTTCCTTCATAGTGTTCCTTGATGGATGTTGATTGAATTCATTTGTGTACGGTTGAGCTTGAGGACTTGGTGGTGGTTGAACCATTTGAGGTTGTGGATTTGCAGCAAGTTGTGGAGTATGTTGTTGATTAAATTGTTGTTGATAAATTGCTTGTTGTTGATTCCATTCTTGATGTTGTGGACTTAGTTGTTGTTGTCGTTGAGGATAAGTGTAAGGGAAATAGTTAGAGTATGGTGGTTGTGACATGTTGAAAAACTTGTGTGGTAAAATGGATCTTTGTAGTCGAATGAACCTTTGTTGATGAAGTGTCCTTAGGCGTAGAAAAGACAAGAACCAAGTAGCACTTATGCGTAAAAACACCAAAAGTTACGCGTAACAATGAGGAGTTACGCGTAGGTTTTAGCTTACGCGTAAGTAGGATAAAAGCACTAAAGTTATCCGTAGACAAAAGTTAGGCGTAGAAAGTTAGGCGTAGGATTACCTTATGCGTAGACCTAAGTTTACGCGTAAAGTGAATCTTATGCGTAGGATTTCTACGCGTAAGCTTATGCTTATCCGTAATTTTAGGGTTTTTGCCCAAATGATCTTTTACACTTCACAGTGCAAAAGATATCCAAAGTCGACGTATTTTCGGACTTATCCAAGTAAGAAAACACGGAATAAACCAGAAAATGAAGATCAAACCAAGGAAAATCTTACGCGTAATTTTAGGGTTTTGATACGCGTAGGATTACTCGTAACTTTGATTTTGCCCAAATGTGTTTCTAAACCAGATTTTTGTTATGGAATAGCTTCAATAGTACCAAAAGAACACAAAAGTGTGAATTTTGATGTACCAATCTTGCTAAGCGGGTTACGCGTAGAACGACACCCACGAACAAAAACAAGCTTAAAACGTAAATCCACGCGTAAAGTTTGAAACTTTTTGCCAAAAACAAGTATTTTAACACCTCAAAACATTGAAAGTACAAGAATCTTGGATTAAAAAGTGTAAAAGCGAGTTTTAAGATAACCAAAGGTTGCGTTATCTTTACGCGTAAGTCACAAAACAAAACTTCAAAAACAAACGAGTACACCCAACTATTTGGCGATTGATACCACTTTTAGGTCACTAGTTTTACAACACAAGCTTATAAGAAAGGAGATGAGGCGATTGAACAAGCTCTAACACACACACAAACAATAATATGACCGGTTATGCGTAGGTATGAGTGAAAGAAAAGAACTTGAACAACCAACCTTCAAATGAAGGTTTACAAGAGGTATTTATAGGAGGAAGCTAGGGCAACACTCCTAGTTCCCTTCCTATCCTTATTGGGCTTGGGTCAAGCTTATGGGCCTTCTACATAAGCTTGACCTTAAACAAACATAAAGGCCATAATAAAGCTACCTATTACATATGAAATATAAATACTTGAAATACTGTTTAGGAGTGATTCCAACAGTGCGGAGCAGTAGGTAGTATGGATAGCGCTATTAGAGGTCGGCCAACCTCTCGTTCCCATGTCTACGGAACACATATTATTTGTTTTTTGGGCTTTGCCGCATACTTTATTGTATACAAGGTGCTATTATTAGGAACTGTTTGACCATGTGTGTATCGATTACCATGTGTACTCTTTGTTATTGTGGAAAAGTATGTGAACTTATATGTTACAAGTCTATTATGGGCGGGACATGTGACATAGTGAGTTGACAGGACATTTGTCAAGCGAACTTTCTAAAAAAATGATTTTTCGTACTACATGAAAACCTATGTACTTACCAACTATTTTCATAGTTGACCCGTTTTCTCATGCATTTCAGGTGATCGTTGGTAAGCATATTTTATGAAGATTATAAATAAAGGAGTCTTCACAAGTCATCCGTGGTCATTATGTAGTAAAATGTTGTCTTTTGGAAACCAAACTTTATGTTCCAATTGCCAAGATTGGCTAGAACAATATTGTAATATTGCACTATTTTCTTAAATTTTAATTATGGTATTGTACTATATCTCTTTGCGATGTATATTGATTTTGTCGCACCTCGCGTTTCCGCCTCCGGCGGGGTGTGACAGTCTAGCAACACTTCGATGCCTCTAGTACAACTCGAGTAGGTCTCATGGAAAAACCTTTTAATGATTAATCATTATTATTATTATCTTTTTGTTTCTAATACCATGTTAAATAAAGATATGGATCTAAGTCATTCTTTATTCAATTATTCTGTTTCTCGTTATTAGTGATTGAGCAAGATTACCAAATCTTTTGAACTTATTCAGAGGAGATCTTGGGTGTGGCCACACAAACATCTTGTCAATCCTACGAGGGGTACATCAATATTAAACTCTAAACTAAATTTGAAGGAACAAATTCTATCTTGACTACAAGCATAACTCACAAACTTCGCAACACTTCTGAAAACAACCCTTATGACTACCAGTTACGTTTAGCGTTAAGTTGTCCACAGAAGTGCACTACATTCATGACACTTATTTGGTATCTCAAGTCTGAGGATAATTTTTCATGATTTACTTAATAACAATATCCATAAAGTAAAATCATGTTGTTGAGATAAGTCATATATTCAATTTATTGAATATCATTTGAAATTGGCATGCGTCACATCAATATACATTCAAGTATACTAGCAGGGTACCCGTGCGTTGCGGCGGCGGGTACCCTGAAATAAAATTTTCCGGTGAATCATGTATTTTAGTTTATTATGTTCTTTTTGACAATAAATTTACGGATATCAAGAATTTCATTTAGCCCGTGCCCATTCGGGCTCGAGCCCGTGTGGCCCGCGCCTGTTAGGGCTCGAGCCCGTTTGGCCCGTGCCTGTTTAGGCTCAAGCCTATTTTTCCGTTTCCCGTTCGGGCTTTAATATTTGTATAATGTGCTTTATTATTTGTATTAGTGACATTTAATGTAGGGTACCCACGCGTTGCGGCGGCAGAGGTACCCTGAAATAAAATTTTCAAGTGAATCATGTATTTTAGTTTATTATGTTCTTTTTCACAATAAATTTATGGATTTCAAGAATTTCGTTTAGCCCGTGCCCGTTCGGGCTCGAGGCCGTTTGGCTTGCGCCTGTTCGGGCTCAAGCCCATTTGGCCTGTTGCCCGTTCGGGCTTGAATATTATTTCTATAATATTATTTGTATTAGTAACATTTAACGTAGGAATTGTGTTTAATTTGGTTGTACAATATGCTTGATAATTTGTATTTAGTATGTTAGGGGTGTTTTAATAATAATTGTATTAATTGTATTTATTGATCAGTTAATTAATTTACTTTATTAAATAACATTAATGTGGTGTTTTATTTTTTTAATATGTGCATTAAAGTGGTGTACGCTATGCTTCTGTACGTCTGAAAATTATGTGCATTAAAGTGTTGTACATTATGTTTTTTTTTCTTAATTATATGAATTACTAATTATAGTAACATGTGTAGGCTTATATTTTTAAGACTTCCTTTTGTAGGAAGTCCTAAATATATTATAATGTAGTATAGATTCTATCAAATCACTCATATTTGTCTTAGTTTAATGATACTCCCATATCATTAACTGACAATGGACGATTTAGAATAAATATATTATCCACGGATTAAACATGCAAATATAGGATACAATATATTATAAAATCAAACGCACTAAGTATTTTAATTTATTATAATAATTGTTTAACATCCCTCATCCAAATACTAAATAGATCAATTCATGAAAATTCTAGTTGATGAATTATACTTCAAGTAAAGACAATGCATAAATCAACCAACTTGATATATCGTAATTTTGATAATACTAATTTCAAGAATTTAATTAGTGAAGTTCTTGTATGTGTGCACTCAACTATCTTGATATTGACACATCATAAAGTATGTGACATCATTTACCACCAATTTATGACAATTAAACTTTCAAACATTTTAAAGTTTAAAGTATTCTTATCCTTTAATGCATAATGCAACTGTGCTCTTAGATAACACAATTAGTTCACATGGCCATTAACAGAGATGAAATACTACCATAACTAGTATTGAGTGTCATCTCAATTAAACCAGCATCATTGTATACAAACAACAATAGGTTCTTTAAAAATCCCGTAAACTTTAATATCTTATTGTGTAATGTTTGATGCCTGTCAAACTTTCAAGTTTGTTGTCAGCTATAATGATAAGGATTTAAAACGTACACTTTTAAGAGGTAATTTAAGCCTTTAATCGCCCACTTTTATATCCGTTACTACTTAATTTCGTTCCTTTTCACTTTTTAGGTCTCTTGGAAGCAAAATCTTTGGAATGATGCATATTTGGACGAAAAGAAGTGAATTCATGAAGAAAATGGCAAAGTCAAGATCGAAGCCACTCAAGCTGCTGGAACTGAAGCTGACGGCGTCCCAACTAAAGGGCGACACCGTCCCTTTAAACTAATAAAAATCTCAGACGGCTCAGTAGACTTTTTGCTAAAATACACCTGACGGCGTCAGGATTTGAAGAGGAAGGGCGTCACTAAAACTTTTCATTTCAGACGGCCCAGATCCATAATCAGACGACGTCTCTACTGAAGCCCGACGACGTCACAACTACAACGTGACGCCGTCCCAACGATGACTTGGCCAATACGAAAACCCTAATGACGGCGTCCCACCTATAAGGCGACGCCGTCTCAAGTGTAAAATTATATATAGAAATCGAATTTTCAGAATTTAGAGGAGGTAGACTTGTGGAGTAAAAACCCTAAACGTTTGTAGTCCGATTTGGACAATATTTTAGGGTCTCAAACCATATTTTACTCATCAAGATAAGTGTTTTATTCTATTGATTTCATCATGTCTTCCATTGAATGTGTGTATGCTTGCTTGTTTAACATGTCCGGCTAAATTTCTTGTATGTTTGCTTAGATCTATGAAACCTAGTTATTAATTATTGATTGATTGTCTCTTATCTTAATTGTAATTGACTTAGTAGTGCAATTACGTTATCGTTGTGTTTAAATGTTTGAGTAATCTTTGTGAACCTTAGTTTATGAATCACTTAGCGGATTTCGTAGTCTAAACATCCAAAGATAACCTTAAAGTTAGTTTATGAATCATCTAGCGGATTTCGTAGGCAATAACCTTAAGGTAGTCTCAAAGAGTTAGAGAAAAAAGCACACCATACGACCTTAGAAAACACAACGCGTTAAGAATAAGGACGTGACAATTCAACCACCAATAAAAGATAACTAGGGAGTAATAGTATCTAGGTAAACACATTGTTAATCATCATACGAACACACATAAAAAAGACATAGACTACCCATAGTTTAGATAATTAGATAGTAGAAGTAATCGGTAGAAGTACCACCCCCAAATCCATTGCCCCGAGATTTTACCCTTAGCTTTCTAAAAAAAATATAAAAAAGATAAAAAAATAATCTTCCTAAACTTCAACCTTAGCGTAGTACACTTCTTACTAGCATTCCTATTCCTCTAGAGAATGATATCAATCCCCGAGGCTTACCCAATACTACACTACAACGATTAGGTTCACTGCCAAGGTGTTGAAAAACTTGCTCGATGAAAAGGAAGTTCCTTTGACCCCGAACGCGCCTTGTACGCGCATCATATAACAATTACGCAATAATTGCCATATTGTTTATTCTTAGAAACTAGAAGCAATTCCAGGCTGAGGAATGTAATTCTAAGTCCAAACATATTCTATTAGAATATTCATTACACAAGTTATCTAAACATATATTCCAAGGTTCTATATCTTATTTTCTAAATATTTCAAGTGAAGTTTCATTTCAATATAAAACTTAACATCTAGCTTAGATGTAATGTTACTATCCATATGTTATACAACATATATGATTTTAGAAAATACACATAATACTTCCACTAGCTTTCAGGAATACTTAGAAAGTATCTTATTTCAATTATAAATCAAAACTTGGATTTAATAATTAAACATAAGTTTTATCTCCTAGATGCATGCATTAATCCATTCATGAATTATTGCACTTTGTACACTTCCAAAGATTATATGAATTCAAAAATCATTTCGATTACTTACCGTCCTCGCTCAAGTAATTTTTAAAGAAAGAGTTTTGATATTCCATTGTCATTTTTCATATTAATGAAAATAAGAATGACAATTATCATCTTTATATATTTAATGTGTCTAGAAAAGAATATTCAATCATAGTTAATTGCTTAAGTATGATAAATAATCTTGTCATAAGACATGCATTAAATATGTGTACAATATCGTCTATATGATTTCTACACAAAGATTTAAACCACTAGGGTTTTCCTTCTCTTTGAAGAAACTTATCGTCATTCTCTAGTCTAACTATTAAGGTAAACCAAGTTTCCAAAATTTGATTATCTTTATGGACAACATCTTTAACATGCATAGTATGAGTAATTTACCCAATTCAATATTTGGTAATACATCATAATGATTATCAGGTTTACCATAATCTTGTAGCTCATAATATCTGAGATATCCTTATGAATGAAAATTCCATCATCTTGAGGTTAACATTTTATTCTAGCCTCATCATGATATTTACTAGTGTATTTCAGAAGATTATGTATCTTGTAATTTTATATTTTCAAGATAAAACTCCCACTTGCCTTTAGTAATTTAGAGACTATCTATAAATATTTAGTAAGTAGAGCAAAACTACATTATTCTCTTTTTGGGACTTTACAAATACACATTGATAGTTCTTGACTCTTGTTTGTTAATAATCACTCTTCATAAGAAGTTTAACAATTCAGAACTTCAATTTTAAAACTTAATATGATTCATCACATTCCATAATAAAATGGTGTCTTATTAATCTTCTAGGTTGGAGTCTTATTGAGTATATTAAATCCATACTCAATTTTCTAACCTTGATTACTTTTAAGAAAAAAGTTATGGTTAGCTTGAATCAAACAAATCAATTAGAGTTTGATTCTCCTAACTGAACATACCATTAGCTTGTGGTATTTCATTAGAATTAATATTGTAAGTGAATCTAACAATATGTAAGATAAACATATTCATTTTGGCTTGCCTATTTACCAACTAAGTCAATTTAATAGTATTATAGACTTTCCAAGCCAATTGCATGCTTTATAACACAAGTACTCTATGACTAAGTCACTTCATATTCATGTCTCATCAAGAAAACATAAATTGTTATAATACCATTATACGTTATAAATCATTGATCAACTCAACGACTTCTTATATATGTCTTAATTAAAAAACATAACAAGTTAACGTCTTACTTTATTATAAGTCTTAAAAGATTTCATGTTTATATATTTACAATGAAACATAAACATGTTTAACTAAAGTAATTATGAGCACTACCTCTTGGTTTCAATAGTAATTCAAGTTAATTTATTACTTCACAATAATGTAGGACTACATTATTTCTTCATTTATTTATGTCATTCCAAAAATAAATAGATATACAAATTGAAGTAGTATTAGATTACTTCATTTATTTATGTCATTCCAATAATACATAAAATTTTAGTTTGAAGTAGTCTTATATATTATCTTGACACATGTTCTAAATACTTGTCTAATTTAGAAATTGTAAATTGATTCCAGATACGATCTCACGTAACATGGAGATTTAACTTGTTGTTGCAATCTAACTAAGCTCTCACATAACATAAATTTCAACACCAAGTGTTTCTTGGATTAGATATTTATAAGTCATATTAAAACGTTAGTCTCTTACCTTGCAGTCAAGAGAATCCGTTGAATCATATTTTTATGTGTTGTACCTTGCACACAATATAGATTTATCTCACTTGTGCACGTAACAACATCATGTAGCAGATAAACAACACGACACATGTTTGTTTATTTGATCAATATGATTGTGTCATTGATATTATCATAACTAGTATATGTAGAATATCACTATCTAGTAAGGAAACGTTCATGACTATCCTTAAAAACATAAGTGTCTACAAGTAGAAAATAATTATCTTAAGACATGCTAGAGATAATGTAGGTTACTACCAAGATGACAAAACTTGTAGCTCCTACTGAATTAGAGATCATTACAATAATTCCTTATTCAGTAATAAGAACACAATGCTCCCACTGGATTTGACAACATTGTAAGTGTTTCATTAACCAGTGAAAGAAAATAGTGTGCTATTTACTTCCCTACACCTTTGAGAAAGTTCGTACATAACAATTACTTATGTACTAAAAGAGTGTATTCTACTATGTAGATGATGAACTATCCATCAATGCTATTAACTTGAAAATTGGGCATGCAATTTCTTCCTTAATAGGTCTACCATTCTAACAATTGTATGTAGTACCTTTAAATGGTCAAAGCACAAGAACTAAAAAAATTATTCTAGTTTGCCTTTTACCAATTTTGCGGTAATCAGTCTAGCTTCTAATTTAATAACTTAGAAAATGTGCAATTTTCTTAACTATTAAAGTTTGCTTATGAGTTATGTATTTAGAATTTAGACAATTCTAATTTTCCCATCATACTTTTGTCATTTATGAAAAAGAATAAGATTGAATCTCACTCTTTCTTATGAAAAGATGACTAAGTTTATTCTTTTAGTAAAGTTGACTCTACCCAAAAACCCTTACAGGTGTAGATCAATTTACCAATACAAGAATAACCCATGTTTACAGTTTAATGTTACATTAATACATTTAAAGAATTAGCAAAATTCAATTTTAGTATTTTCGATAATTAAACTTTTCAATAAAATAAAATACCCAAGGTAATATTCGTATAACCATAGAATTTTCTCGAAAACTAAGACCCAAATTATCATAGTTACATTACATCAGTTGATCTGCTAGCAATGAAAGTACAAAATAAGGTAGTATGTCGAACAATAATTGGCAAACAGTTTACAATTCCTAGAACATTATGGGATTTACATTACCAAACAATATTGTAATGTAAACATGTTTTATCCTCATCTTGTGCCATTGGTCCAAGTTCTCACTTACAACTCACTTTAAGTCGTCTAATTTAAAGAACTGCAAATGTGTCCGGTTAAGGTCTCACACAACATGAAGATTTACCTTTCCATTACAATCTCGCCAAGTTCTCACATGACGTAAATTGCACTTCAAGTATTCCTTTAACTAGATGACACTAACTTAATTTTAAGGGTACTAGTTTTGATTATGGTGTCAAATCAAATATGTACAAAGATGTCATGCATTCATCTTGTAGCATAGTTTCAGTAAAAAAACTTTTACCAATTAGTTTCTTTACCAAGCTAAATCAACAAAATTCTAATCGATGCGTCGAGAAACTTACAACATTGTATTAAGTTGTTTCGTACATTTAATAGTTATATTTGGTAGCTCCAAATATGACGCACAAAGGAGCGGAGAAACGGGTCAGCGCCTAGCGTATTAAAAATCTTCTTCTTTCGAGTAGCAATTTAATGCCTACCCTCCTTATACCCCTCACACAATTTGTCATAATGGGTGAGCCGTTCTAACTATTTGGTACAGTCGCATCAATCGACTAAAAATTTGAGATTTTATGCTTAAAATAAATCAAATTTCACCATTGTTTAGTCCAATTTATTTTTCTATTCATAAAATTACCCTTTACTTAAAACTTGTCAAACAAAATAAACAATCGAGTAAAATAAAAAATAAACAACTAAAACAATGCGCACATAACTAACAATTAATATGTGTAAACAAATAGCCACATGCAAACTTATTCGATAAAACCTATTAATAATCAATTATAGGTTACATTATGTATATATCAACTAGGGCTTTCACTTACAAAAGGAAGTGATCCACATACATCGATAAATCCATTGTATAAGCCATAGTCAAACATATAGCATATTGCACATAATTAATTCATTAATATTATTGAGGTCTTCCCCAATTCAAGAATTATCAAAACAAAACATGTGATAAAAACTTAACAATTAATCATACAAACAACAATTCATGACAAACATTCATGTCTCATCATGGATTCAACATAACAATTATTAAATTAGTCACAAGATCGCATACAATTTCATGTCACATAACAATTATTCACGAATTAATTCATGTAAACATATATATATATATATATATATATATATATATATATATATATATATATATAATTCTAGGTTTTAATTAATTCAATTTAATAAACAAAACAAAACAACCAAAACCCTATCCTAAAAAAAATTTAATCGAAATAATTTTTTTTAGGGTTTCGGGTTTTAATTTTTTTTTATTAAACATAACCCTAGAATTAATCATGTCATAAACACAATACAATATCCGTTTTTTACGTGTTTAATAAATAATTACACATTATCCAAAGCTCGTGATGCCACTGTTGGAATTTAATAGCATGACAATCATAATTAAACATAATAAACATCAAGTACACATGCGGAAGCGTAAGGAATATATAATGAATAATTAATTAACTAAAACATAAAAGTATGCGTACCTTTTGATTCTAGCTAAACAAGAATCAATTCCAAGCTAGCAATTGAGATGAACCCTAATTAGGGTTTATAAGGATTATAATTGCCCCTTACCGTTTTTGCAATTCAATCAAAGATACTAACAATAATGTGTTAGTACCACGTTCTTGTACACATGTCCTATACACGTCCTATAACGAATTAAAGTAAATGCTAATTTAAGGAACACAAAACGATTTGTTTATAGAAAACAAAAGTAATCGACCATAATGGTATAGGGGACGATTGTTTATGACTAAGAACAAGAAAAACACAAGCTTAGGTTTTGGTTATGTGTACAAGAGATAATAAACAATAACCCTTGGCCTTGTATTTTACTATGTGAAACTTAGAGTCCAAGTTTGACAAGGATTAGGATACTCTAATTCCCATTCGACCGGCCTATGTAAACCCATAGGGTTTCCGAATCCTTCTTGACTTCTAATTTCAACTTTAGTCATTTCCTTTAACATATAACGACCGTTAGTCCATTACATTCAATTACTTAACGTTCGTTATGCGTTTTATATAATGAATAACTAAATACAACATTTTATATTTAATTATTAAAACTTTAATTCTCATACGCAAAATGTGGATGTCGAATTCAATCCTAACACACATATATCATTTTATGCCTATTAAACTAACAATTTGTGACTCACTACGTTTACAACAACAAAGTTGTTGTTAACCATAACTACTTAAAGTTGCATAACTTTCCGCAAAAAGCGACCTTCATCGTTCAAATAAAACTTACAACGTGCAAGCTACTTTAGTTGCAACCATCATAAAATATTTGCAAGTATAAATCTAATTAATTTAGACTGTGCACTAAAGAAAATGCAAATTTATTATCGTGAGTAAACAAAATCTAAATACTCCGGTTAAGAACCTTTAACTTCCGAGCGTTATTGCTCGTTACCCACACCAAAGTCCACGTTATTCGAGCGTTAAAGGTTACACGTTAAAGAAATAACGCATGTTAAAACTGATTTTCAGTTTTTTTTTTTTTTTTTTTTTTTTTTTTTTAAATTGTTGGTGAGTTAAGGTTTAGCATTGAGAATGTTATGATAAAGGGTGTTTTTTTGTTAAGTTAAGGTGAAATGTTAAAGCTGATGTGGCGCTGACGTGACACGGTGTTAAAGCTTAACCTAGGTTATTATACTTAGTGCTCTAAAAAGAAAATACCTATCTTCAAGGTAGTTCGATTTAAAGAGTTATAAGTTTCATTATTTGCAGTATAATTGATTCTAACCTTACATTATAAAATATGAGTGATGATTTGGACATTATATAAAATTATTGCACACTCTAATTTATGGTGTCTTTACACTTATATTTTTACAAGATGAAATGAATAAAAGTGATTTAAAAATATAAATGTCAAAACACAATAAATTAAAATGTGCAAATAAATTTGTAAAGTGTGCAAATCGTTCATAAAATATACATCTAATATATTTCGGAGTACTTGCTAACTAATTCGGGAGGTGATAATCTCACGGCTCCAACTTATAAATTCAAGGCAACTGAATGTACGATTACAATAATACCCTCTCAGTTTGTGTTTCATAATCACATTCTAGATATTCATGTTTCATCGGTCGTCTCTCCAAGTTAATTTGCCAACCCACCATTATATTTTCTACACCATTGTTGCTTCAGCGCCTCCATATGCCACTTATATCCTAACAGTAACATTATATTCATTATATTTTGTTAGCTTGATACCTTCTATCAAAATTGTTGGTTAATTAAATATGTTGGCAACTAATGATCGTGTATCATGTATATATGTGCAACTGTGAAAGTAGGCAGCGCCTTCTTCGAGGGTTGCCAAAGTGGGCGACCGCCAGGGACCCCATTAGTTTAGGGCCTCTAAAATTTATGTTCGATGCGTAAAACTATAATTTTGTTACAAGTATAGATAAAAAAATACGCTGTAAGGCTTCAATTTAAATATTTCTCGTAAAAAAATGAGTGAACTAACAATCTTTATACAATGTTGCTTAAGGACAAAGGTGTGACATTATTTTACGTAACTTGAGGCCCAATTTCAGTATTCACCCAGTACCTGCAAATACTGGGAACAGCCTTGAAGGTAGGTTTTCTTCATGGCCTTTACATTATTGTGTATTGTAATTCACAAAGGATTATTTGCAATATATATGGTTTTCTGACTTTTCTCTCATATACTCCGTAGTTTGTGTATCTAAGATTAACATATAACAACTAAGTTTTCTATTGACTGATCAAGCAAAATATGAAACTCAATTGGGCCGTGAATTTCTTAAATAGAGGCTATATATGAAGCAGCCATATGGCGTAAATAATTGATGTAATGAATTAATGGAATACGTGGGGAGTTGTTTGTATACGGTGAATAGATAGATAAGATGTGAGGGAGGGTATTATTGTAATCTCATCTCCAATTGCCTTGAACTTATAAGTTGGAGCCGTGAGAATATCACCTCCCAACTAATTCAGATCAATTATCACGTGAAGACTTTTATAATGTATGTCCATACATCATCGCACATGAGCCCCGTTTGTGTAAAGAAAACCTTTCCCATCTGTTCATATCTTTACAAATGAATTTCGTTTGATACAAGCATCATAGTTTACTTATTTTTAAGAATAGTGTTGATACCCCTATAAGAATTATAAGAAATTACAATATATCTTTTAACTTTTTTTTACCAACAATCATTTGGCTACGAGAAAGGAGTATGGAAAGAGAATAAAATGCGGGAAAGCATATACATAAACACGTACAGTACACACAAATACATACACAAAGGTGCATGAAAACTTTATCGCCTGAAGAGGAAAAGTTACAGAAAACATGAAGCGAGTGGTTGCTCACCCGGAAAGATAACCATTCACACATCGACTTGGCACACATGGATATGACTAAGACCTAAATATACGCCTTACTAATCAGAACATGGTTTTATGGCTAAATGTGGGCAGATCTCATAAATACTCTTCAGTTAATCGTGCACGTATTAAAGTTAAAGTAATACATTCTCTGTCTTAAAATAACGGTTCATCGATAAAACATAAAAAAAAAATCAACATTACAACTTTTTTTTTTTTTTTTTTTTTGCAGATTTATAGTTTCACACTTAGCTAACTAATTTATAAATTATTTAAAGTTTCTAATAATAACCTTAAGTGAGGTTAAAATGGTAAACTTGATTCAAATTACATATTTTTTGAAATTAGTCAATTAATTTATGACAATTTAAATAGGAAATGTTAACAATAAACTTGATAAGGAGAGATTATCAGTTTGAGTGACTTGTTGAGAAATGTTCACATGAGGTCTAAAAAGCATAGCTATGTGTTTGTGGCTAGGGCTCACAAACATTCAACTTGACTCGGTTGTTTTTTTCAACTTGAGACAATCTCTTCCTTTGCAGGTAACGGTGACGACATTGTTGTAATGTGGTCTTGTTAAATGGAGTATTACGGGAAAGCATATTTGAAGCATTTTAAAAAGAATTTTGTATATAAGTTATGGATATTTTTAAAGTGATAAATATAGAAATAAGTTATGAGATAGGAAAAAATGTGTTTATTTAGCAGTAGTTAATTTCATTGCGTGAAACGATCCTGATTTTCTATCTGTAACTTTTGCATTGTACGACAATGAAGGAAACACGTGTTTGTTAAATTCTAGAAAAAAGGAGAAATATACAAAACCGGCCAGTTTTTGGATCATTGAGTCAACTTGGTCATGTAAAAATTGACGGTTCAATCCGGTTCTCAAATAAGTAAAAAACTGGTCACTTTTGGTACGGTCACATGTCCGATTTTCGATTCAACTGGTTGAACTGATCGAGTGAAACCGGGTTTTAAAATGTTTATTGAATAATTGGAACTTTTTGTAAATTTTGTGATAACAAATAGAGGATGGAAGAATTTTTATCCTATCTAACCATGTCGATTGTCTAGGTCAAATAAGGGTTAAAAAACAAGAACTTACGTGTCGAAAGCCAACACTCCCACGTGTCAAAACCACATCTCATGAAACCCACCGTTTGATGGTTGTTGGTAACGTAGCCTAACCATCGTCAAATCCTAGATAATCTCTCACATGTTTTTCTTCCGTCTAAAATCAACAATCACTCTTTTTATGAAATTACGAAAATACCCTTCTCTCTCTTCTTCCATCCTCCGAGCATATTCCACAAATCGATCCCATATCTCTCCCATAATAATCCCAAAATTTATAGCCTTTAAATAAGGGATTATTTGTCTTCTCATTTCTTGATTTTGGTTCTTGATTTCAATTTTCAGATCAATTTCAAGGTGATTTTAATCATACCCTTTTCATTTTTTCTAATTTCAAGATTTGGGTTTTGTTTATTTTTCGTTAATTTGGTGTAATTTGTTAAATTTGTTCATGGGTTTGCTTCAAAATGTTGAATTTTTATGTTGGATTATTTGTTTGTTCATGAATGTATATGCATTGTTAATCAGGATCATAAAGTTTTGATTTTTATGATGGATTTTGATATGGGTGTATGTAAATTTTGTTGCTTTTTACTTGATTAGTTATATGTAATAAGTTTCCCTAGTTTGAAATAATTTGTTGTTTTTATGATCCTGCGAAAAAGGTTAAAAATTGAGATCGAATTTTATGCGATGTGATGATAAAAAGGTTAAAAATTTGGGGTTGATTGTTGATAAGAGATTTTTTTTATTTTTTAAAAAGGGTTTATTTATGTGTTTGATTCAGAATGTGGAATTGGTTTGTTAATAATGTGATTTGTTCAGGATCATAAAGTTTTGATTTTCCTGGTAGATTTTGATATGGGTATATTTAATTTGATATAAAGTTTGTTGCTTTTTTATTTGGTTGGTTATAAGGAAGTTTTAGTTGTTGCATTTGGGTATATACATATTTAAGAAATGAGAATAAACTATAAATTTGTGATCCTGCGTTTTTAAGGTATGAATCGAGATCAAATTTGATGATAAGAAGGTTAAAACTTAAAACTTTAGGGTTGAATGTTAGTATCAAGTTGTATACCTTTCATTGATTATTCGGTGTTGTCTATTGGTGAAGTTGTAAATTAAGCAACAAAAATTTGTGGTCTGATGTCACTGTCTAATATCTGGTACACACGTTGTTGCTTAGATAAGATCATCTTTTTGTAGAACAAACAATTAAGTCCTCAGATATTGGAATGGTCAGAAAATGAGTAATGTTTGGAAAATAGTTTCGTCATGCATTTGTTATTGATAATCAGTCAAAGAATGACCTGTATTCTTTGTATTATAAAAACCTGTGCTTAGTTGTTTGATTTCTGATCATTTGTTTACTAACTTCTCTGTTGCTGGATTTTGTCAGAATATGTGATGGCGCTTTTGTGAACGGTTTCGTTAGTCGGTCTGCATTTACTGTAAAAATGGCGTTATGACGGTTACATGACGTTTTGCAGTTCCGATATTTTCTGAAGCCTAATCTTTAAGTTACCAAATATAGTAGTGGGATTTAGATATTCGGCTCTTTAAAAAAAAGAAAAAAAAATATAGTAGTAGTTCGATTTATAGTAGTGTTGCGAAAAGAGTCTGTGGGTAGTTATGGAACAGCTAAACACTAATTATAGTCCAAGACAAAACATCCAAACCCCTGGTCGTAAGTCGTCGGCAAGTGGGTCCTCCAAAGATTTATGGTTGGCGGTGCATGGTGGGTCTGTCGCTGATGTAGATTCAGCCTTGGTGTTGCTCAAGAAAAGTGGTGGAAATATCAATTCAAGAAATGCTTTTGGCCTTACTGCTCTTCATATTGCAACATGGAGGAATCACATACCGGTTATCAAACGATTACTAGCCGCCGGTGCAGACCCTAATGCTAGGGTGCGTTCGTCTTCTCATCTTTTAGATTTTTTTTTAATGTCAAATCTATGGGTGAAAACAAAGATCGTAAAAGGATCATACATCAGACTAAAGTTTATACCTTTAAATGAAACTCACAATTATCTGTTTTTTTTCCTTGTTATGAAATTCTTGAGTTAATTTTCAGGATGGGGAATCTGGATGGAGTAGCCTTCACCGAGCTCTGCATTTTGGTCATTTGGCGGTGGCTAGTATTCTTCTCAAGAATGAAGCTTCTGTTGCAATTGAGGACTCGAAATCACGAACACCTGTCGATCTCCTATCCGGGCCTGTGGTGCAGGCTAATGGCAATGGAGATGGTTCAGGTACTTTAACAAGCACACCTTGTAATCATCATTGATACGATGGGCTGAATATTTTATTTATATTTGTTCAGTAGTGACGGAGTTGTATAGTTGGGGAAGTGGTGTTAATTATCAACTAGGGACTGGGAATGCTCACATACAGAAGTTGCCTTGCAAGGTTGATTCACTTCATGGTTCTTTTATCAAGTTGATATCTTCGGCTAAGTTTCATAGTGTGGCTGTTAATGCTCATGGTGAAGTTTACACTTGGGGATTTGGGCGTGGTGGTCGCCTTGGCCACCCTGATTTTGATATTCACAGGTAACACATGTTATGTTATTTTTATGATATTGACGTAGAAGAGGGGAGGGGGCTGTGACGTGCTTTTTGAACGTGTTAATGGGATATTGCATAATGAGAATTAGATATTCAACTATAGTAAAATGAGCTGCAAAACTTCTTGTTTGCATGTGATTTGTTGTTTGAAGCTATGATAAAAGAGAGAGATGTTTTGTGAATTGAGAATAGTAGTATTTTTAAAGTAGGTGAAAATATGAAAGTTTCCGCTTAGAAAATAGTTTCCGCTGCGATCGACACAAAATTGATTATCTGACTACTAATAGAAGTAAAATCTGTTTATCTAAATATTAAAGTGTTCCAGAACGCAAATCCAAACGCCCCCTCAATACATATCTTTTTGTAAAAATATGGTGTGCAGGTCCCATTGAAGTATTAAACACTTTAACTGAAAATTGGAGATGGGACCGATAGTGTTTATTAACAGAATCATTCTTATCATTGTATCTTTCCTTTGTCAGTGGTCAGGCCGCAGTTATAACTCCCAGACAAGTCACATCAGGGTTAGGGGCTCGTCGGGTCAAGGCAATTGCAGCGGCTAAACATCACACGGTTGCTGCTACCGAGGGTGGTGAGGTCTTCACTTGGGGTTCAAACCGAGGTAATTAAAAGTTGGAAACTCACTTTTTCTTCAAAAAAGTAAGAGGCTCAATAATTTCTTATATCAATGTATGTTTCGATGATTTGCAGAGGGTCAACTTGGCTATACATCCGTTGACACCCAAGCTACACCACGTAGGGTCAGCTCTTTGAAGTCAAAGATAGTTGCTGTTGCTGCAGCAAACAAACACACTGCTGTAGTCTCTGATTCCGGTGAAGTTTTCACTTGGGGATGCAACAAAGAAGGCCAGCTCGGTTATGGAACCTCAAATTCCAGCTCAAATTACACACCCAGGCTCATTGAATACTTGAAAGGGAAAAAATTTATCCACGTATCTGCAGCCAAGTATCACACCATGGTTCTAGGAGCTGATGGGGAGGTATGTTTCGTTAATCAACAACATTAGATAGAAAAGAGAAAGTATAAGTTCTAGATGCTTATTTGCTATGGATTTGTAGGTATTTACTTGGGGTCACAGGCTTGTTACTCCGAGGCGTGTAGTTGTTGCAAGAATGATAAAGAAAAGTGGAAGCACTCCTTTAAAGTTTCACCGCTCGGAACGTCTTCATGTTGTTTCAATTGCTGCAGGGATGATACATAGCGTGGCTCTTACCCATGATGGTGCATTGTTCTATTGGGTGTCATCTGATCCTGATCTCCGGTGTCAACAGGTCCATCATCATGTTTATCTTATTAATTTGAGGTCCATCGTTGTCAATATCATTATGTTTATTTTAGTTTGTTTCTTGGATGCAGTTGTATTCACTATGTGGGAAAAACATGGTTAGCGTATGTGCCGGAAAATACTGGACGGCTGGAGTCACATCTTCTGGCGATGTTTATATGTGGGATGGAAAGAAAAAGAAAGACGAATTGCCGGTTATAACTCGATTGCATGGTTTCAAACGAGCTACATCAGTTTCAGTTGGAGAGACGCATTTATTGGTGATCAGTTCTCTCTATCATCCTCAATATTCTCTTGGGCCTTCCAACATTGATAGCCGTAGGTGTTTAAAGTCGAAGTTAAGCGAGGACTTAAGCGAATTAGATGAAGATTTTGCTTATAATGATAATGAAATTGATGAAATGACGTCAAGTATGCAAAAGGGTATTACTGAAAACAAGCAAGTACCAACTTTGAAAAGCCTCTGTGAGAAAGTTGCAGCGGAGCATATGGTTGAGCCAAGGAGTGCTTTACAACTTCTTGAAATCGCAGACTCACTAGAGGCACATGATTTAAGGAAGCATTGTGAGGTGAGTAATTTTTAATATCTTTTTTGGGTCATATATATATATTCAAGCCTTGTGAACCTTTGTAGGAAATTGTAATCCGTAATCTTGACTACATCATGACTGTCTCGACACATGCAATTGCTAGTGCTTCACTGGATATTCTAGCGAGCCTTGAAAAATCATTGGATTTAAAATCATCTGAAGCGTGGAGTTATCGTCGGCTTCCAACCCCAACAGCCACTTTTCCTGCTGTTATCAACAGTGAAGAGGATGACAGTGACAATGAGTTTTTCAGGACGCGCGATAACAACAGTGGTGAAAAGTTGGATTCGATGAATCAAAGATTTGATAGCTTCTTGCAACCTTATGATGCTGCAAATCAGGAAATTGGTAAACAAGTTCGTGCTTTAAGAAAAAAATTGCAACAGATTGAGATATTAGAGGAAAAACGTTCCAAGGGTTATCATCTTGATAGCCAACAGATTTCGAAGCTTCAAACCAGAGTGGTGCTGGAGAACTCACTTGTGGAGCTTGGTGTTCCCATCGAGACTATTCAAGCAAAGCCAACTTCTCCTGTTGACCAGAAAGTTGAGCCAACCAAGAAACAGAGGAGAAAGAACAGAAGAAAATCGACACATGGGGAAGAGGTGCTTGTTAGCTTTGAATCTGATGCTAACTTAAATACAGTTAAGGGTTTCACGCCATCTGAACCTTCACAAGTTGACCAGAAGGTAATTTAAAGTACAAATAAACTTGCAATCTTTGAACACATTATTAAAAACTAATATGATGATCTACAGGAGGAGATAGACGACACTGGTGGAATTAAGAATCTGGTTATTGAGGTGTTGACCGATAAATTGAAGAAAGATCTTTCATGTTCTAAAAGTAAGAATCCATCATCGCCAGCATCATCTAATAAGAAAAAGAACAGGAAAGGGGGGCTTTCAATGTTTCTAAGTGGTGCTCTCGATGACACCCCCAAGATTGTTACCCCACCTCTTCCAGTTACACCCAAAAGTGAGGGACCCGCATGGGGTGGTGCAAAAATTCCAAAGGGTCCTATGGGATCTACTTCTCTTCGTGAGATACAGGATGAACAGGGAAAGACACTCAGAAATCAACCTGTTGCCAAAAAGAAAGATCAGTTTGAAGTTTTACCTAATGTGAAAACTGGTGGAAAACTTTCACTGAGTTCATTTTTGCCATCAAACCCGATCCCAATGGGCCCAGGCACGTCGTTGTCGCCTCAGGTAGCTGATACAGAGAAAAGCACCCCACCATGGGCTTCTTCAGGGACCCCACCTCTTAACAGTACTAGTCGCCCGTCTCTTAAAAGTATTCAGTTGCAACAGGTAACGGAGTAGTAGTTTTTAGAAGTTTATAATATAATCTTTATTGTTATTTTCATGAGTTTTTGAATTTGTATTTTCTTTTGTATATCCAGGAGAAAAAACAACAGACGTTGTCACATAGCCCAAAAACAAGTACCACTGGGTTCTCTGTGAATAGTGGTCAGGGTTCGCCATCAGATTCAGCTGGTTTGAACCGCTGGTTCAAGCCAGAGATTGAAGCAACATCTTCTATTCGGTCAATTCAAATCGAGGAAAAGGCTATCAAGGATCTTAAGCGTTTTTATAGCAATGTGAAGGTTGTTAGGAACCAGTCTTAGAAGCATTGGCAGGCTTAGCTTAACCATGACTCATTTTCGCATTCAGTATCTGTAAATCGACTGTAGATAACCTTTTCTAGCTCATTTGTACATTAATTTCGACCTTGCTGAAGTAGCAATCTCCAGTTTACATTGAAATTGTTAATAAAGCTTCTCTAGAGTCGGTTATTGAAGCTCTTTCTGGGCAACTTGAGGTTGTAAATAGCATAAAGTGCCACCTTTACCGTCAAGATTTTGGTGTGTACGGTTGGTTGCACATTGCTTATTTCTTGATTTCGATTGTATTTATTGTAATACCTTTCCCTACTTTAATGAGGCATGTTATGATGTTGTGAGGTAGATGGATTTACGATCTGTCGAGCAGATCTTTTCTTTGTGATGGCTTTCTAGAAAATTAGTTTCGTGTGACCGTACTTACACAAATTCATGTGGAATAAATCTTCTACTGTTATGGTTGCTAGAATCTCGCAAGGTTCATATGTCTTATTGCAAGTATGTTAACTTCTCTGTTTATATTACTCTTGTGTTTGTATACACTTGTCTGGTCTGCAAATTTCTAAAAAGCTGAAAATTTTGATACGGTTTAGTTTTGTGCATAAAAAGACTGCTGGTTTGATTAAGATTCTTTAATATCATTTTTGGGTGTCTTTTTCTCAGCTACCACATTCTTGGTGTTTTTGTGGTCTTTCGTTAATCTCCTTGCGTGATGTACGTTATAAGAATTTGAATATGCTTAATGTTACCAACTTACAGTAGCGTGTTTTGGTGATTTAAAAGTGAAAAAGGATGAAAACCAAGTAAACGAGTAAGATGAAATATGTATAGATACCGATAAAAGAAATATAGAAAACATAGCTGCCTTAAAACCGAACCCAGTCGGCCTCTAGGAACAAGAATTGAACATGATTCGCTCCTGCTCAGTTTCTGGTTTTAACCAAAACTTAACTGAACAACTTGTGGTCACCATACATGTCTAATCTTACATCGGAAATAGCCGCCATCATTCGATATTCAATTAGTATTTCTGATAGTGTGTGCATTAATTTATCTTGTGTATTCACATTTACTGATTTACATATAATACGTAGTAATTACATTTGGATGTGTTTGAAATCATCTATCCCACATCGGTGGAGTAGCTAAAGTGAAGGAGGCAAGGCTGTGTATAAAACAAGGAGTTGGGGTATGGAAGAAGGTATCTTTGCGCTTGGGGCAATGACGCAGCTAATGAGGTAATAACCGAGGCGTGTCAATTGCTGGTTGAAAACTATTTCCAAACCCCCTCTTCGGCTTTGGGTCTCCCTTAGCTGTCGAGAATTTCTGGAAGGACTCCCTTTCATTAGGGTAAAGTCCTACAATTCTTAGTCTAAACTTTAATTGTTAGTAGTGGAAGAATAATTGTCTGAATGTTTTGTTTTTAAAGATCAATTAAACAATTAGTGTTCCACTATTATCAGTTTATTCGGGCTTCATAATTGTGCTTCTTTAGCTCTTTTTATGAGATACTGTTGATACTTCCGTTCGTATTTTATTTTACGACTAAAAGGTTCATGACAATGCATCGTGGATTAAGGATATACGTTTTTTGATACAAGAGTTCAATCAAATGAAGCTTTTAAGTTTGTTTAGCTATGTTGTGTAGGGTGGTTGCAAGTGAAGTTATTAATTTATTGGTTACTTTAACTAGGGTTGCAATCAAGCCAAGCTTTTATCAAGTGACTCGAGCTTGAGCTTGACTCGATCAAGCCAAGCTTTTATCAAGCTCAAGCCCAAGCTCAATCCTAATAAATTGGCTCGAAACATATAACAAGCCAAACTCAAGCTTTTGATACCTTGGCTCGAGCTTTTATCAAGCCTTAGTATATATAACTTTTTATATTAAATTCATATAAGTAACTAAGGGCTAATTTGAATATTATTTTAATTAGACTAAAATACACGGTTGATCCCTAAACTTGGCAAAACGCTTCGCGTTAGGAAAAAACTCGGCCTTTTCATCGTTGGGGGTCCCTATTTCAAGTTTTATACTCGCTACAGGTCCTTTGACCATATTGCCGTTAGTCAAGGACATCTTATGACGTTAGATTTGTCTTTAGTCCAAGGGTACATTTGTCAATTCCATATTTCAATTAAAATTTTCTTAATTATTGCCACATGTAATGTAACCCTCTTCCCGCCCCAATAAACACATAGTCTGTATTATTATTCGTCCAAGAACTTTCGTTACAAGAATTATCAGAATTCACAAATCCTAATTGCATGTCACAAAACCCCTGTTTATCAATCATAAAACCGAAACATGGACTTTATACTATGGAAAGTAAGAAGAAATCCAGGTTATCCAGTTGATGATATCGTCCTATACGCTGCTAAGAAGAAATACGGTACTGTTTTTTTTTATTAGTCATTGGAATTTGTAATTAGGGTAATTATTGTTTCCCAATTAAGTTTTTAGAATGATTTAAACATATATTGACATGTTTTCAGGTGGTAGATCTAATATGTTTAGCATGAGGGTTCATCACAATGGTGTCTTTAAATACTGGCCTGGTAGAATATACGTTGGAGGTATGGAAACTTTAGTTGATTTGGTTGATGTTGATAGTGTGTCAGTTGAAGAGTTGGATGTTCTTATGTATGAATTGGGTTATGAGCTTGGTTCAAAAAATTACTATTACTTTGTTAAGCCTGGTAGTAATTTAGATGATGGTTTGTATAGCTTAAGTGAGAGTGCTAATTTAGAAATATTGAAAGATCTTGTTGATGGCCATAAGATGATAGAGGTTTATGTTGAAAATGGTAAGACAACATTGGATGTTGATCAAATGTCACCAAAGTCAATTAGGACAGTTATTGCTGATGTGGATGCAACAAAGAAAAAGGCAGCTCTTGCTATTTGTAACACCCCCAAAATCACAAAGTGACAGCGGAAGACTATTTGGGGTATTACTTAGAGGATCGTAGTCACAAGTTATAGAAAACGACTCTAAAGAGACGTTTTTAAATAAGAAGTTGTTACCATTTCATAAAATTCAGTGTTTTGGGAACACAAAGTAAAATACCACATGTTTGAAATTACATAAAAGATAGTTTTTACGAAATGATAACTTTAATTGAAATATAACACCACTTCAAGTGTCCCATGACGTCCACTCCACGCCTTCATGATATGCTAATTTGTACCTGAGATGAGCATGCTTAAAAAGGTCAACAAAAATGTTGAGTGACATTCATAGGTTTAAATAATTAGTTGAACACAAGTAAAAGATGATAATTGCTTCGAATACAATCACCATAGAAAACATAGATTATTATTATGCGCTAAGCTCATGACACCAAGCTAACTGCATACACCTAATTACTGGTGTAAGTATAATATTGCCCTCAGAGATGGAATTGCCAATTCCATAGTTGACCAAATATAGTGCGCCCCGGTTATTTCCGATAACCGAGTCGGGGTCGTTAATTCCCATAGTACTATCCACAATATTCGCGCTCACTCGTAAGTGATTAATGGTTCATGATGTAAGGGACTTATGGCAGGCAACTTAGGCTATAATAATAATGATCAGCCAGCATACAGTTTAAGAAAAGACTTGTGTTCTAGTTTATAGCATGCATCTCCCTCGCGGGGTTTGAAATAAATAAGTAAAGGCGAGGCTATGAACTCACCTTAGTAGAGCAGTATCCGAGTAGTAAAGAAATCAAGTAAGTGGTGCACCGAGTACCGTCACGCGACCTATAATTTGTATACCAATACTTTAATTAATACCTTTGTATTTTGACTCGATAATATTTATATACTCCAAAAGTTTAAGTTATTTATGTTGCGTGTCGTTTATTATCGATCATGATTAACTTTGGCTCATGGAAGTGCTTAGACACACACAAAAGTATTAAAACAAATGAGTCGTGGGTTTGTCGTAACCGGAAGATGATGTACGGAAAATATCATAAATAAATAGTAACGTATTTATATCATAAAGACGTTGTTTAAAATATAGGTATATATAAGAAAAGTAATAGTTTTATTATAATGGTAAAAATAAAATAAATTCCGTTTTTATATGTTGTAATGGTCTTTTGGAAAAATTGGTATGACTCATTTATATATCAAAATATATTTTGTGACTAAGTGTAGAAAAATTATTATTGTTTCAAATTATATTTCGTTTAGTATGAACCATGAGTTAATGGTATCTCGTTAGTCGTTTATATCATATGTTTATAAAATGAGACATCGTGGACAAATATCGAAAGCAATAACGTCAAAACGACTAGGCGAGAGAGATCAAAAAGTCAAGTGATTGTAATACGTTTAAAATAACGATTTGGTAATACTTAATGTTATGAAATGTATATGTTTGTTCCTAGCTTTGTAGACATATGTTTAAAAAGAGATGAAATCACATACATATTTGTTTTGATGAAAACAGTACATGTGCGCATATTTTAAGTGGCTTTAGCCCAAAGTTCTTGACATGTATTTAGGCCTAGTAGTTAGAAGTCAAGCAGGGCCCAAACCTTTGGGCGTGGTTGAGGTCCCAGCTGCCAAACCAGACGTACTATTATGAAGAAAAGAGTAGTATAGTAGTGCACTACTAGAAGGAAAATAAACATGACATATGAAGAAAAGGTATTTACCAAGCGCATTCGAATGGGTAAACAAAAAGAAAGGCGGCAAGAGGTCACACAGGTTCTTTTGGGTAAGCATTTGTCACTCAAGGTTTTGAGCTAGACGCGGTTTGCAACACTCTTGAGAGTTCTTTGATACACCGAAAACAACACCATAACATTAGCCAACTAGCATAACTAGTGACCAGGAATTACGCTAAAATACTAACGTCAAAAAGGTATAAAGATTGTCAAACTGAGCCTCGTCACTCGCTACCAATCACACCCTTTGGGTGGCTGTATTCCAGCGGGCACACACCCATCTGTTGGGCTGAAAATAAGCGAAACAAACACCCCGTTGGGGGGGCTGAACTGCAGCGAACAAACACACCAATATGGTGCAGAAATCAGCAGCAACTCGCCCAGAAAACGTACCCTTTTGCTGACTGAAAATAAGCCGAGACGAACACCCCAAGGGGCTGAAAAGACCAGGTTTAAAAACACAACTTTTTACATTATGAGAAGTAGTTTTCGAGGGGTGCTTTTGTGATGAAAACAACAAAGGAAAGCAACTAACACTTCGACAACAAGACTCGAATACAACTCAAAAATTCATCCAGGATCTTTAACCCATCAATTATTTAGTTATTAACACCATCTTTTATGTTCCAAACACTACTTTGATGACAACTTTTAGCAAAATCCAAAGGATACAAAATGAGCGTATTATCAGGTTATGGTTATTGGTGTTTTGCCACAGTGGGTACAACCCGGCTTGGCCACTCGACTCTTTGCCCTCGTGGGTTTTTACTTGAGCCGAGCCACCCTTAAATTTGCTAGTCACTCCTAGGATGGGTTAGGCGAAGCAACAATTACCCATCGTGGGTTTTGACCAAGTACACAAACAAGTAACCATGCTAGCACTTCCACAACCAAAACTTTCAAAAGACTTCATCATAGAAGACTACTAATGATAATAGCAATATGATTTCCAGAATTTTATTCATACATCGATTAATAACAAAAGGACGGTTAACCCATTAACATAAGTATAATTCGACATGTGTTTTTATTCCTTTTTAACCAACATCAAGATTTAAACCAAATCAAGAATACAAGAAATTAACATTCAAACTAAGTGAGGAAACATGGAAACCAAGAAAACCTTACAACAAAAGAGAGACGTCACGAAGATGATATCAAGAGAATATGAAACCCAAGCGATGAGACTCTTTAATTTCCAGCAACTCGATCAATCTTTCTTTAGCTTAAGTGGTGACATGAAAAGTGGGTGTGAGCTATCCTCTTGAGACCCATGGTTTAAATAGATGTAAAAGGGGAAGGTTGTTGCTTGTCCTTCGAGGTGGGGAACGATTAAGGGCCTTCTTTGGGTAGCGATTTCAGGGTCTTCACGTGGCTCTTCCTTGTCTTCGTCTTCAATGGTGGTCCAAGGAGGACAAGGGTCCTTGGTTTTGTCGACATCTCCATGGGATAAGCCAAGATGAGACATCTATTCTCGGATTGAAGTTATAAGTGATGTTGGGAAGGATGTTTTGGAGGGTTTCTCATTTGGGATGATGGAGGAGCGTGTGGGGAGTGATGGTAGAGAGAGGGAGACACGAATATGGAGGAGAGGGAATCAGGGATAGCAGGTCTGTTTTTCAGAAGCAGGAATTGAGGAGAGAAGAGGGGGTGGCGTGGGTTTTTGGTGGGGGAGGATAAAGTTATTTTTTTTTTGTTTTTGTATATTAGTTAATAGATAGTGTAAGTATTTATTTGTTGTGTATTATTTTAGGTATTAGATGTATTTTGGCACTTCGTTGTTAACCCGTAAATATATAACTTCTAACGGAAAGTTGTAATATTTATCTTTCTAGACGCGTTATAAATAAACTGTCACGATGACGAAGTTTTAGATTTTTATTAGTTTGTTTTATTTTCTCGCGTTTTCTTTTATTTCATTTTGGTACGCGCGCGGACTCATAAGACAAGAAAATCTTTCTTGTGAGACTGATTTAGAAATCAGTAAAGATCAGGCATGGTTAAATAAGACTACTCGGATATGCATAAGCAAAAAGATGAAACGTACATGCTAAAATGCTCAATTTAGATCAAATAAATTTGATAAACAGTTTAGTTCATAAATATGAAAATTTTAAAATAGCGAAATTTTCCAGGTGACTACAGTACCAACCCCTTAAGAGAATTCCGTCCCGGAATTTTAGTTTACGGTGGTTGTCGGAGTTGGATTAGCAAACAGATGTGGGTACTTAACACGCATGGTGTCTTCGCGCTCCCACGTGTACTCCGGTCCTCTCTTGGAGTTCCATCTAATCTTGACAATGGGGATGCGACTTTGCTTAAGTCGCTTGACTTCCCTATCCATGATTTCAATCGGTTCTTCGACGAAGTTAAGCTTGTCATCGAGCTTAATCTCTTTTAGTGAAACAACAAGAGTTTCATCCGACAAGCATTTCTTCAGGTTTGAGACGTGAAAGGTAGGGTGAACTCTACTAAGTTCTTCCGGGAGATCAAGTTTGTAAGCAACCGGGCCGATTCTTTCGAGAATCTTGAAAGGGCCAATGTATCGAGGATGTAGCTTTCCTCGTTTTCCGAATCGAACCTTTCCTTTCCAAGGTGATACTTTCAACATAACTCGATCACCAATTTGAAATTCCATGGGTTTCCTTCTAACATCGGCGTAACTCTTTTGTCGATCTCTAGCAGCTTGGAGTCGTTGACGAATTTGTACAATCTTCTCAGTTGTCTCTTGGACAAGTTCAGGTCCAGTGAGTTGGGCATCTCCAACTTCAGCCCAACAAACGGGTGATCGACACTTTCGACCATAAAGTGCCTCGAATGGAGCTGCCTTGATGCTCGCGTGGTAACTATTATTGTAGGAGAATTCTGCCAACGGTAAGTGTTTATCCCAACCTTTTCCAAAGTCGATCACGCATGCTCGAAGCATGTCTTCCAAGGTTTGGATAGTCCTTTCGCTTTGGCCATCGGTTTGAGGATGATATGCGGTACTCATATCCAAACGAGTACCTAAGGCCTTTTGAAGAGATTTCCAGAAGTGTGAAGTAAAACGACTGTCACGATCAGAAATGATGGAAATTGGTACTCCATGACGGGATACAATTTCCTTCAGGTATAGTTGAGCAAGGGTTTCCATTTCATCATTTTCCTTGATGGGTAGGAAATGAGCGGATTTGGTAAGGCGATCAATGATAACCCAAATAGAGTCGTAATCTCTAGCAGTCTTTGGTAGTTTGGTTATGAAGTCCATAGTGATTCTCTCCCATTTCCAAACTGGGAGTTCAGGTTGAGTTAACAGTCCGGAAGGTTTTTGACATTCGGCTTTGACTCGAGAACAGGTGAGACATTTCCCAACGTACGTTGCAATTTCAGCTTTCATGTTTGGCCACCAATAAAGCTTCTTGAGATCTTGGTACATTTTGTCGGATCCCGGGTGAATGGAATATTTAGACTTGTGAGACTCATGCATGATGAGTTCTCGTATTCCTCCACAAAGTGGTATCCAACTTCTATTGCCAAAACATAGGGTTCCATCCGATCTTTGCACAAAGCCGTTCTCGTTTTCCGGCATTCCAAAGATTCTTTCGTTGGGACGATTTTCAGGTTTGAGAGCTTCAGCTTGAGCTTCAAGGATTTTTGATGGAAGGGGTGACTTAATTGTCATTCCCAAGGATCTTACTCGAAGAGGTTTAGGTCGATCCTTTCGACTAAGAGCATCAGCTACGACGTTTGCTTTTCCCGGGTGATAACGGATTTCACAGTCGTAATCACTAAGCAATTCTAGCCATCGGCGTTGTCGCATGTTTAACTCCTTTTGATCGAGAATGTGTTGGAGACTTTTATGGTCGGTAAACACCGTACACTTGGTTCCATATAGGTAATGTCTCCATATTTTGAGAGCGAAAACCACGGCTCCCAATTCCAAGTCATGGGTAGTGTAGTTCTTTTCGTGAGTTTTGAGTTGTCGTGAAGCATAAGCGATCACCTTGTTTCTTTGCATCAATAACGCACCTAACCCTAGGTGTGATGCATCACAGTAGACCATAAAATCTTCCACTCCATCGGGTAAGGCTAAGATTGGGGCTTCACAAAGCTTTTGTTTCAAGAGTTGAAAGGCTAACTCTTGTTTCTCTCCCCAGTCAAAGTTCTTCTTTTTCTGGGTTAGCTCCGTTACAGGTTTAGCGATTTTCGAAAATCCTTCGATAAATCTTCGGTAATAGCCCGCAAGACCTAAAAATTGGCGTATCTCGGTAGGGGTAGTAGGGGATGACCAATCTTTGACAGCTTCGATTTTTGAAGGATCAACATGAAGACCATTACTATCTATCACGTGACCAAGGAATTGAACTTTTTGAATCCAGAAGTCGCACTTGGAAAATTTAGCATACAGTTCTTCTTTCTTGAGCAGCTCTAGGATGGCTTTCAAGTGTTCCGCATGCTCTTCCTTGTTACGGGAATAGATGAGAATGTCGTCAATGAATACAATCACAAATTTGTCCAAGTAGGGTTTACACACTCGGTTCATCAGGTCCATAAATACCGCTGGTGCATTTGTCAAACCAAATGGCATCACTTGGAACTCGTAGTGGCCGTATCGTGTTCGGAAAGCGGTTTTCGGAATATCCTCCTCTCTAACTCTCAGTTGATGGTAGCCAGATCTCAGATCGATCTTCGAGTAGACGCTTGACCCTTGCAGTTGGTCAAACAAATCATCAATCCTAGGCAATGGATAGCGATTTTTCACCGTTAGTTTGTTCAACTCTCGGTAATCAATACACATACGGAAAGATCCGTCCTTCTTTTTGACAAATAAGACCGGAGCTCCCCAAGGCGAAGAACTCGGTCGAATGAATCCTTTTTCGGACAGTTCTTGAAGTTGGTCAGACAGTTCTTGTAGTTCGGAAGGTGCCAATCTATAGGGTGCTCGTGCCACGGGTGCCGCTCCCGGCACTAGCTCGATTTGGAATTCTACTTGCCGAATAGGAGGAAGGCCAGGCAAGTCTTTAGGAAATACTTCGGGAAAGTCCCTAGCCACGAGGACGTCTTTTAGTTGTTTCTCGTCCGCTTCCTTCCTCTCCGTTACTTGTGCTAGAAAAATGTGGCATCCTTTTTCTATGTACTTCGCCGTCTTAACGCACGAGATGATGTTCAATCGGGTCTTACTACGATTACCCCGAATGATTAGAGTTTCGCCATCGAGAGGAATGTGAACGACTTTCTCGTCACAGATGATTCTTGCACGATTCTTGGATAGCCAATCCATGCCAATGACAGCATCGAAGCTACCGAGTTGAATAGGCATAAGGTCTATATTGAACGGGTGATTTGATAAGGATAGGTTACAACCTCGAAGGATAGTGTTAGTTCCTACTATTTTTCCATCGGCTAATTCTACTTCATAAGTGGTATCTAGGGTAGTTGGGGTGACTTTTAACAAAGGTGCAAACTTAGAAGATACAAAGCTTTTGTCGGCTCCAGAATCAAATAACACTTTAGCTAAATGATGGTTGAGTGAAAACGTACCCGTAACGACATCCGGGTTCTCTTGTGCATCTCCATCTCCTAGCACATAAGCTCTTGCTCTAGCAGGGTTGTTGTTGTTGTTCCCATACAGCTTTGGGCATCTACTCTTGACATGTCCAGCTTCTCCACATCCAAAGCAAGTTATCCCAATGGGTTGAAGGTTACCTCCAGTAGCAGGGCTTCGGCAATCCTTGTGGGTATGGCCCACCTTGTTACACTTTCCACACTTAATGGTGCAATGTCCCACATGATGCAGGTTGCATCGAGTGCACAAAGGGTGTGGTCCAGCATAGCCTCTTCCAGTGGCGGGGGTAGCAGCATAAGCCCTCGCAACTTCTTGTCTACGGTTTTGTTGGTTGTGGTGATTGTTTCGGTTTTGGTGGTATGAGTTGGGATTGTTGTTGCGGTGTTGATTGTGATTGTTGCGGCCTTGGTTGTTGTTGTTACGGTTATTGTTGTGATGGAAAGAGTTGTTGTGATGGAATTTGTTTGAAGTGTTGCCTCGGCGGTCATCAAATTTCCTCTTGTTGTCATTGTTGCCTTGCACGGATCCATGTTTCAATACTTGATCCATGAGTTGATAGGAAATTGTGATCACTTCTTCCACGGTCTTGGGCTTTGATGCAGTGACATTGCCTTCAATGCTCCGGGGTAATCCCCCAATGAGATTTTCCAGCAACTTAACCTCATCAGAAACCATGGAAGGGCATAGAGCTTTCAATTCTTGGAAGCGCTTGAAGTAGGTCTTGAGATCATTGCCCTTAGTAGTCAGATGGTAGAATTCATCTTCAAGTTTCTTGATCTCGGTCCTTGGACAGTATTGCTTCATCATCAATTGCTTTAGTTCGGTCCAAGTGGTTTTGTAGGCTTCTTCCATGCCAATAGGTTGGGCATGAGCCTTCCACCAAGACAATGCATCTTCCAGAGTACCAAGATGCGAACTTCACCTTGCAATCTTCCGAGCAATCACTTAGAAGAAACACGGTTTCAGATCTTTCAAACCAATGGATAAGGCCAACAGCGCCTTCAGTTCCTTTGAAGAAAGTAGGTTTGCAATTCATGAATTCTTTATATCCACACTTGCGATTTACCACAGCTTCATTTCGGTTGGCTTGATTTGGGGCTTCATTTGTTCGAGCTGCCTCGCAGGTCTTGCAAAGAAATGCAGCACCAATTTCATTGGTAACCAGCCTCCGAATTGCTTCCGGGTCATCTCGGGAGTTTGAGTAGGGGTAGAGGTAGTTCTTGTTCTTGCCATTTTTCTAAAACATACACTCGATTTAGAATCATCCAACATAATTGTGAATTATTATAAAAATGGTTTCATAATAGTCAAGATCTTCACATTACATCAATAGAGTATAATCATCATAAAAAAAAATCACAACATGTTAGAACCACACGAGAGAATATATGTAAATGATCACTTCGATTCACAGAAACCGATAAATAGGAAGATCATCATACATGAGAATCATAAGGAAACAACAACCATAATGTCATAGGCCTATCATCCATACATAGTGGTACGATAACCATACAATGTCACATAAATAGCTTGTTCGATAGTTTACAAAACATGCGAATACAAAGCCTTTATTAGTGCCACATGCGGCAGGCTAAGGTACTAGGAAACTAAATAGATGAATCACCAATCTAGAGGCTGTCAGGTGTGCCCCTCAATCGGCGCTGTAGGTCACGGACTAGCTCCGCCAGATCATCCACCTCTTTATCTCGTGCCTCCAATCTCTGCTCCAAAGCAGTAGCACGAGTCTCCATGATAATCATCCTCTCCGACTGTCGTCGCACAACTCCCTCCAACATCTCAGCTCTGTCCAACAATCCTAATCTATCTGACTCCATCCTCCTCTCCAACACTGTAATTGCTCCACTAGCTCTCTCGCTCGGGCACCAATCCTGCAAGCACTCCCTCCATCGTGATCCTCCCGTTAAGGAGCTCTCCAACCTCATCCTCAATGTTCTCGATACGAACTAACGGAACCTCATCAACAAATGCCACAACATCCTCAAGCCGATCCTCAGACTCGGGCACCAACAATGGAATGGTATGATGAAGGGGTTCTCCCGTGATGGGAGAGTCTCGCAGAAGAAACCAATGCTCTCCAAGCTCCATAGTGCTAGGTGCACCCTCCTCCGACCTCCATCGACTAATGAGCGGCATCATGTAAGACCAACGTCTAGCATCAACCCTCCTACGGGCTCTCGGCTCAGAGGTACCAAACATAGCCTGGTAATATGGGTCCGAATGTGCGGGTGAGAGACGGGCTCTCTTCCCAAGAGATGTCACCGGATCAGTATGCATCACCAGGGGTGACGATGCACGGAGTGGGGATGAAACGCAGTGGTGGTCCGATAAATGAATGTGGTAGTTGGTGGTAATGGTGAAACAGGTAGGAGTGGTGGTGCAGGTGTAGCTGATGGTGGAAAAGCAGAGGATGATGGTATGTCAGATGGTGGAATGAAAGTGATAGGTGCCCTTGCTCGTTCCGAAGCGGTATGCATGAAAGTAGCACCATCCTCACGGTAACGGAATGGTCGACCAAATGGCGCGGGCTCGTAGGGTTTGAGAACCCTAGCTCGCCTTCGCCTTCGGCGAACAGGCATTGGTGATGGGCAAGAAACGAAGACACGAAGCGTGGATGAGTGTGTGGGACATAACGTCGAGGGTGATAGCCACTTTGTGACTCCAAATATCTGTCATAAGTGGGGGACCAAAGACGGGCAGGTGCTCGGGTGTGGTCAAAGCAGGTGGTGTGACAACGACTTCACCCTCCTCGAAGGGCTCAGTCTCAGAAGACATAGGGGTGATAAGAGCCGGTGCCAAGGGGGTAGGGGCAGAGGACATGGTATCCTCCATCTCACTGTCGGAGGTCAAGTCGATAGGGTGAGTAACGATCGACATGGTACTGTAACAACCCAAAAGAAAATGTGCACTTATAAGTAAATAAAGTCATGCAGTAAATAAGTTTTAGTTAGTCGCGCATAATCTGCCACGCAAATCTAAATGCCTAACTAAATGAAAGCTAGCATTTATAAGTTTTTATCATGCAAGTTTTAGTAGTTATGTAATATCCGCTAAGCGAATCTCATACATGCAATCGGAACGAAGTAGGCGCGGAGGACGTGAAGTGGTGGTGTAAAACGGTCCATTTGAAAACGTGGTTATAGTCCAAATTGTTTTGAAAATACAAGTTGGTTCTCTATAACCTAGGCTCTGATGCCAATCTGTAACACCCCCAAAATCACAATGTGACAGCGGAAGACTATTTGGGGTATTACTTAGAGGATCGTAGTCACAAGTTATAGAAAACGACTCTAAAGAGACGTTTTTAAATAAGAAGTTGTTACCATTTCATAAAATTCAGTGTTTTGGGAACACAAAGTAAAATACTACATGTTTGAAATTACATAAAAGATAGTTTTTACGAAATGATAACTTTAATTGAAATATAACACCACTTCAAGTGTCCCATGACGTCCACTCCACGCCTTCATGATATGCTAATTTGTACCTGAGATGAGCATGCTTAAAAGGGTCAACAAAAATGTTGAGTGACATTCATAGGTTTAAATAATTAGTTGAACACAAGTAAAAGATGATAATTGCTTCGAATACAATCACCATAGAAAACATAGATTATTATTATGCGCTAAGCTCATGACACCAAGCTAACTGCATACACCTAATTACTGGTGTAAGTATAATATTGCCCTCAGAGATGGAATTGCCAATTCCATAGTTGACCAAATATAGTGCGCCCCGGTTATTTCCGATAACCGAGTCGGGGTCGTTAATTCCCATAGTACTATCCACAATATTCGCGCTCACTCGTAAGTGATTAATGGTTCATGATGTAAGGGACTTATGGCAGGCAACTTAGGCTATAATAATAATGATCGAGCAAAGATACGTTTAAGAAAGACTTGTGTTCTAGTTTATAGCATGCATCTCCCTCGCGGGGTTTGAAATAAATAAGTAAAGACGAGGCTATGAACTCACCTTAGTAGAGCAATATCCGAGTAGTAAAGAAATCAAGTAAGTGGTGCACCGAGTACCGTCACGCGACCTATAATTTGTATACCAATACTTTAATTAATACCTTTGTATTTTGACTCGATAATATTTATATACTCCAAAAGTTTAAGTTATTTATGTTGCGTGTCGTTTATTATCGATCATGATTAACTTTGGCTCATGGAAGTGTTTAGACACACACAAAAGTATTAAAACAAATGAGTCGTGGGTTTGTCGTAACCGGAAGATGATGTACGGAAAATATCATAAATAAATAGTAACGTATTTATATCATAAAGACGTTGTTTAAAATATAGGTATATATAAGAAAAGTAATAGTTTTATTATAATGGTAAAAATAAAATAAATTCCGTTTTTATATGTTGTAATGGTCTTTTGGAAAAATTGGTATGACTCATTTATATATCAAAATATATTTTGTGACTAAGTGTAGAAAAATTATTATTGTTTCAAATTATATTTCGTTTAGTATGAACCATGAGTTAATGGTATCTCGTTAGTCGTTTATATCATATGTTTATAAAATGAGACATCGTGGACAAATATCGAAAGCAATAACGTCAAAACGACTAGGCGAGAGAGATCAAAAAGTCAAGTGATTGTAATACGTTTAAAATAACGATTTGGTAATACTCAATGTTATGAAATGTATATGTTTGTTCCTAGCTTTGTAGACATATGTTTAAAAAGAGATGAAATCACATACATATTTGTTTTGATGAAAACAGTACATGTGCGCATATTTTAAGTGGCTTTAGCCCAAAGTTCTTGACATGTATTTAGGCCTAGTAGTTAGAAGTCAAGCAGGGCCCAAACCTTTGGGCGTGGTTGAGGCCCCAGTGCCAAACCGGACGTACTATTATGAAGAAAAGAGTAGTATAGTAGTGCACTACTAGAAGGAAAATAAACATGACATATGAAGAAAAGGTATTTACCAAGCGCATTCGAATGGGTAAACAAAAAGAAAGGCGGCAAGAGGTCACACAGGTTCTTTTGGGTAAGCATTTGTCACTCAAGGTTTTGAGCTAGACGCGGTTTGCAACACTCTTGAGAGTTCTTTGATACAATCGAAAACAACACCATAACATTAGCCAACTAGCATAACTAGTGACCGTGAATTACGCTAAAATACTAACGTCAAAAGGTATAAAGATTGTCAACCGAGCCTCGTCACTGCTACCAATCACACCCTTTGGGTGGCTGTATTCCAATGGGCACACACCCATCTGTGGGCTGAAAATAGGCGAAACAAACACTCCGTTGGGGGGGCTGAATTGCAGCGAACAAACACACCAATATGGTGCGAAATCAGCAGCAACTCGCCCGAAACGCACTTTTGCCGACTGAAAATAAGCCGAGACGAACACCCCAAGGGGCTGAAAAGACCAGGTTTAAAAACACAACTTTTTACATTATGAGAAGTAGTTTTCGAGGGGTGCTTTTGTGATGAAAACAACAAAGGAAAGCAACTAACACTTCGACAACAAGACTCGAATACAACTCAAAAATTCATCCAGGATCTTTAACCCATCAATTATTTAGTTATTAACACCATCTTTTATGTTCCAAACACTACTTTGATGACAACTTTTAGCAAAATCCAAAGGATACAAAATGAGCGTATTATCAGGTTATGGTTATTGGTGTTTTGCCACAGTGGGTACAACCCGGCTTGGCCACTCGACTCTTTGCCCTCGTGGGTTTTTACTTGAGCCGAGCCACCCTTAAATTTGCTAGTCACTCCTAGGATGGGTTAGGCGAAGCAACAATTACCCATCGTGGGTTTTGACCAAGTACACAAACAAGTAACCATGCTAGCACTTCCACAACCAAAACTTTCAAAAGACTTCATCATAGAAGACTACTAATGATAATAGCAATATGATTTCTAGAATTTTATTCATACATCGATTAATAACAAAAGGACGGTTAACCCATTAACATAAGTATAATTCGACATGTGTTTTTATTCCTTTTTAACCAACATCAAGATTTAAACCAAATCAAGAATACAAGAAATTAACATTCAAACTAAGTGAGGAAACATGGAAACCAAGAAAACCTTACAACAAAAGAGAGACGTCACGAAGATGATATCAAGAGAATATGAAACCCAAGCGATGAGACTCTTTAATTTCCAAAGAACTCGATCAATCTTTCTTTAGCTTAAGTGGTGACATGAAAAGTGGGTGTGAGCTATCCTCTTGAGACCCATGGTTTAAATAGATGTAAAAGGGGAAGGTTGTTGCTTGTCCTTCGAGGTGGGGAACGATTAAGGGCCTTCTTTGGGTAGCGATTTCAGGGTCTTCACGTGGTCTTCCTTGTCTTCGTCTTCAATGGTGGTCCAAGGAGGACAAGGGTCCTTGGTTTTGTCGACATCTCCATGGGATAAGCCAAGATGAGACATCTATTCTCGGATTGAAGTTATAAGTGATGTTGGGAAGGATGTTTTTGGAGGGTTTCTCATTTGGGATGATGGAGGAGTGTGTGGGGAGTGTTGGTAGAGAGAGGGAGACACGAATATGGAGGAGAGGGAATCAGGGATAGCAGGTCTTTTTTTCAGAAGGGAGGAATTGAGGAGAGAAGAGGGGGTGGCGTGGGTTTTTGGTGGGGGAGGATAAAGTTATTTTTTTGTTTTTTGTTTTTGTATATTAGTTAATAGATAGTGTAAGTATTTATTTGTTGTGTATTATTTTAGGTATTAGATGTATTTTGGCACTTCGTTGTTAACCCGTAAATATATAACTTCTAACGGAAAGTTGTAATATTTATCTTTCTAGACGCGTTATAAATAAACTGTCACGATGACGAAGTTTTAGATTTTTATTAGTTTGTTTTATTTTCTCGCGTTTTCTTTTATTTCATTTTGGTACGCTGACTCATAAGACAAGAAATTCTTTCTTGTGAGACTGATTTAGAAATCAGTAAAGATCAGGCATGGTTAAAT
>OU343218.1:150964438-151000550 GCA_910596185.1 Chrysanthemum makinoi
GAACAAGTATCCAAACACACACACACGATATACTAGAACGGTTAAGCGTAGAGAGTGAGTGAAAGAAATAAATTGAACAACCAACCCTCAAGTGAGGGTTTACATGAGGTATTTATAGGAGGGAAGCTAGGCCAACACTCCTAGTTCCCATCCTTTTCCTTATCTAGGCCTAGGCTTATGGGCCTTCTACATAAGCCTAAGGCTAATTACTAACATAAAGGCCATATTAAGCTAACTATTACATATAAATTACTAACACTTGAATTAAGGTTTAGGAGTGATTCCAACAGATTCTTTCTTGGAATTATTTTCTTGGCATCGCAAAAAATCATTTCCACATTCTTCACAGTGTCTTCCGTGAGTAATGTTATTGTTGTGACGTGTAAACAATAACTTATATTGATCGTTATTGTCCTTATTCTTCTTAAACTTTATTCTTTCCTCGTACGTCTTGAGTCTTCCAATTGCTTCTTCCATCGTCATTTCACTTAGATCAGAATATTGCTCTATTGATGCAACTATTTGCAGATACCTATCGGGTATATCATTTAATAGTTTCCGCATCAGGTTTGATCTTTAATTGTGTGTCCTAGACTAGCGGCTTTGTTTACGAGTGTTGTTAGTTTTGTAGCTTAAGGTGTCGATTGTCTCGTCTTCCTTCATTTGTAACATCTCAAAATCAGATTTGAGTGTTTGTAGTCTTGCTTGTTCAACTCTGTTTTTGCCAACGTGTCTAGTTTTCAAAGCATTACAAATGGCTTTCGCGGTTTTTTGCTTTGTTATTTGAGGTAATTGTTCCTCGGGTAAGGCTTGATAAAGGAAAGGAATAGCGGTTTTGTCTTTTTTCTTATCGGGTTGAGTTGATTTAGTTGGCTCTATTGTTTCCCATAAACCATTCGCTTCGAGAATGATTTGTATTCGGATTGCCCATGATGAGTAATTCTCGGGTTTTAGGATTGGGCATTGGAATTGAGGTGTACTAATTGTACTAATTTCCTTATTTCCACTTCCTTTCATCATATGTTAAGGATATTGACAAAAATCTCAAAAAAAACCTTTTAACACTAGGTGTGTTGAAAATTTCTATATCTAGCGAGTTTTTTGTTTTTTTTTTCTTATAGGCTATAAAAAAAATTTACGGGACTAGTTTTTAAATCCAAAACTATCCTTAATCAATATAATAAGTAGTATGAGTACTAGGTTATTATATTTTCTAAAATTTGACAAAATACTAATTTAAAATAAAGAAGTAACTTATCTAAAATAAAACTATACAATATATATTAATAAAACTAATATATATTATATGAGAAAAAGTTGAAGGGTGGCTTTGTTAAATTTGGAACCTGGGGGGTAAATATAAACCCGATGCCTTTTTATATTGATTGTGTTGTAGCCCTATTTTTTGTACGCCTCTTTTATATGTTTTTCTTATCTTTTGTTGGGATATAAAAAGTCAAAGTACTAAAGAATCAAAGTGCTGAAGAGTTAAAGTACTGAAGTCAAAGTACTGCTAAAGAATGAAGTCAAAGTACTGCTTGATTCATCAAAGTACTGCATGTTTAAAGGACTGATATGCAAAATCGTTAAGGATTATCTTGTAATTCTAGAATGTTCTAAGATTAGTATAGTATTACTTGTCGTACAAGGTTTGTAATTGTAAACCGACTAGGGTTATCCTTAAGCCTAGAAAAGGACCCCTAGGTTGGCATTAGATATATGCGTTTTTTAGAGTTTTTAGAGAGTATGATATTAGAGTATTAGAGTTGTTAAAGAATCTGTATAATAAGGGTTCTAAGTATTAATAAAATCGTTGAAGTTAAAGTTAATTCTTCTTAGCTTTGTTAAGTAAATTCCGCATACTTGATAGAGTTAGTTCAGTGTTTCATTGTTAATAACTTAGGATTTATCCGAGGTTATTAAACCCTTACAAGCTATTTAAATTAGTTTGGTTAGAGTACATCGATCCAACAAGTGGTATCAGAGCTTGTGTGGAAACTCGACAAGAAGAAACCTTAAAACCGATTAACAAAACCCTAAAGATGTCGACCAAGCCGCACCACCACCATCCATCACCTCACCGAATACCTATTATCAAGAAGGGAAAGTATGACCTATGGAGTATGAAGATGAGGCAAGATTACATTGCTATTGTACATCATGCACTGTGGAATGTAATTGTCAATGGTAATGAAGTTTTTGCAGATCCTATAGAAATTCTTGGAAAACCTAAACCACCTAAGGCCGTTTTGCACCGCTACAATAAGAAATCAAGAGAAGGCTCTCAACATCCTATTGTCTGCTATACCTGATGGTCACCTACTCAAGTTTCATGATGCTAAGGATGCTAAACAATTATGGGCTGCTCTTAAGACAAGGTTTGGAGGTAATGATGCTTCCAAGAAGATGCACGTAAATCAGTTGAAGAAACAGTTGAAACTTTCACTGTTGGTGAAAGAGAAGGTCTTGATCTTTGCCTATGACAGGTTCCAAAATCTCATCAAGCATGCTAGAGTTATACAAGGCGAGGTATCTCGCTGAAGATGCCAATCTGAAGTTCTTAAGGAGTTTGCCATCGACATGGCATGTGATTGCTACTATGATCAGAGGACAACCTGGTTTGGATTTTATGGACTTTGATGATCTCTACAACCATTTGAAGGTGTATAAGCATGAGATGAATGGACAAGCAAGTTCAAAATCTCACAGTATTGCGTTTGTATAGTCGGAAAATAGAGGCAGTACTTCCACTAAAAGTACTGCTTCTCCCATTCAAAGTAATCAGCTGCTCAAAGTATCTGCCTATTCTACCCCAACCATTGCTCGTGAAGTTACACCAACAAACACCATCCATTCTGATGAAGTTGTTTGCTCATTCTTTGCTCAGAAGCAACTTTACCATTACTTATGAAGAGGATTTGTCACAAATTGAAGAAGATGCTCAAGAAATTGATATCGATGGCAAGTTGCTATGATCAATGCTTGGATCAAGAAGTTCATGAAGAAAACAGAAGAGGTATCGACTTCAAACCCAAAGCAGGTATCACTTTTGACAAGTCCAAGATTGAATGCTTTAATTGTCAAAGGACTGGACACTTTGCAAGGGAATGCAAGTTTTCTAAATACGGTGCAATAGAATGATGAGAAACCCAAGCTTGAACTAAAGGAAATCCCTATTACTAAAACAAAAGCTTTGGTTGCTCAAGAGAATCTATCGAGGTTGACTGAGTCGAGTTTGATGATGAACCAAGAACCTATTGTATGGTAGCGATGGAAGACTTCAGTGGAAGAGTTTGATTGGAGCATGCCTTTGATGAGGAACCCGGATTCACCGCTTTGGAGTCCGAGATGGTCTAGGAAGCTTTGATTGGAGCATGGAGAATGAAGATGAACCTGTTTCTTGCTTATGGTAGCTACTTCACCAAGTTCACCCCCTATCTCTCGAGGTATGTTCTAAGTGTCATGACTTTTATCAAAAAGTACTTAATGATTATGTGATCAAAGAGATAATGGCGTAGAGAAGGGCTAGGTCCGAGGTAGTCGGTTATCAAATTACTTTAGAGTCAATGGAAGCCAAAATGATAACACATGAAAGTAATGAAATGGCTTGGGCAGAAAAGTATGAACAACAGGATTATCAGTTAAAATTAAGTGAATGGAAGCTAGGATGTAAGATTTCTGAAATTGAGAAGCTAACTAAGGAAAGGGATGAATTGCTAGAAATGTTTGCTGCTTGGGGACAATCAGGACTTTCTCATGTTAGTTATGTTGAAAAACAGAGAAGAGCTTACATTAGAATTGGACTAGGTTTTGGTATGGACTTTAGTAGCATAGAAAACACACCTAGTGATCAGGATGAATGTGATTTTGAGAATATAACAACTAGTGATGATGAACTCATTAACTATGAAGACACATTTAGTAATGAGGACTCAATTAGTCAATCACCTCCCCTAATATAAAGAAAGACAAAGGTTATCATGCAGCTTCCTCATCCCATGGTAGTTTTCAACCCCTTAGGGAGATATTTCGCTTTGGAGTAGACAATCTAGAGTTTAGGAAAAAGCTTATTGGTCAATCTAATTCTGAAACCTCAAAAGAAACAGTTGAGAAACCTAAGGAAGATGATGTTAAGAGTCAAGCAGTACCTTCAATTCAAAGTACTGCTACACCTTCAGCAGTACTGTTGGATCGATATACTTTAATCAAACTATCTTAACTAGCTTGTTAAGGTTTAATAACCTCGGATAAATCCTAAGTTATTAACAAAGAAACACTGAGTAATCTTTATTAAGTACGCGGAATTTACTTAACAAAGCTAAGAAGAATAATCTTTTATTATAAACTCTAAATCTGCTTATTATGCCGATACTCTAATACAACTCTAAGATAATCGAACTTTTCTCTAAAACTCTAATTCTAAAATCGTAAGTCATATCTCTAATGCCAATCTAGGAGTCCTTTTATAGGCTCAAGGATATCCTAGTCGGTTTACAATTGATAACCTTGTATGACAAGTAATCTAAACATAGAATACAATTCTTTCCATAAACGAATATAACAGCTCTTTTGTTCTTGCAGTACTTTGACTTCATATTGCAGTACTTTGACTTTGTCTTTAACAGATACTTTGAGTCTTTAACTTCTTCGGTACAAGATTTTTGCAACTTACAAGACTTTGATATCTTCAAGACTTTGATATCTTCAAAGACTTTCATATCCCAACAATCCTCCCCTAACTTGAATTCTACTTGCTTGACTTCAAGTTCCTTTGTGAATATATCTTTAACAGCTTTATCTTTTAAAGACGGATTGTTTCTTAGTCTTTAAGCTTTTATCTCTGTAACATCTTTTCTTGTCAAAGTATCTCTTAGAATTGTTCTCTTTACAAAGAAAGATCCAAGCTCCATCTTTTCAAAGAACACAAAGAACATATGACAATTTGTACATTTAATTCAGTTTAAGTTGCATACTATTCTCATCACTTTCAAGTGAATCATTGAAAAAATAATGGATTTAGAACTCTTTACCAAAGCCATTATCTCTCGAGTAGCCAAATGTTTTGGTGTGTAAGACCATGGTACATTGATAACCATATGATTTTTAGCAAACCACCATCTATCAACAGATTTGTTTTGTCTTTACCAAAAGTCTGTACCCTTCGGACTAGTTAGTTCTTCTATCTAATGGTGAACTAATTACCAATAATGGTTTTTCCACCGCCTTTACCACAAGCCATTTTCTTGTGGGCTAGCCAACTCTTCACATTAATGATATGGTGAGTTGAATACCATCCAACTTATTAGCAAGTTGTCAACTAAAAACGGATTTGATATATCTTTACCTGAGCCGTTTGCTCATGGATTAGTCAATCCTTTTGTAACCATGGTGGATTGATAACCTATTGATGTTATCATCACAAAACCATTTACTAAACCTTTATTTCAAAATATTTATTACTTAGCAACAAGGTTTCTTCTAAAATTTTTTTAACTGGTTTAGTTCAAAGAACAAGACTTTGATGAAAGTACTGTCGATCGCAGATACTTTGAATAAAAGTACTGATATATCAAAAAGTATTTATTCAAATAAAATTTCATACCAGCTTATAGATCATCCTCAGAATGGTAGTCCGGTTTATAAACAAGTTGATAACCATGCAAGCAGTTTCATTATCCTCTTCTACTTCCAATCCATGCTCTAGCATTCTTCTCATGAGCTCAACTGTGAGAGGGTATCTTCTTTCTGCAAACATGTGTATCATTGTTCCATTTTCCAGTTCCAAAACATGAACTCCAAATTCTTCAAAGAATCTCCAAAGAAACTATTTCCGGCTTTCTTGATTCTTCCAGATATCATCGTGCTCTCTTCATCAGCTTCCCATATAGTTATGAGATCACCATGTAAAACCAAACCAATCCCTTCCAATGGATTATTTTCAAAGTAAGCCTTCACAACATGATATAAGTAGAATAGGTCTACTCTATCTATAATATGCAGTAAATCCCATAGCCTTTGAAAACTTTGAAGCTTTCATCTTCTTTATGAAAAATCATATATTCTTCATTCTTGGATTTCACAACTTTAAAAACACTGATCTTTGATCTATTCATCTTCATATCATTATCTTCTTTTGAATAATCAAAATCTACCACTCTGAGATAATTCTTCAATTCATCACTAGTCTCAGATCTTAATTCTACTTTTTCTTTCTTTGAAAGCGAACATCTGTAATCGTTTTTCTTTTTCTTTAAACTCTTCTTCTTTTTCGCCACCAATGTAGCTTCTTCTCTAAAATCTTTGATGCTCGCAACATTCTTCTTATAATCCTCCCTAGCAGGATCATATAATCTTTTCATCTCAAGATAATTAAACTTCTGTAATCCTTTATACCCTTGACTTTTCAGATAAGCCATCATAGCATTCCTGTCCTTAGCTAAATTAGGTCTTCTTGGCATAAATCTAACAGGTGTAGAAGACTGTAAAGGTTCAAGAGTTTCAAAGATCTAATTCATCTTGCACCTCTTGAGCCGCTTTCTATTTGAGCCTCTTGAGCTTCTTGTTCTTTTCTATCTTGAGCATCTAACTCTTCTTGAACTTTTCTAGCAGCAGCTTCATTCCTAGCAACTTCAATTGCTCTAAGTTCCGCCAAAGTGAGTTTCTTTTTCTTTGTTTCAACCAGAATACCTTTCCCTTTGTCTTTAGGATCAATGGCTGGTTGAGAAGCTCTTGGTTGTTCTTCTTCTTGTACATCTCTAATAGTAACCCCTCCTCTTGGTTGTGATAAATCTAATATTGTAGCAATTACTTCATCATCACTAGCAGAATGAATAGGTATGAATGTGGCTTCCTCCTCTTCTTCTATAACAAATGTAGAAGGACCAACTTCTTCTTCAAAATTCAATACCCTTGGAGTTATTACTTCTTGCCTAGATGTATCATGAAAATAAGTACTTTGATGTTCAAGACCTTGAACATCGTACCTTGAACATCAAGTACCTTGATGTTCAAGACTTTGAATATCACTTTGAACTTGCACTTCCTCGAATCTGAAATAATCTTTTTCGCAGTAGCATTCTACAGATTCTTTCTTCTTTGTAACATCTTCTTTCAAATTTTCCTTTACTAAATTCCTCCCCAAGTTGACAGAAGATGATTTAGGAACCTTCTTTGTTTTAATTCCTTCAAGTTGTTTACGACGTTTGTTTTCCTCTTTAACCCATAAGTTGAAACCTTGAATATAGGGTTTAATAAAATTCCTCAACCAAACATACCTACGCCTTAACTTCCTAAGTGCTTTAGCTTGAAACTCAACAGTTTTGTTCAACCTAACAAGCTCCCTTGTCAAAGCATAATTATCTAAAGTCAAACCTTCACGAGGAATAGTATGATCATCACCTTTAAGATGTGAATGTTCTTCCAAATAGGAACAGAATGTTGTGGAGATGGAGTAGGTGTTCTTTCAATCTCTGCTTGAACCTCGTGGCTTGGAGAAACAAGACTCAGAAGATGCAAGACCTTGTGAAGCAAAGACTTTGTTTGTGAAGCGATCTTGGAGAAACGAATCGGGAGCGTCACTTTCTTCATCCTCTCCACCTTCATTACGTACAGCTTGAACAACTTCCATCATTGTAGAAGTTAATGGAATATCTCCACCTCTGAACAAAACACTTCGCCTAGCCATAAATGTAAAGATTTTGGCTTGTTGCATAATAACAGTAACAAAGCAAGAGGTTTTGGAACATCACCAATTGCTTGTTTAAGAAAACCTGTACAAACCTTGGGTACATTAGCCATTTTGACCCGTGAAGATATATGTGATAGCATCCCATCCAAAATAAGCTTTGAAAATTAAACACTCGTCAAGAGCTAGTCCAACCACTGCAGATGCTATATTAGACCCAAACTGCTCCCAAGAAGTACTTTTAGAATTTATGCAATGAAGCAAGACATGAATCAAAACTTCCATTGAGGACATAATAATGCTTTCTTGAATGTTTGTTCTGTTAGAGATCCTTCATAACCAAGATTCCTAAAAGTATCCCAAATCAATTGCTTGTCAAATCGAATAGCCCCATCTTCATCTCCAAATAATAAATCTTCTCGAATAGAGGCTTCTGTAATTTTGATAGTCCGTCCAAAGAATCGTAGATCTAATATAATATTCATCCTCCTCCATGTTATCTCTAGCATTAGCCCAAAATTCTTGAATCCATGGTTCAATAACATCCGGTTCAACTAAAAGAGCATAACTAATAGGCGACCCAATAAGATAATCAACAATATCATAAAAGCCATATTCGCCTCCTTGTCCAAATTAGCCACCATATTGTGCTTTGAAACAGCTTAAACGATTCGCCATTTTGAATGAGGAAGCACAATAAAGATTTTATTGAAGAATAAAGAGATGGTGATCGGGAGATAAGTATGGAAAAGATGTAAAGTAATAATATGAGAGGGAAAATCGGAAAGTAGTTATTTATAGGTAGGATTTGAAAAATCACAACCTATAATAACAAAGTTACCGTTATTATCAATTACCCATCAATATTACCGTTGGAACAGTACTTTAATACGACAAACAATACTTTCCACATAAGCAGTACTTTCCCAAGCAAGACTTTCGTGAAAAACAGTATTTTGCCAAAATTTCTTCATATAAACTAAGTATCAACAAGCATCCTCCCCTCAAGCAATACACGTGACTATACTAACACCTTATAGTCCTCCCCTTAAACGAAGCTTAGTAGTTAATCATTCCAATGCTCACCACCAAGTGATTGAATCGTGACACATCAAAACCTTTTGTGAGTAAATCAACTACATTGTCATCCGTGTGAACCTTAACTACATTGATGAGCCTATGCTCATAACAATCTCCGATAAAGTGATGCCTAATCTGAATATGCTTTGTCTTGGAATGATACACAGGATTCTTAACAATACAAATTGTACTCTCATTATCAATATTGATAGGAGTATTTTTGAAATTGAACCCATAGTCCAAGAGTTGATTCTGCATCCACAAAACGTGACCACAACAACTTGCGCAGCCTACATATTCAAGATGATGTTGCCGCAATTGTCTGCTTTTGCATTGCCGTGAGACTAGCCTTCTTCCAAGATATTGGCATCCACCGCTTGTGGATCTTCTATCATAATTATCACCAAAGATAGTCACTATCCAAAAAGCTTCCAAGTGAAAAGGTGATTCTTTAGGATACCACAACCCCAACTTAGGTTGTTGTTTCAAATAACAGAAAACTCTTTTAACTGCATTCATGTGAGAGATCTTTGGTGAGACTTGATATCTAGCACATAAACAAACTGCAAACATGATATCGTGCCTAGATGCAAGAAGATACATAAGAGAGCCAATCATTGATCTATAAAGCTTGACTTCAACATGGTGTCCATCTTCATCTTTACCCAATGAATTGATAGATTTAATAGGTGTAGTAAAAGCCTTCATATCATCAAAATTGAATTTCTTAAGTATGTCAATAACATACTTGTCTTGACTGATAAAAATACCTTCCTTTGACTGCTTAACTCAAGTCCTAAAAAGAAAGTCAACTCTCCCATTGAACTCATTTGAAATTCTTTCTGCATCAGCCGCTCAAACTCCTTAACCATGGACTGTTTGGTAGCCCCAAAGATGATATCATCAACATAAACTTGAACTAACATGATATCTTTCTTGTCTCTCTTGATAAACAAAGTTTTGTCAATAGCTCCCCTTCTATATCCATGTTGCAATAAGAAAGTGGAGAGTCTCTCATACCAAGCTCTAGGTGCCTGATGAAGGCCATAAAGAGCCTTAACAACCTTGTAGACTTTGTTTGGATGTTTAGGATCTTCAAAACCCGGAGGTTGTTTGACATAAACTTCCTCTGTAATCTTGCCATATAAAAAGGAACTTTTAACATCCATCCGTAAACTTGAAAGCCCATATAAGAAGCAAAGGCAAGAAATATTCTAATAGCTTCTATTCTGCTACAGAGCAAATACCTCATCATAATCTACCCCTTCCTCCTGTCTATAACCTTGAGCAACTAACCTTGCCTTGTTTTTGATAACATTGCCTCTTTCATCTCTTTTAACTCTAAAACCCACCGGTTCCAATAACTCTCTTCCCATCTCGAAGATCACATAAAACCCAAACTTCTTGAAGTTTAAATTGAAGAAGTTCTTCCTGGATAGCTTCAACCCAGCTTTCTTTAGTCAAAGCTTGAGCAATATTCTTGGGTTCCTCTTGAGAGATGAAACAAGTAAATAAACAAGTTTGATGGTCCTTATGATTTAGCCTGTTTTGTTTATACACAAAGCTAAGTAAAGCATTGTGAGGTTTTGTGAAACCCTTAGCTTTGTGTCTAGTCAACACTCCGTAAGTAGAAGGACCAATGATTTGATCAGAAGGATGATCCTTATGAGTTCTTAAGTTTGGAGACCGTGGAACTTCATAATTATCATCTAAATTAGTAACATCAGCACCTTCATTGGAATTTGGAAAAATACCTTCATTTTCAAATTCATCATCAGATCTTCTAATCCGTGCATGGTATGATCATCTAGATCATCTAAAGTATCAAACTGGTGCAAAGAAGATTTTGTTCAAAAGTACTGGCCCAAAGTATCTGTGAAGAGTACTCTGGCCTTGTTCTTCTTCTTTGCCTCTTCATAAGCTCTCCTTTGTTCATCGTGTAAGAATGTGCTAAAACATCTTGAAGAAGCATCTGATTAAGTTCCTCTTGAATAGATTGATCCTCAGCAGATAATGCGGATTGTGGTGCAACAAGATACTTTGTTTTGTAGAAACAAGATTTTGCTTAGGAACAGCAGATATTTTGGTTTGAACTTACAAAATCTTTAGCAGAACAAAGATCGTGTCTAATATGAACATCATGAACAACATATTGGATATCTTCTTCATTGTGCATAGGTTGATTTTCTTCTCTAACAGAACATAATTCATTGAAGGAGATAAAATCTCAAGATCAAACATCCAATCAAGACCTTTACCTTTTTCATTGTCTTGATCTTCTAAAAACTCAACATGAAGACAATCTTGAACCTTCTTAGTAACTTTGTTGTATACTCTAAAGCCTTTACTGTTAGTGCAATAACCCAATAAGTATCCTTCTTCCGACTTGCCATCAAACTTCCCCAGATTATCAATAGTGTTTAAAATAGTAAGAGGGCAACCAAAAGGTTTCATAAAACGAATGTTGGGTTTAGTGCCCATCAGCAATTCATAGGGTGTCTTCATTTGTGGTTTAGTGACTAAGACTCATAAGTACATAACAAGCAAGATACATTTTGAACCAATAGGTAGGTGAGAATCGCTAACATTGTTCTTGCCGCTTCAATCAAAGTCCTATTCTTCCTTTCTCGCAACACCATTCATTGTGGTGTTCTTGCAATACTAAACTCCCTTTTTATGCCTTTGTTTGCACAAAATTCATCCATAAGTTTGTTCTTGAATTCGGTCCCATTGTCACATCTAATACCTCTAACCTTGAGTCTCAATTGGTTTTCAAGAGCAATAATCAGTGTCCGGATAGCATCAAAAGTATCATCTTTAAAACCCAAAAAGAAAACCCAACTGAATCTACTACAATCATCAAGAATAACCAAACAAGACTTTTTCTTATTTAAACTTGCCACGAGACAGTCCAAATAAATCCATATGTAACAGCTCCAATGGTTCTCTAATAGTTCTTTCCTCAAGCTTCTTGCAGGAAGCTTTGTGTTGTTTACCCTTCTTGCATGCCAAACATGATTGATCATTCTTGTAAGTCTTTGAAGGTAGACCTCTAACTAAATTGCCTTTGACCACTTTGTTGATATTCTTGAAATTAACATGGCCCAATCTTCTATGCCATTGATGTGCCTCTTCAGATGTTGCTTTAACCACCAAACATGTGGTCGCCATATGAATGTAGACTCTTCATGTCTAAACTATACACATCATTTGTCCTTGGTACTCTAAGTACAACCAAGTCATCATCAATGTGTTTAAAGTCGAGGAAAGAATGAGACATTCTCGTCGTGAATAACACAGATGCTTTTTATCACAAATTTGAGAGACCGACAACAAGTTGAACTTAAGCTCCTTCACATATCTGACATTTTCAAAATCGATTCTTCCAGCTTTAATTGTTCCTTTCCCGGTAATCCTTCCTCCATTGGGATCATTCCCAAATGCAACTTTTCCTCTACTAATCTTCCTAAAATCGACAGGATCTCTTTGTCTCCTGTCATACTTCCAGAGCAACCACTATCCACAATAAGATGATCTTTAAGCTCCTCTTCCGGGTTGCCCTGCACACAAAGAAAAGAGTTAGAAGCTTTTAGGAACCCAAGCCATCATCTGACTTGTGTTCCTTGTGGAGTTACAAACTCAAATTCCTTGAGTATGTAATTCCCACTATCTTTCAAGTGATGATCCAAAATTATCTTTTGAGTTTTAGCATGTGGATTTTCAAAACTTTCTGGTTTTTCAACATAAATCTCTTTCACCAGTTTATTAGCATTTTCTTGTGTCACATATACATCTGATTCACTTTTGTTGAACGCTTTGTCCCTTACTAGTACTTCCCTTTTACCCATTCAGCTTTAACATGTGGTTCCTGTGATCTAGATCCCTATATGAATTGTGATACATTCTAGGTTGATAGTGAGATCTCCTAGAATACCTATCCCAAGCAGTTTTATCAAGATACTTTTGTCTCGAAAGCAAGACTTTGGAAAGTATCGTGAGATAATCAAGATCTTCTCGATGTGGGTATCTATGATCCGTGTGAAGTTTCGTGATTAACCCTATTTGAATTAGTCCACACCGGTTTGTGCTCTCTAGGTTTCTGATTTGTAGACTTATTCCTTGGAAACTTGCTTAGATATTCCGAGTGTTTGTCACAATCTTTGATTAAGTGAGTAGGACTATAACACACAAAACACAGTTTTTGACCCATATGACCAAAGTGATTTCTTCTATGTCTATGCCCAAAATTATTTTGCCTTCTTGGTGAGTGATTAAACTTGTTTTGACCAAAATTATCACAAAAAGGTTTAGCAAGATCTGCTTTTGAAAAGATTTTGAAGAAGGTATCGCTTGTGAAGCAAGACTTTGATTTAAAGGTACCGCTTGGTTTTGAACACCGCTTTCAACAGCTTTGGGTGTTTCGCACCTAGATTTAGCAACTAGCTTTTTCCTAAACTCTAGACTTTCTATTCCAAAACGAGAAACATCAGGCCTAAGGGGTTGATGAATGCCAGAGGATGTGGAACAAAGATGATAATCATTAGCTTTCTTATATGCAGGAGGTGAGTCACTTAATGAACCATCATTACTAGATGTATCTACATAATTAATGAGTTCTTCATCACTAGTGGTTATATCCTCATACTCACCTTCATCCTGATTACTAGATTGGTTTTCATCTATCTTACTAAAATCCATACCAAAACCTAATCTAGTTTTAAGATAAGCTCTTGTCGCTTTTTGAACATAAGAAACATGTGACAAACCAGCCTTCACCCCAAGCAAAGAAACTTAGCTAACAAATCATCTCTTTCCTTAGTTAATTTCTCAATTTCAGCAATTTTACAGTTTAATTTCCATTCACTAAGCTTTAACTTGTAATCCTGTTGTGCATATTTTTCAGCCCAAGCTACTTCATTAGTTTCATGTGCTAAAATTTTGGCTTCCATAGATTCTAAAGTTATTTGATAACCTCGCTACCTCACCTAGCCTTAACACAATTATCTCTCTCAATCACATAACCGCTAAGCAATTTATGATAAAAATCATAGCAATTTGAGCATACCTCAGAGATAGGAGATTGATTTGGGGACGTAGCCACCAATGCGAAGTTGAACAGATCATCTTCACTTTCCTTGCTCCACCAAATCCTCCAAAGCCATCATCGATTCCAAAGCAAAGATGTTCAGATACTTCATCAAAAGCGATCATCCAATGCTTCCAGGTGTCTTCAATCGCATCTTCCATCGCTACCATACAAGAAGTCACGGGTTCATCATCAAACTCTTCACTCCAACCGATAACTTCTCTTGAGCAACCAAAGCCTTTGTTTCAATAATGGGAATTTCCTTAAGCTCAAGTTTTGGCTTCTCAGATGTCCTGTTTGCTTGATACTTAGCAAACCTGCACTCTCTTGCAAAGTGACCAGCCTTTTGACAATTGAAGCATTCAATTTTAGATTTGTCAAAAGTTATGCCCTGCTTTGGTTTGAAATCAATGCTTTTGCCTGTCTTCTTCATGTACTTTTTGATTCTTGCAAAGGATCATAGCAACTTGCCACCCGATATCAATTTCTTCAAGTGCATCTTCTTCAATCTGTGCTAGATCTTCTTCATAAGTGACATGTAAACTAGCTTGTTGTGCAAAGAAGGAGCACATAACTTCATCTGAGGCCATAGTGGTAGTTGGTGGGACCTGTTGAACATATGAGGGGGTGTATAGACAACAGTACTTTGAGAAACAAGATTTTGAGGAGAAGCAAGATACTTTTGGAAGTATCGGCCTTCTTCTCGATGATAGAAAAGCAATCTGTGAGACTTAGAACTTGTTTGACCACTCATCTCATGCTCATACACCTTAAGTTGATGATATAGATCATCAAAGTCCATGACATCCAAACCTTGTTGTCCTCTGATCATTGTAGCAATCACATGCCATGTAGATGGCAAACTCCTTAGAAACTTCATATTAGCATCTTCAACTCGATACTTCGCCTTGTATAGCTCCAACATGTTGAGAAGATTCTAAACCTATCATATGCAAAGATCAAGACTCTCTTTCACCAACCGTGAAAGTTTCAAAGTTGCTTTAGCAAATTTCGTGCATCTTTTAGAGGCTTCATTCCCTCCAAATCTGGTCTTGAGAGCAGCCCAGAGTTGCTTAGCATCTTTAGCATCATGAAATTGGAGAAGATGACCATCCTGGAATGGCGATAAGAGAATATTGAGTGCCTTCTCTTGATTCCTTAAGGTTGATGCTGTAATATGGTTTAGGTGCTTTTGGTTGTCCAAGAATATCAATGGGGTCTGCTACAACTTCATTCCCATTCACAATAACATTCCAAAGAGCATGGTCTGTGATGGCAATGTCCTGCCTCATCTTCATACACCAGAGGTCATATTCTCCCTTCTTGATTATTGGAATTCGAGTGAGGTGATTGAGGGTGGTGGAACTTCAAATGACATCTTGAATATAGTTGAAGTAGGGTTTCTTCCTAGTCAGAGTTTCCACACAAGCTCCGATACCACTTGTTGGATCGATATACTTTAATCAAACTATCTTAACTAGCTTGTTAAGGTTTAATAACCTCGGATAAATCCTAAGTTATTAACAAAGAAACACCGAGTAATCTTTATTAAGTACGCGGAATTTACTTAACAAAGCTAAGAATAATAACTTTTATTATAAACTCTAAATCGCTTATTATGCATACTCTAATACAACTCTAAGATAATCGAACTTTTCTCTAAAACTCTAATTCTAAAATCGTAAGTCATATCTCTAATGCCAATCTAGGAGTCCTTTTATAGGCTCAAGGATATCCTAGTCGGTTTACAATTGATAACCTTGTATGACAAGTAATCTAAACATAGAATACAATTCTTTCCATAAACTAATATAACAGTTCTTTTGTTCTTGCAGTACTTTGACTTCATATTGCAGTACTTTGACTTTGTCTTTAACAAGATTTGAGTCTTTAACTTCTTCCAAGATACTTTGCAACTTACAAGTACTTTGATATCTTCAATACTTTGATATCTTCAAAGACTTTCATATCCCAACAAGTACCTTTAAGAAAACCTTTTCAAAATACTGCTAAGCCTTTTTGGGATAATTTTGGTCAAAACAGTTTTCATCATTCACCAAAAAGATAGAATAGGTTTGGTCATACACGGAAGAAGCAATTTTGGGATTACATGTCAAAATTATGTTTTGTTTGTTATAGTCCACGATCATTTGATTAAGGTATCGTGACTTTCACTGCAGTACCTAAGCAATTCCCAAAAGAACAAATCGCCAACCAAAAACCAGAGAGACTAGACAGCTTTGGAATCATTCACATAGGGTTAACCATAGCAACTTCTCACAAGACTATAGGCACCCTCACCAGAGAAGACTTTTTTCAAAACCCCAAGACCTTCAAACACTTTCAAAGGTAATCTTGTTAAAAACAATTACTTTCTCAAGTACCTGGTCGGCCACCAAACACTTTTTGAATAGAACCTGGGAGATCTAATTACTATCAATCTAGAAGGCATTATAACTCAAAGAAAGTAGCTAGATCAAGGGACTCTACACCGAGAAGTTAAACCAAATGGGTTAAGAAGGAAAGTAATCTTGATGGGGAACAAAAAGTACTTTCAAGAAGTGAGAGGAAAGAGATTTTGTTAAAGATGACTTTGTTGAAAAAGAAAAAGAGATTTTGTTGAAAAGAAAGTTTTGTTGAAAAACCACCACACGCGTTTTGAAACAAAAGATATTTCTTGATTCTCGTTTATAAAGACTATGAAGATTACATACTCAAAGAATTTGAGTATGTTACTCCACAAGGGGGAACACAAGTCAGTAATGGCTTGGGTTCCTAAAATTAACTAACTCTTTTATCTTTGTGTAGGGCAACCCCGAAGAGGAGCTTAAAGATCATTTAATTGTGGATAGTGGTTCCTCTGGAAGCATGACAGGAGACAAAGAAATTCTGTCAGATTTTAGATCCTATTGTGGAGGAAGAGTTACATTTGGGAATGATGCTAGTGGAGGAAGAATTATAGGCAAAGGAACTATTAAGGCAGGGAGCCATAGACAAGACTTTGTTTATCAAGAGAGATAAAAAGGATATCATGCTGGTTCAAGTATATGTAGATGATATCATCTTTGGAGCTACAAAACAGTCCATGGTGAAGGAATTCGAGCAGCTGATGCAAAGATGAATTTCAAATGAGTTCTATGGGTGAATTAAGATTCTTTTGGGGCTTCAAGTTAAAATCACCAAAGGAGGGAATTTTCATAAGTCAAGATAAGCATGTCTCTGACATTCTCAAGAAGTTCAACTTTGATGCTATGAAGCCAGTCACTACACCTATCAAGTCTAACAACTCATTGGGCAAGGATGAAGATGGTCAACCCGCTGAAGTCAGTCATGCAGATCTATTATTCACCGCTCTTTATGTACTTAAGCGCAGATCTAGGCCGATATCATGTTTGCTATCTGTTTATGTGCAAGATATCAAGCCTCGCCTAAGGTCTCCCATATGAATGCAATAAAGCAAATTTTTAGTTATTTGAAACAACAACCTAAGTTGGGTTGTGGTATCCAAAGGATTCACCTTTTCACTTGGAAGCTTTTTCGGATAGTGATTATGCGGTGACAACTATGATAGAAGATCAACTCACCGGAGGATGCCAATATCTTGGAAGAAGATTAGTCTCATGGCGTGTAAGAAGCAAACTAGTGCAAAGAACAACATCATCTACTAAGCGGAATATGTGGGCTGCGCAAAGCTGTTTATGGACAAGTATTGTGGATCTTGAATCAACTCTTGGATTATGGGTTCAACTTCAAGAAACACTCCTATCAATATTGATAATGAGGTACAATTTGCATTGTGAAGAATCGCTTTATCACTCCAAGACCAAGCACATTCATATTAGGCATTACTTCATCGAGAGATTGTTATGAGCACGAGGCTCATTAATGTTATCAAAGGTTCACCTGGATGATAATGTAGGTGATTTACTCACCAAAGGATTTGATGTTTCACGATTCAATCACTTGGTGGTGAGCATTGGAATGATCAATTAAGCTACATTTAGGGGAGGGTGATTAGTTAGTTAGACAGTCTATATGCTTTGCTAAGGGGAGGCAATACCATGCCTATTTGGAGTTTTGTGTCATTATAAAGAGAGGATGGAAAGTCACTGTTGTTTAGTCATATGAAAGTCTTTGCACGAAGAATCACTTGCTCACAGGAGAGAAGTCTTTGCGTGGAAAGCTTAGCGCTTGTCTTTATCAACGTATTGTTCCAACTTAGGTCAAAGAGGGGTAAAATCAAATACTTGGTAACTTTATTATTATGGTACGTATTTCAAATCCTACCTATAAATAAATACTTCGATTTTTCCTCAAATCTTTATTCATATCAATCTTTTCCATATTTATCTCTCTCTCACAATTACTTATTCATTGAATCAATCTCTTATACAACCATCAATGGCGAACGAACACGTTTCTAAACACAACATGGTAGCAAATTTGGATAAAAGCTGAAGCGAATGTTGCATTCCATGACTCTTGATTTTCTCACGGGGTCTCCAATTAGTTATGCACTTTTGGTTGAACAAGATATTATTGAGCCACGGATTCAATAGTTTTGGAAATTTGCTAGGACTCACATGGAGAATGATGATTAGTATATACAAGCTAAAGTTCTTTGGAAGGCTTGTGAAAGTTAGTGAGCATCAATCAGTGAAGACTTATTGATTGATGATCTGAAGGAGCTATTCGATTTGATAAACAACTTCTTTGGGATACGTTGCGTGACATTGGATATGAAGGGTCTTTGACATAAACGACATTAAAAAAGCCCTTATTTAGCCCACATTGGAAGTACTTGGTTCATGTCCTACTTCATTGTATCGGAGTTCTAAAATTACTTCATAGGGAGCAATTTGGTTCTAATATAGCATCTGCTTATTTGGTGGGATTGATTGCTACAAACCGTATCTTCAATTTCTCAAGGCTCATTTTGGATGGGATGTTATCTCACATTTCTCATGGATCTTGTTGGCTAATGTATCCAAGATTTATTCAAGTCTTCTTGAATAAACAATTGCATGATATACCAAAAGCCTTGAGTTTATTACCTATTGTGGTACAACACGCAAAGATCTTGCACACCTTCATGGCTAGGAAGAGTGATTTGTTTCTTTGGAAGGACACTCCATTGACTACTTCAATAATGGAGATTGTTCAACCAATTAGAGATGAGGTGCATCTAGTAATGAAAGAGAAGGTATTGCTTCAGCTTAAGGTCTTTGCATCTCGAGAGCTGTGTAAATGGCAGAAGGTCTGCGGTTTCACCTATCTCATCTCACATGATACTCCACCTATTGAGTCGAGGAACGATTGTGACAATCCGTACTTCCAGTCATTTCTACCGACGGGTTCATGTCTCATTATTTCAACATTTTTAGTAAACTTGGTTTTACTTGTTTCAAATTAAGCGTAACCTTGGAGGTTTAGCGTGAATTCATGATCATGACATCGCATTACATTTCATATGGACTATGATTAGTCTACATTTCATTGACATCATGTGCATCTCATTGAATTCATTCCGCGACATTTCATTTCATATTTCTGAGCGTAATTTTATATTTTATAAACTTTATCGCGTGAGTTATTATTTTGAATATTTAATCCATTACTTTCAAAAATGATCCCGATGTATTTTTAAACTTATATTTAGTTTATAAAAACTATATTTTTAGTTTTCCTAGTGTTTCAAATTTATTTGGTATATTAATTGTTAAAGTTTAATTATTTCGTCGTTTTTCTTAAAAATTGTACGATAATTATTTTATCACCCAAATTTCACAAGGAAAGTATTTTTACAATTTATATTACCTCATTACAATCTATTTTGACCTATTAAAAACTTACTTGTACCAAAAATCTCCATTTATCATTACTTATACATTTAACTACACCTTTTTACTTATACATTTTACAAATTATATACAAATATATATACTTAAACATTTTAAAAAAAAAAAAAAAAAGATATATATCAAATCCCTCCCCCCTTGGCCGACCAAGGGGGAGGGTAATAATAAATGTGGCATGGTTTGGTCTTTGATTGCATAGATGTTTACTCAACATAAAAGTTTACTTAACTCTTTCTTTTTCTCATTCACTTCACTCATTCTTCAAGTGTTAGTAAAATTTTCTCTCCTCTCTCTTGGTCCTTCACAAGGCCGGTCACAACATCAAGCCACAAGGTCAAATTTTTTCAAGATCAAGTGTTATTTCAACCTAGTTCATATCCTTTTTATGGTTTTGAAATAAAAACCAAGGATATTTAGGTTTAATCCTTGTTACTTTCACCTCATCACTATTACTAGTAAGCTTGTTTTATCATTTTCATATTTCCTTTTCATTTTCATATATTTCTTTTCATTTTTTAGAACTTATATGATATGTGATTTATACCATTTATTTCATGATTTTAGAGTATATATATATAAATGGTCATCCTATAATTATTCCCTTGGTATTGGTTGGTCTTGATGGTGATTAGGAACCCATGACACCCTAAGAAGGTGTATGGTAGGATTAGATTAGTTTTGGAGTTGATTTGAAGGGATTAGAATAGGTTTTGTCCGAGAAAACTATTTTCGATAACTATATTTTGTGTTCTGTCCTTGTTTTGCTTTTCTGGAAAATCCGACAGTAGGCACGACTTTTGGCCTTGATTTTTAGAAAATATACTTTAAAAGCGAATCCGTGGCGCTTGAGCGGATTAAAAGCGGACTTATAGCGAAGAAGTTATGGATTTTTTGAAGTTTGGCGACGAAATTATAGTTTTCTGAAATTTCAGCATCAGGTTTTTAGTTTGTTGGTCAAAAGCGAGCCTTAAGCTTCCCAAATTATTTCGACTTCTTAAAATATATTAGTATACTGATAAGAAGCTAAGGACATATTAGCGTGAAAGCGGTTAAAGCGACAAAGATATGCATTTTTTCATAAACTTGCCGTAACTAATACGCACACAATTAGCCAAAACCACAATCTTATTATCTTTATATTTTATGGACAGCCTTTTGGACGAAAACTCTGGAAGGAAACTTTTAGATATCGATACAAACTTTCCAAAACAGTGAGTTACGTTCTCTAACGATCGGCGTACACTATTTTACGACTAGTTTTCCAAAGCCATTTTGGTAATTTCATGATTTTCCGGCGACATTGTTTTCGGACGAAAAGTGGTAATTTCACCCAAAATCATTATAAAACCATTGTAGGATGACATTTTGACGTAAAAACATGTAAAGTCATTTTTGAAGGGTCAAAACGTCAAAAGAGTATTTTAGGCGTCGAGTAATATTTTCAAAACTCGTAAATGGTATAAATAACATATCAAGTGCATGCATAACATTACATTGCAATTCATGACATATCATTTCATTGATAATAGGTCGGTTAGCATCACATTAAACCTGGTGTACTCACTTTTGCCATTATTCCGGTTTATCAAGTGAGTTTTCATAGCCCGTTTTACATGCTTTCGATTATTTTCAAACCAGGGGGAGAATACATTGCACTATTTTTCTTATGCGATACCAAGTATGTTAAATTCATTACATTGCTTAAGTTACCGCATTTGCCAATTTGAAAGTCCCCATTTCTTGAACATGAACCGTTAATCTTTGGATCGAGGATGAGTGGATAGATCTATCGAGGTGGCTGCCCTCCATCCGGGTTGGTGAATCCCAACAGTAAAAGGATGCATTTCATTTGATCACATTACGAGGTTGTGCAGCAAACACTGCGGGGGCATACATGATTGAACAGTCTAGTTTCGGGGTCATGGGCTTAGAGCAATTGTAACATTATTTTCACGTGACTTGATGGTCATGCATGATAGATACTTGTGTAGTCGTATAAAACATTTACATAAACCTATGATTTCTCACCAACATTATTGTTGACCGTTTATAGCAATGTATTTTCGGGTAAGCTGAGGCATTATCATCATGATTGGTTTAGGGACCTACATTTTAGTCATGGCGTCGACTTACATTATATTATGGCACTTTATTTCAAAACATCGTTTGGATTTGTAACATATTTGTATTTCATAAACTTTGTAAACCTTTTGGGACCGATGTTGTACTCTGAATGTTTTATGAAATATCCGATGTGTGTTTTAAAAGCGGCACTTTAGGTGGATTCAATATAGCGTGATGTGGTGCTATGACGGTCAATCCCCGGGGAATTCCATTCGGCAAAAGCAATTAAATGGGGTGTGGCAGTTGGTATGAGACTCTGATTATAGAGAACTAGGTTGCATCATTGAACCTAGACTATAGCTACATTATCATAGCATCTCATCATTTCATCATAGTGTATATTCATTTTTATCATCTTGGATTCACTTACACTTTATTGAGATTATTTACTTTTATTTCACATGGTTGTCCGAGACATGTCTTGATTCATCCATCACCATATCATCGGACTCTAGCTTCGGATGATGTTCCATTAACCCATCATGGATGATGTTGCATCACATTCCAGCGAGATCGTATCTTCCATTGGATCACTCCGATCTTTCCACCTATCATGACGCGAAGCGGGCCGAACCCTTGCGAGGGAGGCGAGGTTACCACTCCCCTCGTTAGCGACTCACGATCCACCAGCACCACTACTAGCACCATCACCACCATCATCACCATCTCCATCATATTTTACTAGAGATCCTTTACCTCGACGGAGACTTGCGCCCAAAGCGTGCTCGTTTGATATCCCTACACGGCATCACGAGCACGAGCCACCGCTAGATTTGAGTTAGGTGAGAGTTCTAGAGGCGGCGGCTTTCGTGACCTTCTACGAAGCGTTAGGAGCCGTATTGATAGTCAGATCAGTTGATAGTTTGACCGGCGGTTGGAGGAGTTGTCGATAGATAGGATTGAGCCCATGTTGAGGAGGTCGAGGGTTTGATATTAGGCGGGGTTTGTATTGACTTATCTCATCATAGTATTGGCATAGGCAGGTTAGAGGGGCGGGGAGAGTATTGCTTCTTTCTTGAGGTTGGGTTGATGAGTTGAGGGAGTTTGGTGGAGCACCATGAGTGCCTTATGTAGACTTTGTCATTGTATAGTTTTGACCATTATTATCCTAGTCACAAGGTGTGTGGCGTAGTTTAAAGAACTTGTTGTATTTTGGTTGTTGTACAAACAAATGTATCAATTATTGACTCTACTATGTAGGAATGGTTATTATTATCTATGATATCGGTCCATGTAGGCGAGAAATTTTCATATATTATCGCGTGTGTTGTGATTATATTTGTGATATTTCGTTATTGTTCCGTTGTGATTCCATTTATCTTTATGCATGATGTGGTTGTGGATATATTTGTATGATGGTTGTTTCTACCTACGAGTTCTCATGATTGTTTCATCTTGTGATTTTGAAGAGTTATGGCGCCTAAGAAAGCTACGGAAATGACCCAGCAGCTATTCAAAAGTTGGTGAATGATAGCATTGCTAATGCACTAAGAGTCGAAGGGAAACGTGTTCTGCTTGAAGCCGCTAGGCTAGCTCTTGCTCTTGTATCTTAGGATGCAGGGTTAGAAATGTTAGTACAAAGATTTCAAGAGTGGTGAACCCACTAAGTTTAGAATGTAGAGGGAGCTTTGCAATGGTTCGATGGTTTGAAAAATTGGAATGGTGTTTTTGCTTTATGCTTGTCCGGATGACAGTAAGGTCAAGTTGCTCGAGCACATTACTCGATGGAGCGTTGTCATGGTGGAATTCATCGCTCAACCGTTGGAATGGAGAATGCTTTTAAGCTTACGTGGGAGGAATTCAAGGGCTTGGTGACTAAGAAGTTTTGTCCTCGAACGGAAATCAAAAAGTTGGAGGCGGAGTTCTATGAATTGGTAACCATTGGGTATGATATCGACACTTACATTGAGATTCGAAATTAGCAGCGTTATGCCCGTCGATGGTATCGGATAATGAAAAGTTGCTAGAGGCTTTCATGAGGACTTCGAGGTTATTCAGGAGATGTGACTTCATTTGATCCACAAACAATTGAGGAAGCTATTAGTGACTCGAAGTTGATGGCACAAGTGGTGAAGCGAGGTAAGTACACCACCACCAACTGAAACAACAACAACCCCAACAACCCGTTTCAACAACACTATAATGAGGCAATTACAACAACAATAGCAACAATAACAAGCGCAAGTGGGACAACACTAGGGGTAGGAATGCTACTCAACCACCACCCAAGAGGCAAGAAGTTGCTAAGGTTTATGCCACTGGGTCAAGGAAGGAAAAGGATATCTGGGGTTTTGCGAAGTGTAATAAGTGTTTGAGTCATCACAATCGAGATTCGATGTCACGATCCGTGTGAAAATTGCAGAAAGTTGGTCCCAGTACTAGGGATTGCAAGTGGCCACAAGTTACATGTTTTGGTTCTTGGGGAACACGGACACTACAAGAGGATTGTAAGAAAGGAAATAATCAAGCAAATCCGAATCAAGAAGGTTTGTACGAGGAAGGGTTTACGTCATTGGGCGGAAGATAGGGAGGACCGAATGTCATAGCAGGTACGTTTCTTCTCAATAATCGTTAACGATTTTATTTGATTGGTCTTAGATAAAGTTTTGTGTCAATGCATTTGCACCTTTGCTCAACATTAAACCAACACCTTAGATACATCATACATTGTCAATTAGCTAATGGTATTTAGTTAGCACCAACACCATTGTCCGCGGTTGCACATTCAATTTTCTTAATCATCCATTCAACATAGACCTCATGCAGTAGAGCTTGGTAGTTTCGGCGTCGTCATCGGCATGGGTGGTTATCTAAGCATCGCGCAAGATCATTGTGATGAGAAAGTTGTTCATCTTCCCTACAACGGCGAAACTTTGATTATTAAGTGGGAGCGAAGTGGAACGGAACTTAGTATCATATCGTGCATCAAAGCGGAGAAGTACATTAAGAAAGGTTGTCTTGCTTTCTTAGCCCATGTAACCGAGAAAAGTGGGGCGACTTGAAGATGTTCCTATTGTTCGTGAATTTTTACGAAGTATTTCCGGCCGGGACTTCCACCGGCACGTCAAGTAAATTTCATATTGACTTAGTGCGGGAGCTGCACCGATGCTTGAGCACCGTATCGTCTAGCACCATCCGAAATGCAAGAGTTGTCTAATCAATTGCAAGAGCTTCTAGACAAAGGATTCATTAGGCCGAGTTCCTCGCCTTGGAGAACACGGTCTTGTTTGTGAAGAAGGATGGATCCTTCAGAATTGCATAGATTATCGAGAATGAACAAGTTAGCGGTGAAGAATCGTTACCACTCCAATTGATGACTTGTTCGATCGGTTGCAAGGTTCAAGTATTTATTCCAAGATTGATCTTCGATGGGGTTATCATCGGCCGAGTTAGGAAGAGGATATTCGAAAGCAGCGTTTAGAAACGTTACGGTCATTACGAGTTTCAAGTGATGTCGTTTGGATTGACTAATGCACCGGCGGTATTCATGGATCTCATGAATAGAGTTTCTAAGCCGTATTTGGACAAGTTTGTTATAGTGTTCATTGATGACATCTTGATCTACTCCAAGAACAAGAAGAAACACGAAGAGCATTTAAGGATGATTTTAAGGCTACTCAAGAATGAGAAGTTGTATGCCAAATTTTTGAAGTGTGATTTTTGGAACCACAAAGTGCAATTTCTTGGTCATGTCATTGATAGTCATGGACTACAAGTTGATCCTGCAAAGATTGAAGCCGTAAAAGATTGGGCTACTCCAGCGAATCCTCTGAAATTCGACAATTTCTAGGACTAGCGGGTATACGAAGGTTCATCGAAGGTTTTGAAGATAGCGAGACCTTTGACCAAGTTGACACGAAAAACAAGAAATGCGAATGGGGAAAGAAACAGAAGTTGCTTTTTAGGTTGTTGAAGCAAAAGCTTTGCGGTGCGCAATTTTGGCACTACCGAAGGCATTGAGAACTTTGTTGTATATTGCGGCGCTTAGCAAGGACTTGGGGCTGTTTTAATAAAAGCGAAGGTGATAGCGTATGCTTCTCGACAACTTAAGACTCATGAGAAGAATTACACAACTCATGATCTCGAATTAGGAGCCGTAGTTTTAGCTCAAGATTTGGAACACTACCTCACGGTACAAAGTGCACGGTGTTTACCGACCACAAGAGTTTGCAATATATTCTTGATCAGAAGGAGCTTAATATGAGGCAGCGTCGTTGGTTGGAGTTACTCAGCGACTATGATTGTGAAATCAAGTATCACCCGGGAAAAGCCAATGTTGTGGCCGATGCTCTTAGTCGGAAAGAGAGGCCTAAACCTTTAAGAGTTCGATCATTGGGAGACGATTATTTCTCCTACCATCGAAAATCCATGAAGCACAAGTGAGAAGCACTTGGAAAATCGACCAAGTGAAAAGCTTTATGGTATGCCCGAAAGCGCAAATGGTTTTGTAAAGAGAGCGGATGGAGTACTATGTTTCAAGGATAGAATGTGGGTTCCATTGTATGGCGGAATCACGAGAATTGATTATGCATGAGTCGCATAAGTCAAAGTATTCTATTCATCGAGGATCGGATAAGATGTATCAAGATCTTAAGAAGCTTTATTGGTGGCGAACATGGCGAGGAGATTGCCACGTCACGTTAGCAAATATGCGCTAAGGTAAAAGTTCGAATATCGAGAAGCCGGGTTTACTCAACAACGGAAATTCCTCAATGGAAATGGGAACGCATTACAATGGACTTTGTTACTAAACTTCCTAAGACATCGGGAGGTTACGATGCTATTTGGGTAATTGTTGATCGTCTTACCAAATCAGCCCATTTCATACCGATTAGAGAGACTTATTCAATGGAGCAACTCACTAGACTTTATGTCAAGGAAATAGTCTCGAGGCACGGAGCACAAATTTCTATCATTTCAAAGCCGAGATAGTCGATTTACTTCAAACTTAAATTCATTGCAAGATTCATTGGAACCGATTAGAGATGAGCTTGACATATCACTTACCCACAAACCGGCGGTCAAAGTGAAAGGACCATTCAAGCGTTAGAAGATATCTTTGAGGCATGTGTTATTGATTTTGGAAATGGTTGGGCTAACCATTTGCCATTGATAGAATTCTCGTACAACAATAGTTATCACACCAGTAGCAAGATGGCACCATTGAGCCTTTGTATGGTCGTAAGTGCGTTCACCTATTTGTTGGGCGAGGTGGGAGGCGCACAACTCTTGGTCGAAATGGTGCGAGAAACCACGGAAAAGATTGTTCAAATTCGTGATAGACTTCGAGCTGCAAAATTGACGAGAAAAGTTATCTGCGGATGTTAGGCGCAAGGATTTGGAATTTCAAGTGGGTGACAAAGTTATGTTGAAAGTATGCGCCTTGGAAGGGGTAGTGCGTTTGGAAAGCGTGGAAAGTTGAACCCGAGATACATTGGACCATTCAAGATTTTGGGCCGAGTTGGTCCGGTAGCTTATCGTCTTGATCTTCCATCGGCACAGTCATGTGCACAACGTTTCCGTTTCAAACTTGAAGAAGTGTCTTTTGGACGAATCGCTTTCGTTATTCCATTGGGCGAGGTTGACTTGATGACAAACTCAACTTTGTGGAAGAACACTGTAGAAATCATGGACATGAGGTCAAGCGGTTGAAGCAGTGCGTATCCTATGTGAAAGTTCGTTGGAATTCTAGAGGTCACGAGTTTACTTGGGAGCGGGAAGACCGGATCGCGACGCAAGTATCCTCATCTTTTCACCGACAGTTAGACCTAACAACGATTGAATTAGGGGTGAATTCCCTTTTTGATGGTAGAATGTGACAATCCGTACTTTCGGTCATTTCTCCGACGATTCATGTCTCATTATTTCAACATTTTTAGTAAACTTGGTTTACTTGTTTCAAATTAGCGTAACCTTGGAGGTTTAGCGGCGAATTCATGATCATGACATCACGTACATTTCATATGGACTATGATTAGTCTACATTTCATTGACATCATGTGCATCTCATTAATTCATTCACGACATTTCATTTCATATTTTACGCGTAATTTTTATATTTTATAAACTTTATCGCGTGAGTTATTATTTTGAATATTTAATCCATTACTTTCAAAAATGATCCCGATGTATTTTTAAACTTATATTTAGTTTATAAAAACTATATTTTTAGTTTTCCTAGTGTTTCAAATTTATTTGGTATATTAATTGTTAAAGTTTAATTATTTCGTCGTTTTTCTTAAAAATGGTACGATAATTATTTTATCACCCAAATTTCACAAGGAAAGTATTTTTACAATTTATATTACCTCATTACAATCTATTTTGACCTATTAAAAACTTACTTGTACCAAAAATCTCCATTTATCATTACTTATACATTTAACTACACCTTTTTACTTATACATTTTACAAATTATATACAAATATATATACTTAAACATTTTAAAAAAAATATATCAAATCCCTCCCCCCTTGGCCGACCAAGGGGGAGGGTAATAATAAATGTGGCATGGTTTGGTCTTTGATTGCATAGATGTTTACTCAACATAAAAGTTTACTTAACTCTTTCTTTTTCTCATTCACTTCACTCATTCTTCAAGTGTTAGTAAAATTTTCTCTCCTCTCTCTTGGTCCTTCACAAAACCGGTCACAACATCAAGCACACAAGGGATCAAAATTTTCAAGATCAAGTGTTATTTCAACCTAGTTCATATCCTTTTTATGGTTTTGAAATAAAAACCAAGGATATTTAAGTTTAATCCTTGTTACTTTCACCTCATCACTATTACTAGTAAGCTTGTTTTTATCATTTTCATATTTCCTTTTCATTTTCATATGTTTCTTTTCATTTTTGGAGCTTATATGCATGATATGTGATTTATACCATTTATTTCATGATTTTAGAGTATATATATATAAATGGTCATCCTATAATTATCCCCTTGGTATTGGTTGGTCTTGATGGTGATTAGGAACCCATGACACCCTAAGAAGGTGTATGGTAGGATTAGATTAGTTTTGGAGTTGATTTGAAGGGATTAGAATAGGTTTTGTTCGAGAAAAACTATTTTCGATAACTATATTTTGTGTTCTGTCCTTGTTTTGCTTTTCTGGAAAATCCGACAGTAGGCACGACTTTTTGGCCTTGATATTTAGAAAATATACTTTAAAACGAATCCGTGGCCGCTTGAGCGGATAAAAGCGGACTTATAACGAAGAGTTATGGATTTTTGAAGTTTGACGGCGAAATTATAGTTTTCGAAATTTCAGCATGTTTTATTTTTAGTTGGTCAAAAGCGAGCCTTAAGCTTCACAAATTATTTCGACTTGTCAAAAATATATTAGTATACTTTGATGAGAAGCTAAGGACATATTAAGCGTTAAGCGGTTTAAGCGACAAAGATATGCATTTTTCATAAACTTGCGTAACTAATTTTCTGCAATTAGCCAAAACCACCATCTTTAACCCTTATTATCTTTATGTTCGAGACCTTTTGGAATGAAAACTCCGAGCTGAAACTTTTAGATATCGATACAAACTTTCCAAAGCAGTCGAGTTAAGTTCTCTAACGATCGGCGTACACTATTTTGACTAGTTTTCCAAAGCCATTTTTGGTAATTTCATGATTTTTCGGCGACATTGTTTTCTTGACGAAAAGTGGTAATTTCACCAAAAATCATTATAAAACCATTGTAGGATGACATTTTGGCGTAAAACATGTAAGGTCATTTTTTGGTCAAGGCGTCAAAGAGTATTTTTCAAAATTTCGTAAATAAATGGTATAAAATAACATATCAAGTGCATGCATAACATTACATTGCAACTCATGACATATCATGTCATTGATAATAGGTCGGTTAGCATCACATTAAACCTCGGTGTACTCACTTTTGCCATTATTCCAGATTATCCAAGTGAGTTTTCATAGCCCGTTTACATGCTTTCGATTATTTTCAAACCACGGAGGAAATACATTGCTACATTTTTCTTTATGCGATACCAAGTATGTTAAATTCATTACATTGCTTAAGTTACCGCATTTGCCAATTTGAAAGTCCCCATTTCTTGAACATGAACCGTTAATCTTTGAAGCGAGGATGAGTGGATAGATCTATCGAGGGTGGCGCCTCCATCCGGGTTGGTGAATCCAACCAGAAGCGCGGATGCATTTCATTTGATACATTACGGAGTTAGCAAAACACTCTGCGGGGGCATACATGATTGAGCATCTAGTTTAGAGGTCATGGGCTTAGAGCAATTGTAACATTATTTTTTACGTGACTGGATGGTCATGCATGATAGATACTTGTGTAGTCTTATAAAACATTTACATAAACCTATGATTTCTCACCAACATTATTGTTGACCGTTTTAAGCAATGTATTTTCAGTAAGCTGAGGCATTATCATCATGACATGGTTTAGGGACCTACATTTTGAGTCGTGGCGTCGACTTACATTATGTACATTATGGCACTTTATTTCAAAACATCGTTTGGATTTGTAACATATTTGTATTTCCGAAAACTTTGTAAACCTTTTGGGACCGATGTTGTACTCTGAATGTTTTTATGAAATATCCAACGATGTGTTTTTAAACGGCACTTTAGGTCGTTCAATATAAGCGTGATGTGGTGCTATGACGCGGTCAATCCCCAATTCCATTCATTTTAAAGCAAGTAAATTGGGGGTGTGACACGAGATATTCCCTCAGCTCATCCTCTGGAGGGCTGTGATATACCCCGAAGGTTTTAGTCTTTGGATAATTATATTCTGACAAGGGAGCTAGTCAGGTTAAAGATAAAGCCACAATCTCTCTTTGAAGACAAAGATGTTAAAGTTTATAAAGGAACTTGAAGTCCATCAAGTAGAATTCAAGTTAGGGGAGGATTGTTGGGATATAAAAGTCAAAGTCTTGGCGAAGAATCAAAGTCTTTGAAGTTAAATCTTGAAGTCAGAAATATCTTGCTAAAGTGAAGTAGAAATCTTGCTTGGTTCATCAAAAGTCTTGCACATGTTTAAAGGGCCGATATGCAAAATGGATTGAGGATTATCTTGTAATTCTAGAATGTTCTAAGATTAGTATAGTATTACTTATTAGGTACAAGGTTTGTAATTTAATAAGCTGACTAGGGTTATCCTTAAGCCTATAAAAGGACCCCTAGGTTGGCATTAGATATATGCATTTTTTAGAGTTTTAGAGTTCACGATATTAAGAGTATTAGAGTTGTTAAAGAATGCATATAATAGCGGGTTCTAAGTATTAATAAAATCGTTGAAGTTAAAGTTAATTATTCTTAGCAGCTTTGTTAAAGTAAATTCAGCATGCCTTGATAGAGTTAGTTCGGTGTTTCATTGTTAATAACTTAGGACTTATCGAGGGTTATTAAACCGCACAAGCTATTTAAATTAGTTTGGTTAGAGTACATCGATCCAACATCTTTATTTGAGATAAAAAAGAAAACCGCGTCTCTTGTGAGAGATTGAATATTTCGTCTCTCTTCTTTCTGGGATTCGATCTGTTCTCCTTTTCTCCTGATCTTTATGGTCAGACCTGCCTTTGATAAGGCTTGGTTTTCCTTTCTTTCTCAGGTGTGTAGTGTTCTTAGCGAGCACTTGATTCCCCTGGTGAAACTTTTAGGGTTTGATGAATTTTAGGGTTTTAATTCCATTGAGAATATGGATGATTTGGAGATTAAAATTGAGTTGATTGACTCAATTGAATTTTAAGACTTGATTAGATTAATTGAGCGAGGTGTGTTTGTTCTATGTTGAATCGTTTTAATTTATGCCCTAATTGATGACTTGCGTTTATCAGATTGGTATTTGATTTTTTGTTTTGAATCAAAGGGTATGTCACGATTTTTGTTGTCGTCTCTACGATCCTTTTTTGGATTGGGTAACAATTTTTAGATGTTAATATTTGTCTATTGACAAATATTTTTCATGAAAAATTATCGATCCGAGGTTGAGTAGTCCGAGATTTGTGAGTGTTCCCTTGTTGCGACGAATCTTGAAAACAAAATGATTTTATTGATTTGTGTTCATTTTGTACTTGCGAGAAAAGAAGGTATTTGAAACAAAAATTTAGTCCTTTAAAACGAAAACAAAAGGTGGTACATGATGATTTTGTGGCTCATTACCAATTGTTGGCCGTTTTACGGATCTATAATCAAAATATACCAAAAATACAAAAACAATTGAATCTGAAAAGGTTTTTCTATATATCGATCATAAAATGTTTTTGAATACAATTGCTATCTATTTATACATTTCGAAATGGTTACAATGAAAATTTATGTTGGTTTCAGAGGCAACCCATGTGTGGGTTGATAGCATAAGCGCCATATGATTATATGTAGCTGTCATATAACGCCTGTTTGACTTTCTTCTTTGACTTTGGGTTGACCGGGTCATATGGGGTGTTGACTTGGGTCGATTGGGATTAACCCAATACCTTGAACTCAAAATTGGCCATATCTCCTTTGTGATTTATAATAAATTTATCATTTTCAAAAAGAGGAAAATGTGTGTAATCAATAATGCTTTAGAGTATTAGTTTAGGTTAAGTATTACTAGGCTTTGTATAACTTTTTTATTTAATTGTTATAAGAATTCATTTGTTACTAGTATTTGTTTGGTATTTTGTTTTTTGAAAATACAAGGGTACTCAAGTTTTCATAACAATAAGTAGAACATTACTGAGGAGATATTTGTACAGAGGCATAAGGTGTGTTGCATAGATACTTCTTCTCGACATAATTATGTAAGTTTTATAGCTTTAAGTAGGCGAGAAATGTGGCTCCTTCTCCGTGGACTATGTTGTAAATAATTGAGATTTACTAGAGACAAATGGTTTTCATGTTCACAACAATATTTTGGTGCACTTAACTAGTTACAACATTAATTACTACTAGGTTTACAATCCTTTTGGTTAGAATTAAGATTCGGGGACAATCTTTGAGATGTGCGAGAATGATGTTATTTCGCCACTTTCAAATTACCAAATCAAAACAATTCTAACCATATAAAGTAGTTTGTTAACCAACCCTTCCCTAAAATTAGAGTTTTTATCTTTTTAGAAGGCAACATATTGTGAGAACACTAAACAACCCAACAAATGAGCGGGCCACCCCTGAAATTAGAGTTATGCGGAGCGCATTAACAACACTACTCGGGAGCGGAATAGAGTTATGCTAGACCTGAATGATCACTAGACCCGAATAATTTGATCAATATCTTTGTGTTCATCACCACACATAGGGCCTTAACCCAAAACTAAGTCCACACCTTTGTCATCCAAATTGAGCCTAGTTGGAAAGCGATAATGAGACAACTAAAACACCAGGCAAGATATATGAACTTTTATAGGAACCAATTGACACCCATTAATTAACATATCACGAACTTCCACTATGAATACAATTTATTGAATGGCGTGTGTTTGCAAAATAGATTAATGGACACATCGGAGATACATGAAAGAGAGCACGTAAAAAGACGAACACTTAACCATGTTTGAAAATAATAAGTGTCTTTAAACTTGATAAAACAACTATTCTTTTGATTATGATTAAGAAAACAAATCAAGAAAAGAATTACGCCTGAAGAAATAAAGTAGACATGCTATATGTGGGATTCAATATTATTGATGTCTGCGTGTTTATAAATAATAAAACTAGCTATATTTCTTCTTTTTTTGCAATATATAAAAATATATATATGGTTAATAACTTGGAAATGTATCATACTTGACACATCTTCGGTTTAATCACATAACTAAGGGGCCCATGCACATTAGTTCTTAACATTTAAAATTAATGAAGTTAAGTGTAACTTGACTACCCAACTTAGTAGGTAATGCTTATGTGGAGCAAGCTTACCATGTCAACTTCACATATTTTTTTTTTCCATATCATTTATTGTTTCTTAAACACATAAATAAAATAGAACATGCTTAATTACAAAATACAGTTTAACAAAAAAACACAAGACCTCAAACACAATCATAGACAACAAAAACACAAATTACAAAATATACAAATTATCAAACATACAAATTACTAAAAAAGATTTATAAAAACCAAATTGTTTATAGGCCTACCCTTACAAAAATTTATAGATCAATATTGTTTAGAATTTTAGAACCTTAAACATCTTGCTACCGGTTAGTGTTTTTGTTCACAAAATACATTTTTCGCGATGCCACATCAAATAATAAATTTCTAAACCTTCTTGATGAACAAGCGATTGCAAGAACCATAACCTGGATGAACCACGGCCCTGATGAATAAACAAATGGATGAACCAAGTACTGCAAAACTTGCTATTATACATGTAAACTCAAGTTACAAACAAGCGCAAGTTAGAAATTTGGACATGCCCAAAAGACTAAACAAGCAGGATACAAAACACAAAGATACTACTAAAGAAATCACATGAGACTAAAGAAAAACAAACATTCCCTATCTTTGATATTCACCAAAATGCATTACCTATTCACTACATTTCCCACTTAACCTATAACCGAAAAAATTAAGTTGCAGCAACAACATATACAGCACTAACATTAAAAAGAATGATAAAGCCTAAATCAAATGCAAGTTCTCCGGTGACTAAAAACTATGCGGCATCAACTTAATACACATAACATTAGAAGTAGAGTAAAGCAGGCCTCATCAAATGCAAGTGCTCCAATTACTGTAATGGAAAACTAGAAGGGTTGAATAGTTTACCAATTAAAACTTCATTTTAAAAATTTGAATGGAACTTATGTCAATCTATTTAGATATGTATGTTGGACATTGATAGATAGATATATAAAAGTGTAATGAAAGATAAAGAGTAAGAAGCACATAACCCGCACAGTATTTATAGTGGTTAAAATTTCAAAGACACATTCCTTGCCCTACTCCTCACTGAGTCACCTACTAGAGTTAAGTAATCACTACGACACCAACTCCTTATGGCGGAGCCTTCTAACGTCGCCTACTCTTTTTTTTTTTCGGTACTAGGCTAACCACCGGGTTCTTTCACACCAAGGTGAACCACACCTACCACAACATCGCCTACCCTTTATCAGGTACTAGGCTAAGTACCTAGTTCCATTATAATAGAGGAACTACTACCGCTATCCCAAAGGATACCTCTCCTTTTACAACATCATCAAGGATATCAATATCCTTGGAAACAAACTATCACTATTTGTATAACGATGCACCTCATAGATTGCTCGACTTGGCATCCTTAGCTATGCCACCCAGATTTTTCTAGGCACCTTTCACTAAATGCCCTTGACCTGACCGCTTGGCACCTTTCACTAATGCCTTAGTCTGACTCCTTTAGCATTCTTCACTAATGCTTTTGACGCGGACGTTAAGCACCTTTCACTAATGCTTTCGTCTTGACTCTTTCGGCATCCTTCACTAATGCCTTGGACGCAACACTTCTATGGAGGAAGAAAGAAGTATCAACAAGAGAACCTCAGTAGTCTTGATGATGACGAGGCATGGCAACTCATGGACTTGAGCTTGCTCGACTTCAAAAGGTGGTGATCTCGCATTTAGAGTAACCTAGAGACTCACACAAAACAAAGACAAACTACATAGAAAGATCCTTAGGATATATGTGGTTTAGAAGGCTACAATACTTGAGGAAAGTATGTGTGGGGTGGCAACCAAGAAAGAAATAGCTCCTTATTTATAGAAGAAAAACAACTATTGTTCCACGGATCCCTCAACGTGGATCCGTCCATTGTCTTGGGGATCCGTGGGGCCAGCTCCTTTGCCCATGGGTTTTGGGTCATGGGTCATATGTTATATTCATGGGTATCCAACTAGATACAAATGTATCTCAAGATGCAATGCATCTAGTCCATGGTTTATGGATTAAAACTATGGGCCATGGATTAAATTAGAGATGATAGAATAATTAATAAAGAAGAAAGTATTATTGCTAAAGAAAAACTTATACTGAAGGAAAAATAAAATTCGATGTAAATATACAAATGGGATTAAGTTTAAAAGACAAAGATATAAATAAAAGCATTACTATTAGATATGAATTATTAAGAAGAGCATTTATGTATAAAGGAAATCACCCTTTTACAGTAACATATCAAATAAACTATGCATTCACTAACTCACATCATAGTATCACTTTTAAAACAAATGATGGAATTCATATAGATAAACTTTTCAAACCATTACTTAGTTTTGAAACACCAAATATGTTTACAAAAAATAAATATATTGAAAGAAGTAGAAAATCAACATCTAA
>OU343218.1:151000650-151023116 GCA_910596185.1 Chrysanthemum makinoi
AAGACTACTCGGATATGCATAAGCAAAAAGATGAAACGTACATGCTAAAATGCTCAATTTAGATCAAATAAATTTGATAAACAGTTTAGTTCATAAATATGAAAATTTTAAAATAGCGAAATTTTCCAGGTGACTACACTATTGTTCCATATTGCTCAAATAAATTGTTCTTAGAAAACATTGTTAATAAATCTGCGGTAGAGCATATATGTGAGGTTACACATCATCCTTTGGAAGTCAATACTTTGGTACAATCTAGTCAGATGCCAGAAACAGAACCCTTGTTTCCATCTGTAGAGGTCTGTCAGACTGAAGATGTTATAGGTAATGTCAACCAGCATATAGATAAACATGTTGAGCATATCCAAATAGATAGTCCTGAAGAGGTATGTCAAAATGATCAAGAGTTAGGTCATCATGAGGAGGAAACATGTAATCCTGTGGATCTTATCCAAAAAGGTAAATCTGTACAGGTAAGTGAAATCGATGAACCTTTAAGTGATGACAATGTGAGTGAGACATACACTTATATGAGTGATGATGATGATATTGAGAACAATGGTGATGGAAACACAGTTGTCGATGAGGCTAACTAATACTTTTGAGGAGCATGATTTTGATGTTAATCTGTTCAAAGTGACTAAGACTACATATTTACCATTTATAGGTACCACCAGCCAGCTACCACATGATTTTTCTAAGAAAAATGAGTTGGATCTGTTAGATGATAATGATTTTGCAAGTGGTTCTGAGAATGAGGATTAGTATGTTATTAGGAGGAACAAATTGAGGGCATACAAGAAACAAAAGTTAAGTGAGGCAGCACAAACAGAGGACGAAATCTTTTTTTTCTATGGTCAAAGTTTTGTAACTGCAAAAGAAGTGAAAGATGGGATCTACCTGCTTTCAATAAAGACTAGGAGGAAATTGCAACTAATTAAGAATGACAAACAGAGAATTAGGGTTAGGTGTCTTGGACAAATACCTGTTTGTGGAATAACCGAAGGATCAGGGCTGGGAAAAGCCCCAAAGAGGAAAAATGGTCCGATAACTAGAGGCCTTGGTAGGGATGTATATTTGCGAACACGCAAGGAGCAAGCAACAGATTGTCCATGGTTGTTGTATGTAGCAAAAAATACAGCTAAAGATGTATGTATTGTTCGAACTTTCAGGGATGAACACAAATGTTTGCAATCAAGAGACATTAAAGCTTGTGACTACAAGTTTCTTTCGAAGCAAATAGTTGACCAAGTTCAAGTCAATCCAGATATTCCAATAAAGGCTGTTCAAGATCAGCTCAGTAAACAGTTTGAAGTTCAGGTGTCTATGCAAAAAGCATTAAGGGCAAAAAACAAGGCAGAAAATGAGATTAGGGGTGATCATAAGCAGCTATACACCCTTTTAAGAGACTATGTTGAAGAGTTGCAGAAAACTAACCTAGATACAACAGTTAAGATAAGTGTACAAAATGCAACAGATGCAACAAGTCCAACCAGAGTTTTCAAGAGAACATATGTATGCTTAGGTGCTTTGAAGGAAGGATATAAAGCTTGTCAAAGAGAGTTGTTGGGGTTAGATGGTGCTTTTATGAGGGGTCCTTTTCCTGGCCAGCTTCTTACAGCAGTCGGTATAGACAACAACAATGGAATATACCCTTTAGCCTACGCGGTTGCTGAAGTGAAAGCAAAGACTCACAGATTTGGTTTCTTGAATGTCTAAGAGATGATCTTGACTTGCAACCAAACTCAAACTACACTTTTATCAGCGACAGGAAAAAGGTTATGTTACCATTTAGTTGATTAGATTCACTTGTATTTTCGTTAAATGCAAGTTTTATTAGTAACGAATTGATGTTTATTTGTGCATGGTATCATTCCAGCGTTAGTAGAAGTATTCCCTAGTGCTGAACACAAATATTGTTTAAAGCACATCCATGATAATATGAAATTGCAATGGAATGCTAAAGCATACAAAGAACATTTGTGGAGATGTGCAGCAGCAACAACCGTCCAACAATTTGAGGCAGCCATGCTGGCATTCAAGAGGTTTAGCGAACCTGCCCATGCTTGGTTAAGTAAGATACCACCAACCCATTGGACAAGGTCGCATTTTTCAGGTTCCTAACCAAATTTATGTCTACTTGTACATCTTTTGTTATACGACATTTTTCAGGTACCTAACCAAACATGTTGTAGGGAGGGCTCATTCTGATGTGTTACTTAATAACATGTGTGAGGTGTTCAATGGGAAACTAGTGGGAGGTAGGCACCAACCCATCATTACTGCTTTGGAATACATTAGAGAGTACTATATGAAAAGAATAGTGAATGTTGTGAATGTGATTGACAAGTGTGCCAGACAATTAACACCAAAGGCAACACTCATGTTAAATGCAATCAAGAAAGAGGCTTATAAGTACACTGCTTTACGGGTTGAAGGAGAAAACTATGAGGTCAGTGGATGAGGAGACAAGTGTATTATGAATGTTCAAGCTAGGGCTTGTACATGTAGAAGATGGGAGCTTACAAGTATGCCATGTAAACATGCTGTTGCTACCCACCGGTGTATGAGGTTCAATGGAATGCAAGTAGGATCTGTTGAATCATGGGTTCGTCCATGTTACTTGCTTAAGACTTGGGAAGAAACTTACAAACACCACATCCAACCAATAAATGGTTATGAACTGTAGGACCTTACTTTTATCAACCTTATCACAAACCCAACATGTACACAAGTATAACCACGTTAAACCAGACACAAACGTTATGCTTAGAAAGAATAAGAAGAAAGGAAAGATGGTGACTTGAATGATATGAAATCCGTGTATGTGAGAGGATAAAGATAAACACAATATGTTGTATATTCCAAAGAAAACACACACACACACACACTTTCAAGCACACCCCTCAAATGACCATTTGAGGGGTATTTATAGTACAAGTAACTTAAAACCCTAAAAGGCTTTGCTTGGGCTTTTCGTGGGTTGGACATGGATTGGGCTTTGGATACTTAAGCTTCAAACGGCTAGCATAATCATAATGCCTAGCCATTTAGCTTAGTCCAATCCACGAGCCCGTTGACTATTCTATCACGATATCTAACACACGTTACAAAGTTCCTAATCGTGAATGACCATCACTTCTAATAAAACTATTAAGGCTAAAAATCTCCCCCTAAGGGGTGGTCATTCAAATGATGCTCCACTTGATTAGGTCTTTACTTTTCTCGAGCTTGAACTTTGCGTGTAGATATAGAATAGTCTTGATTCTTTGTTCCTTCATGCTTTTTGATTAGATAATGTGGTTGTCTGCCGTTGTCAACTTCGTTGGTTAGGTATCTCCACGTCTTTTTCCACCATACTCACACTTCTATTTGACTTTGAGTTTCCAATGATGAAGTTCTCGAGTCTTTACACTTTGTAGATTCTTTGACATAGACGAAGAATCATCTTTAACTTTGAGTTGCCTTTGATTTTGATGAGAACTTTCATGTGTTGTTGGTATGAGCATGTGGCGAGTCTGCACGATCCATCCGCTCCGGAGCTTCCATAAGAAGAAAACATAAAAAAGGTTAGTAATAAGCGGATTCCGGCACTTACAAGTTTGAATTTCGAGGGTGTTAACATCATAGTGTGAAAACAAATCTCTAATAGTCACAAAGGCCGTTCCTGAACTGGAGTCCCACAAGTGAGATAACGCGATATACCGAAGTACATCTACAGTTCGGATGAGTCGCTGAGGTACACCGAAGCATCACCCCACGCATGTAGACCGTTTGAGACACACTAAGCGTAATCCACGGGGAGTTACCGAAGTGACCTGCTGTCGGGCTGCTTGATGTTGACCCTGGCAGGAGTTTCCATTCAATCACTGAAGATCACAAATGTGAAACTTCTCATAAATGTTCTGGCAAATTGCTAAGATCTGCGTAGGACTCTATAATATATCACTTGTCACCTTAATGATGAACAACAAGCGATGTCATGTCAAGTGTTCCTATGAGATCTTTTGATGAATCTCGTGGCTCTAGACTCAATTAGTGCATTTTGGTTTACCTAAGCGGAGACTAGGGAGAGGGTCTCCTTCTTCAATATCAACAATCTCTAAGAGAAAGTCGATAGATTATGTAGGGTTCCCAGTGAGAATGAAACAAATCCTTTAGGAATTGAGTGGCTAGAAGGTTTAGTGCAGTGCGTCCTTTGGGTCCATGACGTCTTTGTCTTCAATACCAGTGTCATCTAGTGACAACCGGTAGCATATGTATTGAACCGGTTTTACGCCTAAGGTTGAATATGAAGGGCTATTTCTTTTCACCCTTTCTTCACATTTCTTTTTAATTCTTCAACCCCTTCTTTCTCCTTTCTCACATTACTCCTTTTTTTAATCATACCTAAGGACTTCTAATACTAAACTATTTGTGATGTCCTTGGTTAGATCCCTCCGGCTCTGGCGGATCATAGGACGGATTTACTATCCTTAGACACCTTATAAGTCCATGACTGTCCCATGTTGCCATAAAACCATTTTTCTTGAAAATCTCTCAGAGTGTTTATGATAGAAAACATGTTTGAGACATTCCGCGAGTTTTACATTTTCAGAAACACCCCCCCTTCACATGTGCTTAAGAGTTTTAACAAAAATATGCACATCGAGGGTAGAGTTTGCACTTTTTGAATTGATCGGCTTATGATAGACACTTCCCCACGAGACACGGTTACGTTGCCTAGTTAAAGAGTTCCATTGTCAGGTTTTAGGTGACAACTAGCTCTAATAACTAACTTGAAGTTGTAAACACTCCTTGAAAAGGAGGTTAGACCCATGAAGGTGCATATCTATCACAAGTTTCTCGAGATGGTACATTTACTGACTTTGATTCCCGTCAATTCATTGGTTCCGTCTGAGTCAAGCTCATTGTGAGATTCAAACACCGATCATTAAACATTTTGATCACATTTTAATCACGTCTCCTCCCCCTCAAAAATAGCATATTCGTGATATTTTTGATATCAACGGATTAAACAACATTTTAGAATCTTTTGGGGAGACAAACGAATTTGATTTAAGCACGAATATGGAACATTTTAGATTTATACTCCCCCTTTAATAAAGCATAAACAATTAAAGGGTTTTAGAGGGAGTTATCTTGAGCACAAAGTATTTTGAAAGATTTTGAAAAAACTTTTTGAACAATCTTGAAAAGGTGCTCAAGATGATGATGATTTCTCACCATTTTTAAATGTAGTGCACTGAAGCGTACACTTGATTTTTCTATAAAAGCACGAGTTTTGATTTGAAAAATAATCAAAAGTCATCATTTTAGTCCGGGTTTCGTACTGAAGTATACGAAAGCCATTTTTGAAGAATTTTTTTGAGAAACGACATGTTTTAGAAAACATATTAAAGAACTCTCGCTCAAGCATCTGTACATACCCGTATCATTGTTGAATGACATTTCTAGAAATGTACAGAATATCGATTATACGAGAGACATGTCGTGAGAAGAATATTTTTGGATTTTTGATTTTATATTGTTTTTGTATTTTTTGAAAGTTTTATATTTTTATATTTTGCTTTTGTTGGTTTTTCAAATTTTGTATTTTGTTTTTCAAAAATATTTACTGCGAAGCTTGTTGGAAAATCATTTTCAAGAAGAATCGAGAAGATGTTCTAACTCCTCAGGGGTTAGGCTTCGCATTCCAATTCGTCGAACTAAATAGTCAAACCTTTCTTTTGGAAGGGCTTTAGTTAATAGATCGGCGAGTTGGTAATCTGTCTTCACGAAGAATAATTCAATAGTACCATTTTCGACGTACTCTTTGATGAAGTGATAGCGGACACGGATATGCTTAGTCTTTGAGTGATGAACGGGATTGCATGATATGGCTATGGCACTTTTCGAGTCACAATACATAGGTATTTTATCGAAAGTAAAGCCATAATCGTGAGTTGTGCTCTCATCCATAGAACTTGAGCACAACACGCAGATAGAGACACATACTCGGCTTCAGCGGTTGAAAGTGCAGTGCAATCTTGTTTCTTTGAAGACCAACTTACTAACTTTTCACCCAAAAATTGTGCTCCTCCGGATGTACTTTTTTGCTGTAACTTGATCACCTGCGTGGTCCGCATCTGAAAAGGCAATTAGATCAAATCCGGATTCCTTAGGATACCAAAGTCCCATGTGAATGGATGTCTTCAGGTACCGAAAGATCCTTTTAACCTCTTTGAGGTGCGATTCGGTAGGCTTTGCTCGAAACCGTGCTAATAAGCAAACGACAAAATGAATATCGGGTCGACTAGCAATAAGATACATGAGAGAACCAATCATGCTCCGATATTTCTTCGGATCAATAGGTTTCCCAAACAAATCGGCTCCAATTTTGGGTGAAGTTACCATTGGTGTTCCGACCGAGTCACAATTATCCATACCATGATTTTTCAAAATCTCGGTTGTGTATTTAGCTTGATTTATAAAAATTCCACGAGGGGACTGATGTATTTGTAAACCAAGAAAGAATTTTAGTTCCCCCATCATGGACATTTCAAATTCACTTTTCATGAGATTTTCAAAATGTTTTGAAAGATTCGGATTAGTGGACCCAAAGATGATGTCGTCCACGTAAATCTGAACAATCAAAATGTCATTTTTGCATTTTTGTATAAACAAGGTAGGATCAACTGTTCCTTTGGTGAAATTGTTTTGGATAAGGAAAGAGGAAAGTTCGTCATACCACGCTCTCGGAGCTTGTTTCAAACCATAGATTGCCTTTTTGAGTTTGTAGACATAGTCTGGATGATTCATGTCTATGAAGCCTTCTGGCTGACTCACGTACACTTCTTCTTTCGGAGTTCCATTCAAGAACGCGGTCTTAATGTCCATCTGATAAACCATGATGTTTTTGTGAGCGGCGTAGGCTAAGAATATCCTGACTGCTTCTAGTCTAGCTACCGGCGCGAATGACTCTTCAAAGTCTATCCCTTCCTCTTGTCTGTATCCTTTGGCCACAAGACGAGCTTTGTTGCGAATGACAGTCATCTCTTCGTCCCTTTTGTTCTTCCATAACCATTTGAGATCGATGACGCGAACGTCAATTGGTCTTGGAACCATTTCCCAAGAGTCATGTAGACAGTATTGGAGAAGTTCCTCCTGCATCGCTTCTATCCATGAGGGTTCTGCCATTGCCTCGCGAATGTTCTTTGGCTCTATATTGCTAATTGAGCAAAGGTAAATTCATAAGTCGCAATCGGTGGCAAGTTGGCGTCTCGTCTGAATTGGCCTTGAAGGTTCACCAATAACTTGTTCAATTGGGTGGTCTTTTGTCCACTTCGGAGTAGAAGGATACCGTTGGTTAAACGTATGCGAGTTAGATGGTTCTCATAAGCTTGAAGAAGATTCGGTGATTCCGTAGCAAATGGATTTTCAAATAAGTCTTCATCTAACGTTGCATCGTTTTGGTTTTGATTTTGCTCATCAACCGCTGGTAGAACGGGTGCAATAACTGTAGTAGATGTAGATGATGTAGATGGAATTGGTGCATTGGTTTCGACCGTTGTAGATGCATCTTCGGTTGGTGGTGGAGGATGATTTTGAGCGGGTGCAGCGGAATGATGGTTTGATGCATTTGTCGAAGTTCCACCATAGTATTCATCGAACATTAACTCAAGGAAATTCTCCCATTCTTGTTCTTTAGGATTGTCAAACGAAGTTGATTGAGCTCTTTGAGGTACGAGTCCTAAACTGATGTGTCCGAAGTCTCTGGTTTAGTGCGGGTTTTAGAGCGAGTCTCTCAGAAGCCATTTGTGAAAGTTCGTCAAACTTCACATTCATCGTCTCCATGATCCTCCTATTTCTCCTGATATACACCCTGAATGCCCTCGAGTTATCTGAATATCCAATGAAGATTCCAATATCACCTTTGGCTTTCAGTTTTCCAAGATCTTCTCTGTCATTCGTAGGATAGCACAAAGCGCCAAACACGTGAAAGTATGAGATATCCGGTTTTCTGTTGTTCACAAGCTCATATGGGGTTTTATTGAATCTTGGATGGATGAGGGATCGGTTCTGAGTGAAACAAGCAAAGTGGCAACAGGCATCAGCCCATAGAAATAACGGTGCACTAGAATAGATTAGCATTGTGCGGCGGCTTCCACAAGAGTTCAATTTCTTCTTTTAACTACCCCATTCTGCTGTGGAGTTCTAACAACTGATGTCTGATGTGTGATTCCAACATCTTCAAAATAAGCTCTTAACTCTTGACTAGTGAATTCGTGCCGTTGTATGTTCTTACAACCCTACGGAGTTTGAAGAAATACTTGAATTCGCTTTGAAAGGTGATGATGAGGCTTGGTGCTTCGTATTTTGATCTCAGAAACTTAACCCATGTATATCTTGAATAATCATCGACAATGACAAGAATATACTTTTTCCCATTAATGCTTTCAACTCTCATTGGGCCACATAAGTCCATGTGCAACATATGCAACTTTTCTTCCGAACTAGGTACGGTTTTGGGTTTATATGATGCTCTTTTGCTTTTTCCTTGTTCGCATGATGGACATAAGTGATCCTTGGTGTATTTGAACTTTGGAAATCCGTTGACGATGTTGTCTTTGGCAATTTTGTTGATGGTGTCGAAATTGAGATGGGATAACCGTCATGTGCCACAACCGGACTGTGTTCAGATGCTCGTGTCATTAGACATATTGGTGATGAAGAGGCCATTTGATTGATGTCGATAGCATACAATTTTGTATCACGATTCCCAGTTAAGAGATCAGAGCCATCCAAGTTTCTAACGAAGCAAGCATTTTTCCTAAAAGCAACCTCTAAATCGCATCACGAAGCTGCCCGATGAAAACAAATTGTGTACCAACCCTTCGACATAGTAAACCCGAGTGATCAAATAATTTCCAAAAGGTAGATCTCCATAACCCATGATAGCTGCTACATGATCATTTCCAAAACGTACGGTTCCCATGAATTTCCGAAGAAATTGATCGCAGCTTGATTCCGGTCATGTGCTTGTAGCAACCCGAGTCGACGATCCAAAGACAAATTTCGATAACCTGCCAGTAATAGAAAAAGAATATTGTGGAAACCGTTTTGATTTTGGTTCCTTTGGGTTAGAGGTAAAATCCTTATCACACTCAAAGAGGTTTTCTACAGGGAATTCTGGTTTATCACTCATTTTACCATTCTGGAGTGTGAAAGTTCTACCGGTGGGTTTCCAAATATCATCCCTATAGTATACACTATAGTTCCTGTCAGTAGTGTAAAGCCTAAGTTTTGCAACTAGTCTTCCTACTCGTTTAGCGTAAGATCTTTTTGGGACGTTCTTCTTAACAGGCTTATCATTCACATTCTTAGAAACACAATCATCTTGAACATTAACTAAAGATTTCTTGCAAGTTAAACAAAGAGATTCAACACAATCATTAGACTTAGCAAGTTTCACAGGTTCAGTACATTCAGATGAAATGTCTTTCTTATTCAAAAGCGGTAAATTCCTAGGGTGTTCTTCTACTTTCTTCTCTTTATTCAAGGTACTACTCCTAGAGGCAGTCGAGACTCTATTGTTCCTTGTATTGCTCTTAGGCTTTAGTCTGCTGCTCCTAGAGGTGCTTTCTAGTCCTGTAGAAGGTAAGGCACACGCATTAGGATTCACATTTTTATCAAGGGAGGTGGTTTCAGCTTTCCTAGTCTCTTTAGAGTGCTTTTCTAAAATTATGTCGTTTGTTCCATATGTTTTAGATGTGGAGGCAGACGCATTAGTGGTACTCATCTTAAAAAGGCCGGAGCTAAAACTTTTGGTTTCTCGATAACCGCTTTTCCTTTATCAACATGTTGTTTAGGTAGGGCAGGTGGAGTGGCTGGTTTTGATGAAACATTTTTCTCATTGACTTTTGGAGGAGGCATAGAAACAGACATTTTGGTTTGGAAACCGATTTGGGAACATTTGCTTTCTCCGCAGTCAATGGTTTTTTAATCACAGTATTCACTGCCTTTCCTTTTGACTTTCCAGCTGAGCCCTCAAAAGATCATTTTTCACTTTCATGTCATTGTAGGCAAGCTCATACGACAGTTTGTCATACTTGCATTCCTCAGTTTTTCGATCAAGTTGTTTAAAATATGATACATTTTCTTTTTCAAGTTTTTCAAGGGCTTTTTCATATTTTGAAACAATTGCGGAGGTCTCATACTGGAGTCTTTCATGATCTTCAACAGAATATGTTTGCAAAATGATGGACATAATATCAGTAGTCAGAACATCTTCGAAGAGAGAATCATTCAAATTTTCCAAAACTTTGATGTGTTCAAAACATTCATTAGCTTGCTTTACCAGGGATTTATGGTCCTTGACAAAGTCAGCTGTTTCTTTCAAAAACGCTTGTTCAAAATGAATTACCCTCGCACTGATGCCAGTTAACGGAGGTTCAATTTGAGTTTCAAAAAACTTTTTCTGTTCATTATCAAAACTAGTGAACCAGATGTTTGTTGTAATGTTGGTTTTAGTTTTAACAGTGTCTTGAAGATACCCAATTCTAGTTTTAACGTCATCTAAAATGCTTCTAGCATCACTTGTGTTAAAAGGATTGTTTGAAGACATTTGTTCGATTTTCGAAAGAGATTTGGAAACTATAACTGGTTTTGAAACTGATTTTGAAACAGGTGTTGACACTTTGTTTGAAACACTTGGTTTGGTGGAAAACGTTGATTGAGAAACAAACGAAATACCATTAATTTTGTTCCATTTGTTATAATCAATTGGTTTGATTTCCGGATGTTTTTGTTTCATTTTTGATCTACTCTCCTCAGATAGTTCCAACGTTTCAAGAGAATCATGCACAATTATGGGTTCATGAAAAGGTTTTCCAATGTTCAACACATTCCGTTCTTTCTGAGCTTTCTTGAGGAAACCAGGAGGTGAGTTACCAAGAGCCATTTTATGAGAAGTATGAAAAATCGGATTTACTTGATTAGAAAGCATCTTGTTTGTTTTAGCGGAATGACCCGTTGTAAGAAGTAAATTATCCAATTTTTGATAGTTTCATTTTTATCCAGAATTTCATCAAGAATAGAATCTTCTCGTTTTGAAAAATCAGCAATCAACTGTTTCTTCTCTTTTTCAAGATCAGAAAACAGTGCTTTTTGTTTAAAAATTTGGTTGTTTAATTCAGAAATTTCCTTGTTTAAAGATTTTATTTTCAAATTCAGATTCACATCAAGTGTATCATATTTGAGTTGCAATTGTTTTTCTCTTAAAACAGAATCTCGATAACCAATTTCTAATTCTGAAACTTTGTTTGTATTAAATTCAAAAGCTTTGGCGTGCTCCTTGTAACTCTCAAGCTCAGCGGTCAATTTCTTATTCGCGGCCTTAACTTCCCGATTGACCTTACTCACTTTTTCAATTTCAATGCCACAGTTATTGATTAATGATTCAAAATAAGCACGTGTTTCCTCATCAGTCTCAGTATTTTGTGCCACACAACCTCCACTAGGATCCACATCTGGAGTTTCGGAGTTAGTATTGCTACAACTCGGATTGTCCAGATATGTATCATAAGTAGGTGCCGGGCGTCCAGAATCTGTGTCGTCATGAGTAAACACATCAAATATGACATTGTTATAGCATGGATCAATGATTGGTACCTCGATACTGCGTTGGGTCATAGACAGGGAAGTGCGTCGTCGAGTCAGTGTCGTACTTAGTCTCCTCAAGATTTGCCATGAATATGCAGTTCGCATTGATTTCCTCGAGGTCTTCCAAATCATCCATAATAGCCATAAAGTCATGTTCCTCAACACTCAACTGAAATCCAGCGCGTTCCTTTTGTACCAACAGGATAGTTTTCTGAAGATACTCAAGATCGTTCTTGTGCGGCTTAGTAGGACAATTCCTTGCCATGTGACCCATTCCTTGACAGTTATAACACTTAACCTGATTACCCTGATTCACATTTCCATGATTCCCAACGACTTGCAACATTCCGATTCTGTTACCCACTTGCTCTATTCCCAACATTCTGTCTCATTTGATTACCACGATATGGAACCTGATTACCCATACGAAATCCAGTAGCATATCCTTGCTGATTCCCAATAACTCCAACCATTTGTCCTTGATTACCCATATTCACACCCGGTGTGCAATTTGCCTGTGGAGTGTTTGACGAAATCCTTTGGTTGTTGTTAGTTGGTGTGGAATAGCGACTTTGGAGTGCGTTACCCAATAAAGAGTATATATGTTGCAAGGTTCGGGTCGGTGATTCCTTGTTCTGGTATTGTTGATCTAGATAGAATTGTTGTTGTGGTTGTGGAATGTATTGCTGCAAGTTGTTGTTGTTGGAAGATGATGAAGCTTGTTGTTGTGTATTCACTGAAGGTTGAGTCTTTGCAATAAGTGCCAATGGATCATGATTCTTTGCCAATCTTTCTTTCCTGACGTCATTGACTTCAACTTGGTTTTGTTTCAGAAAATCATTCAGTTGATCAAAGTTCACCTGATGAAGGTCTTTTGTTTGGTTGACAATAGTTACATATCGTCCCCATTCTTCTGGAAGATTGTTCAGGAACTTGATGTTTTGAACGATAGTTCGGGGTGTCAACTTGTTTCTGATTAGCTCATTCATCAAAGTACAAAACCTTCCATAGTAGGATTCAATGGATTCTCCTGGAGTTGAAGTAAACTTTTCCCATTCAGTTAGCAGCTTGTTCTCCATGTCTTGTTGACCATTTCTGTTCCCATGACAAAGCGTCTAACACGTTCCCACATATCGAAAGCAGTTTCACAACTTCTACAGCAGAAAAAATATCTATTGGTAAACCCAGTTGGACAATATGAATTGCCATGTCATCTGCATCGACTTGTTTCTGATCCTCTTCATGTATTCGATTCATTTTGAAGACAAGAGGATGGTGGGACGGGAGGTGTTGCGTTAGGATCTCCAGGGATATGGACTTGTCGAGGCTTGAAGGGTCCATTCTGAATGGATTGAATCATCAGTTTTCCATTCGGTTTGGTCTTGATGTAACGGAGCATACGACTTGTCCATTGAAGATAACCACCTTTTGCCAACATAGGAGGACGGTTTTCGGCACCGGCTGCATGAATGTCTTGTTGAGTTGCCATTGATGAAGGTATGATATGATAAAGTTGATGTAGGATCGATTCAACGATAAAGGAGTTGTGGTTGATGAAGATTAAGCCCGGTTGAGGTGTTTCTGAAAGTCGTACTCGTAACCTTGGTTCTAAAAAATTTTCGCCCAAAATTTGAAATTCACTATAAAAATCAATTCTAAGGTCGTATGAAAAATTTGAGTTATGACAATTTTGACGCCAAATTTGACCCGAAAATTTTGAATTTAGGCCCAAAAATTTGAATTTTTTACCAAAATTTTCACAGTTAAACCAAAATTTGAATTTCGCGTAAAAATTGAACGTTTAGTCTCCTCTAAAAATTAAATTTTACTCAAGTTTTCCCGCCAATTTTTTTTTAAATGAAAATGAAGAGCTTAGACGTAGAAACACGAAGTTACGAGTAGACGATGCTTAGGCGTAGGATCTTATGCGTAGGATCTTAGGCGTAGGATCTTATGCGTAATCAGCTTAGGCGTAGGAATCCTTATGCGTAAACAGTATCTAACGCGTAACCTTAAGCTTATGCGTAGACAAAAAGTTACTCGTAAACCTTACGCGTAATTGTGAAGTTATGCGTAGAGTTACCTGTAAGCTTTTAGCTTATGCGTAAACTATGGTTAAGAACAAAAAATCCTTTACACTGTCACAGCGTAAGGGATATCCACAAGTCGAAGTGTTCCACACACTTATCCAAGTGAGGGAAGCACTGAGTAACTGTTATAGCTCGAAGATTCTTCACCAAAATGTTATGCGTAGAAAACTAGGGTTTTGACTTTTTGACTTCTACGCGTAAGAAATTTCCAACGATTCAAATGATTTCTTTTGCACAGATAGCCTTAAAAACACTCGAATAACCAAAAAATGTTGACCTTTTTCACCCAAAGTGCTTAGAAAAGTTACGAGTAGAAATGACCAACGAACCAAATACGAGTTCAAAAATGAAGAAAAACACGTAAAGCTTCGAACTTTTTGCAAAAAACTAAAACTTTAGCACCAAATAAACCTTAAACCACAAGAATCTTGAATTTTTAAGTGCAAAAATTAAAGCTTTAAGCGTTTCAAATATGTAAAACTAGAGCTTGTACGCGTAACCCTTCAAAACAAACACAAACACTCCTAAACCATTGTTAGGCGATTGATACCAATTGTAGGACCTTACTTTTATCAACCTTATCACAAACCCAACACGTACACAAGTATAACCACGTTAAACCAGACACAAACGTTATGCTTAGAATGAATAAGAAGAAAGGAAAGATGGTGACTTGAATGATATGAAATCCGTTATTTGAGAGGATAAAGATAAACACAATATGTTGTATATTCCAAAGAAAACACACACACACACACACTTTCAAGCACACCCCTCAAATGACCATTTGAGGGGTATTTATAGTACAAGTAACTTAAAACCCTAAAAGGCTTTGCTTGGGCTTTTCGTGGGTTGGACATGGATTGGGATTTGGATACTTAAGCTTCAAACGGCTAGCATAATCATAACGCCTAGCCATTTAGCTTAGTCCAATCCACGAGCCCGTTGACTATTCTATCACGATATCTAACACACGTTACAAAGTTCCTAATCGTGAATGACCATCACTTCTAATAAAACTATTAAGGCTAACATGAACATTGGTATAAGTCAGAAATTCCTACAACCATTCTTCCACCTAAACATCATAAACCATTAGGTAGGCCACGAAAGAAAGGAACCAGGGCTTTTATTGAAAATGATAATAGTGACAAAACCAGTAACTTGTCACAGTTTAGTAAGAGTGTGGTTTGTGGTATTTGTGGCAATGCTGGACACAACTAGAAAACATATCTTGGGCAAGGAGGTGTAACAGGAAGTCAAGGCACTACACAACAGTCTCAAAAAACAGGTTCATCCCAGCCAAAAGTTACAGCAAAGAAGAAGGCAAAGGTTACAGGTGACAACTGTGAAGGTAATGATCAACCAAGTGTGGTCCAGTCTCAATCTGGAAGTCAAGTTGATGCTGCTTCTGGTGGGTCTCCAAAACAATTTTGGACTAAGACCAAGATTATAGCAGCAAAGCTTTCTTCACCACAAAAAAATGCTGGTTTAGCATATGAAAGCCAATGTTATCCATCGAATATGTATTCCCCTAAACATTATTTGATGTGTTTAAACAATGTATGTTTCTGAACTTTGTAGACTACAAAATTTTATGCATTTGGAAATATATCCATTTGCGTTATGTATGAAATCATGTCATGTTAGTGTATGGGTTAAATTGTGTTTTTATTGTATTGTTTTTATAGAGTCTTCATACATCTGTGTTTTGAGTTGGATACTGTTATTCTATTATCACAAACACTAATGAAGGATCAAAGATGGATGAACAACACCATATCAAGTTTATGTTGATACTCAGAAATGGTGTCGGTTCACCCATCCTTGAGACTTAATACGTCTATGAATCCTGGATCTGTTGAACTTGGATCGGGGTTTTGAGTTGGATACGGTTATTCTATCATCACAAACAGGAATGAAGGATCAAAGATGGATGAACAACACCATATCAAGTTTATGTTGATACTCAAAAGTGGTGTCTGTTCATCCATCTCAGATCATTCATGCATCTTTGATACTTGTAGTTGTGTTATGAGTTTGATCATTTTACTAAGGTGTGGTTTGAAATGGATAATAATTGTGTGGCAACTGATGTGGGTTTGATCATTTATAAGGGGTAGGAGCAAGTATTAAAGGCATAACACTCATAAGGACTAAAGCATAAAAGTAAAACTACTTATACTGTAGAAGGACCAAAGTACATCTAAACTTGACTTTTCAAAAGTCAACCATCACCACAAATCTACTTACAGGGACCATACATACCATCGACTCAAAAGGCAAAAAACCAACGACATTGGTAACCCACTAGATAAACCATATACAGACGACAATGATGAGTATCCAGGAGAAAACACAGAAGTTCCTCAGTCGGCAGAGTTTCTCCTTCTCAAGAAGGAGTTCAGCTAGGGTATCTGCTTGAGTAGCCTCTAGCTCATTTGCCCTGGCGACTGCGTCTATAGTCTCCATGGTCTCGCCGATGAGGGCTTGTTGGCATTCTTGCAACGCCGCCTCAGTTCGGTGGATGTGCCTTTGCAAGTAGAGGAACACCTCCCTTGCTCTAGTCTTCTGTGGTGGATCCAACCACCCATTGATGGGACACCTAGATCCCTAAAAAATCAGAAATCAAACGTTTGAACACACTTAAAAGCTGACTCCAAGATGAAACTATTAACTTAACATGTTAAATAAAAAAAATACAAGCATTATCATGTACAAGACTAGCCAACCTGAACAGGATAAGCATAGTAACGCCTGCCGGCGTTGACATTTTTCCAGCAAGTTTTAACTACAGTCAGCCTACCACAAGCACAACGACCCATTATTCAAAGTAGATCGGAAAAATTAAGGATAAGAATTTTTTTTTGGACAGGAGACTTTAGGGATGAGTGGTGAATATGAGTTGCTTTTATTAGGCCCTAGTTACTGTAGCACCCACAAAAATGTGTATCGAGCACGCTTAATTGAAATGTGGAAATGACAATTATGCCCTTGGACTAATGACAAATCTAACGCCATCTGAAGTCCTTGACTAACGGCAATATGGTCAAAGGACCTGTAACGAGTATAAAACTTGAAATAGGGACCCCCAACGATGAAAAGGCTGAGTTTTGTCCCATCGCGAAGCGTTTTGCCAAGTTTAGGGACCAACGGTGTATTTTAGTCTTTTAATTATAAGGATTTACTTTATAAAGAATTATTTAATATACCCTTAAATGACTTTTATATGATAAATAAAGTTGTAATTATTTGTAACAACGATAGCTTAAACTAGTGTTGTTGCTTACTTGCTTTATATCTAGAAGCGAATACAAGTTTTTAGTTATGAATCGTGAATATTAATAGACCAAAATATATACAACTATTAGATAATTTTAGCTTTTGTTTATACTTAGTATATCGATGACAACATTAATTAGTACTTTGGCTTATGTTCCATACTAATGTTGGACTTAGTACGAAAATGTTATTGTTGGTTTTATTACTGTTAAAATAATTTAATTTGGTTTTCAAATGTGGTTTTAGTTTTTATTATTTTATTATAAATATATATATTTCGATGACTTTGTCTATCAAATACAATATTTTGGTATACATTCAAGTTTTTCAAGCCAAGCTCAAGCTTTGCTAGAAACTTATTCAAGCCAAGCTCAAGCCTGGATAATTAAAGCTTGACAAGCTATCAAGCCAAGCTCAAGCCTGCTATTTTTGTTTCAAGCCAAGCTCAAGCCTTGTCGAGCTCGAGCTCAGCTTTACTCGATTACACCCATAACTTTAACGCTATGCACAATGGTGATCAAAGACGACATTGATTTTTTCTGCCACATCAGCTTTCTCTCTTCAGCGATTTTCAAACGATCTAATATTCACAACAACGACATTCTTATTTTTTTATTTTTATTATTAGTAGTTCTTTTAAATTAATTCTTTTTTTAAATTAAAATTTTGTAGAAATACGTGTTTACTTTCTACATTACACGTTTTCTATTATATAAACGTGTCACCATGCAAGTAGACCATCTAAAATGTGATAACTATATACAGTGTGTTGGTCATTTCCTGCAAATATCAAAGTTATAAATTCAACACACTCCTCAAAATGCATGTATACTACACGTAGATCATTGTTGCAAGAAAACAATCTTGCTCAATCATATGGTATCCAAACTTTCAAACACACAAACCATATGGTATCCAACTTTCAAGTCATGCATGCTAACATCTCTTTGTCTCCAACTTGCAAGCCAAACTACAACATAACACTTCGTCTCTCCATCTTGCAAGTTCCAGCCATACGGTTTCTCAACACCACTCGCCATGATCTTGAATGAAACTTGCTATGTAGTGTTAAAATAAAAAAAAAAAAGTTTTGTATTAAAAGGAGATTTGTTTGTTTTTTTTGTGAGTAAACAATCGGTCAAAAATTCGACCGAGTATGGCTTGGATTCGCTTGGCGACCGACGCTCCACAACGGCCCGACCATGGACGACCGATCGGTCGATCGACCTTGACGACCACCTTTGTGCATAGCCTAAAGACATGAAAATCTTAAGTAGTTTTTGATATTTTAATTCCGTTAAGAGTAAATTGCAAAAACCTGAGTGTATGATATGTCCAAATTGCAGGTGCAATTCTTGCCTTTTTAAAATTGCAAGTACTGTCTTTATAAGATACCTTTTATGCGGATACCGTCCCTACTCAAATGTGAAATGACTGAAATTCCTTTGCCTTCAATGTGTTAATTTTAACCATTGTAGTTAGTTCACATTCGGGCAAAGATGATATCCTCACCAAAGGTTTCCCACAGGGATGTTATCTGCACTTTTAATAAGGTAATGACTGAGTCTACAATTTTTCTTTGACTTATCTGTTACGCCTTTGCATTGATTTACTCCCAAACACCTGCTAATGAGGGGAACACCTAGGTATCTCATAGGTAGAAATACTTGCAAAAGGCATTATGGATAAGACTTCTTGTTCCTCAGCTTCACCCTTACTACCAAAGAAGACAATGCTCTTTTGAAAGTCGAGATGTAATCAAGAGACCTTACTAAACTCATCCAACACTTTATTAATCATTCTAACTGATTCACTATCACCATGGCATAAGACAACGAATCATCATCAAAACACAAGTGAGTAATCTTCATATCATTACATCCTTTATGATACTTGAAAGTAACAATGTTCTTGATTCTTCTTTTCGTTAGAAAATTAAAGATTCCGTCATTTATGTGAAAAGTTAAGGGGACATTGTATCTCCCTATTTTAACCCTTTAACACTTTTAGTGTAACCATGCCTTTCACCATTCACATTAATTGAGAAAGATGAAGTAGTAACACATGTCATAATTCACTTCACCATCTTGTTTGGGAACCCAAACTACAATGAAATTGTCCTTAAGAACCTCCAATCTACCATGTCATAAGCTTTATGCACACTAATTTTAAAGGGGCAATTGCATATATATCCTTCCAAAAGTATATAATTACGTATATATCCAACCAAAATAAAAAATTGCATATATATCCTTCTTAAAAAGGAGGTGATACTCACACCACATTTTTTGATTCTTTCACCACCTTTTATGCATTACAGTATTGTACTGTACATACCAAAGATCATTTAAGGATAAAAGATCTTTTACATACCAAGGGATCAATTTCCACCATCTATCTTCCATCCATTTTTATTTAATCTAATGGATGAGATTAATCATAACAATTTAAAAAACCCACTTTCATCATTTTTTTTTCCAAATATTAGTATTTTTCAATCGTTAAGCGAAAAAAATATACCATTACGACAACATTTAATTATCTTTCTATAGATAGGCACTTTGATATTTTACATTTTACATTTTTTTTATTTTGCATTTTTTTCGTTTTTTTCGTTACTGAAATTTGCATGAAAAAATCACATGTGATTAAACACTAATTTGAATATCACATGTTATATTAGTGTTAAATCACATATGATAAATTTGAATATCACATGTGATATTAGTGTTAAATCACATTTGATAATATATCATATGTGACTTAACACTAATATCACACATGCGATATTTTATATCATATGTGGTTTAACACTAAATATCACAAGTGATATTCAAATTAGTGTTTAATCACATGTGATTTTTCATGCATATCTCATATTCGAAAAAAAACGAAAAAAAAGACGAAAAAACTTGAAAAAAATGTTTTTTTTTTTCTTTTTTTGAAAGTATATCAAAGTTTCCGTCTATAGAAAGATAATTAAATGCTAGTCTTGATGGTGTAATTATTTTCACTTAACGATTAACGGTTTGAAAGATATTTAAATTATAAAAAATAGGTGAAATAATTAAATGTTTTTAATCTCAACCATTGATTTCTTTTTATAGATAGAGGGTGAAGATGAGTCTCTTGTTATGTGAGAAAAGTTTTGTATGTAAAATAATCATCAAAACTAAATATAACATATATGTCCAAATGATAAATTTAAATTCAATTAAAAATTAAAAATATATCATCTTTATCTTTTTATACTACATTGTCCATTATACCCTTAATGATGATCAATTATTATCATTCTTTCCCAACATCACATTTCTCAAAAATAAATACTTTTAACTTTTGTAGCAAGATTGATGGCCTAATATCATCATCTCACAGGATAGCGAAACACTCATAGTGATAGATTCTCATCTCGCAAGAGTTGCAAACCATCGCAGTTCTCTATTGGACACAGTTACCGAATCAACCATCAACTACAACCGTGTAACATCATTCCTTTTTTCTTGCCTCTGTTTTAGCCCGCCATCCCTACGATTAGCAACGAAGACCACATCTCTTACATGTATCTTCTGACAGTAAGTGATTTTGGATAGAAACCTTGAAAACATGAGATACAATGATTAAATTTTTATAGATTTGGGTGGGAATTGATAAGGAACTTTTGGGTTTTGAAAGAATTAAATTTTATAATTGTTGGTTAGAATGGAATGTGTTGGTCACGGAATAAAAAAGAAATAATGAATATGTTCGCCAATAAGATGTTTGGGATCTAACATGGAAGTACAATTCTGTTTGCGTAATGGTTGAGAAAAGTAAATGAGCAAGGCTCTAATTGTCAATTTGAAATAAAGAGACATATATAATTTATCTTTGGTGTTTAGTATATATAAATTTACTATTTGGACATATATGTTATATTTAATTTAAAAAAAAGACATATATATATGGTATATATATATATATATATATATATATATATATATATATATATATATATATATATATATATATATGCAATTTTGGTTTTGCTCGAATGTATACGTAACTATAGACTTTTGAAAGGATATATATACACCCTCAATTTTAAAAGAGCATCTCTTGATCATCTTTGATCATATACATGTATTATACAAGAGTAATAAATTTATTTTGACACACGATGTGAAAAACTAGAAGGGAGAGTTGAATAGTTTTGCCCGATGTTAAAACTTCGTTTTAAAGTTTTTAGATCGACTTATGTCAATCCATTTAGATCGTGTGTTGGATATTGATAGATGGACATATAAATAAGTAATGCAAGAAATAAAGAGTAAAGGAACACAAAACCACGATACGAGTATTTATAGTGGTGCGGCTACAGGACACCTTCCTTGCCCTACTCCATCCCAAGTACCCAACTCGAGAGTTTTTAAGCACTACACAACACAAGCTCCTTAATGTGGTGGAAAAGCCTTCACAACGTCGCCTACACTTTATCTAGTACAAGGCTAGACACCGAGTTCTTCCACGAGGTAGAACCAAACCTATCACAACGTCGCCTACACTTTATCCAGTACAAGGCTAGATACCGAGTTCCATGTCACAATTCTCAATTTCCGGTCATTTTGCAAACTCTAAAATTTTTTACTATTCATCTCGGGAATTTACTATTCATCGGTTACTATTCATCATTTTACTATTCATCGTTTTTGAAGTCGATTTGATATTTTGAGAGGTTATTTAAAAATTTTACTATTCACAAAACACTATTCATTCCCGGAGAAAAATTTATATTCAGGATTTTTATTCATCATTTTTCGTAAACTAGGTTTGCCAGTATCAAATTCGCGTAACCGTAAGGGTTTAGCCGCGTATTCATGGAACATCATTGAGAACATTTCATATAGACTAGAGTTAGTATGGTACATCTTCCGTACATCATCATCATATTAGTCATGCGTAGTTTGCATATTTCATTAACGTATATTTCTATAAATAAACGCTATCGCATAATCATTTATTTTGAATAATTGATCCGACACTTCCAAAAATTATCCTAATATATTTTTATACTCATTTTAAGACTACAAAAATTATATTATTAGTTTACCGGATGTTTTAAATTTATTATATATATAAATTGTTATATATAAATATTTACGACGGTTTTCGTAAATTCAACTCGATAATTATTTATTCACTCAATTCTTGCGAGAAATGTATTTTTATAATTTTTATGACTTCGATATACTTTTATTTTGTTCGTTAAAATCTATTTCTAGCTACGCTTCACTAAATACTAATTATATTTACCAATTACACATTATACTTAAACTTAAAATACATTTAACTACAAAACTTATCAAACCCTCCCTAATATTACCCCTTAGCCGACCCCCCTTAGTCACCATTTGTAAAAAAAAAATATCTTTACTTACTAGTATGTACACATATACATTATAGACTAGATAT
>OU343218.1:151023216-151244312 GCA_910596185.1 Chrysanthemum makinoi
TGAATTTCGTTTGATACAAGCATCATAGTTTACTTATTTTAGAATAGTGTTGATACCTATAAGAATTAGAGATACAATATATCTTTTAACTTTTTTTACCAACAATCATTTTGGCTACGAGAATTATGGAAAGAGAATAAAATGGGGAAACATATACATAAACCGTCACAGTACACACAAATACACATACACAAAAGGTGCATGAAAACTTTATCGCCAGAAGAGGAAAAGGATTCTGAGAAAACATGAAGCGAGTGGTTGCTCACCCGGAAAGATAACCATTCACACATCGACTTGGCACACATGGATATGACTAAGACCTAAATATCGCCTTACTAATAAGAACATGGTTTTATGGCTAAATGTGGAATCTCATAAATACTCTTGATTAATGCATTACGCGTATTAAAGTTAAAGTAATACATTCTCTGTCTTAAAATAACGGTTCATCGATAAAACATAAAAAAAAAATCAACATTACAACTTTTTTTGATTTATAGTTTCACACTTAGCTAACTAATTTATAAATTATTTAAAGTTTCTAATAATAACCTTAAGTGAGGTTAAAATGGTAAACTTGATTCAAATTACATATTTTTTGAAATTAGTCAATTAATTTATGACAATTTAAATAGGAAATGTTAACAATAAACTTGATAAGGAGATTATCGGTTTGGTGACTTGTTGAGAAATGTTCACATGAGGTCTAAAAAGCATAGCTATGTGTTTGTGGCTAGGGCTCACAAACATTCAACTTGACTTTCGGTTTTTTTCAACTTGAGACAATCTCTTCCTGCTAGGAACGGTGACTGACATTGTTGTAATGTGGTCTTGTTAAATGGAGTATTACGGGAAAGCATATTTTAAGCATTTTAAAAAGAATTTTGTATATAAGTTATGGATATTTTTAAAGTGATAAATATAGAAATAAGTTATGAGATAGGAAAAAATGTGTTTATTTAGCAGTAGTTAATTTCATTGCGTGAAAGCGATCCCGATTTTCTATCTCAGTAACTTTTGCATTATGCGACAATGAAGGAAACACGTGTTTGTTAAATTCTAGAAAAAAGGAGAAATATACAAAACCGTCGGTTTTGGATCATTGAGTCAACTTGGTCATGTAAAATTGACGGTTCAATCAGGTTCTCAAATAAGTAAAAGCTGGTCACTTTTGAGTACGTCACATGTCCGATTTTCGATTCAACCTGGTTGAATGATCGAGTGAAACGGGTTTTAAAATGTTTATTGAATAATTGGAACTTTTTGTAAATTTTGTGATAACAAATAGAGGATGGAAGAATTTTTATCCTATCTAACCATGTCGATTGTCTAGGTCAAATAAGGGTTAAAAAACAAGAACTTACGTGTCGAAAGCCAACACTCCCACGTGTCAAAACCACATCTCATGAAACCCACCGTTTGATGGTTGTTGGTAACGTAGCCTAACCATCGTCAAATCCTAGATAATCTCTCACATGTTTTTCTTCCGTCTAAAATCAACAATCACTCTTTTTATGAAATTACGAAAATACCCTTCTCTCTCTTCTTCCATCCTCCGAGCATATTCCACAAATCGATCCCATATCTCTCCCATAATAATCCCAAAATTTATAGCCTTTAAATAAGGGATTATTTGTCTTCTCATTTCTTGATTTTGGTTCTTGATTTCAATTTTCAGATCAATTTCAAGGTGATTTTAATCATACCCTTTTCATTTTTTCTAATTTCAAGATTTGGGTTTTGTTTATTTTTCGTTAATTTGGTGTAATTTGTTAAATTTGTTCATGGGTTTGCTTCAAAATGTTGAATTTTTATGTTGGATTATTTGTTTGTTCATGAATGTATATGCATTGTTAATCAGGATCATAAAGTTTTGATTTTTATGATGGATTTTGATATGGGTGTATGTAAATTTTGTTGCTTTTTACTTGATTAGTTATATGTAATAAGTTTCCCTAGTTTGAAATAATTTGTTGTTTTTATGATCCTGCGAAAAAGGTTAAAAATTGAGATCGAATTTTATGCGATGTGATGATAAAAAGGTTAAAAATTTGGGGTTGATTGTTGATAAGAGATTTTTTTTATTTTTTAAAAGGGTTTATTTATGTGTTTGATTCAGAATGTGGAATTGGTTTGTTAATAATGTGATTTGTTCAGGATCATAAAGTTTTGATTTTCCTGGTAGATTTTGATATGGGTATATTTAATTTGATATAAAGTTTGTTGCTTTTTTATTTGGTTGGTTATAAGGAAGTTTTAGTTGTTGCATTTGGGTATATACATATTTAAGAAATGAGAATAAACTATAAATTTGTGATCCTGCGTTTTTAAGGTATGAATCGAGATCAAATTTGATGATAAGAAGGTTAAAACTTAAAACTTTAGGGTTGAATGTTAGTATCAAGTTGTATACCTTTCATTGATTATTCGGTGTTGTCTATTGGTGAAGTTGTAAATTAAGCAACAAAAATTTGTGGTCTGATGTCACTGTCTAATATCTGGTACACACGTTGTTGCTTAGATAAGATCATCTTTTTGTAGAACAAACAATTAAGTCCTCAGATATTGGAATGGTCAGAAAATGAGTAATGTTTGGAAAATAGTTTCGTCATGCATTTGTTATTGATAATCAGTCAAAGAATGACCTGTATTCTTTGTATTATAAAAACCTGTGCTTAGTTGTTTGATTTCTGATCATTTGTTTACTAACTTCTCTGTTGCTGGATTTTGTCAGAATATGTGATGGCGCTTTTGTGAACGGTTTTAGTTAGTCGGTCTGCATTTACTGTAAAATGGCGTTATGCGGTTACATGACGTTTTGCAGTTCCGATATTTTCTGAAGCCTAATCTTTAAGTTACCAAATATAGTAGTGGGATTTAGATATTCGGCTCTTTAAAAAAAAGAAAAAAAAATATAGTAGTAGTTCGATTTATAGTAGTGTTGCGAAAAGAGTCTGTGGGTAGTTATGGAACAGCTAAACACTAATTATAGTCCAAGACAAAACATCCAAACCCCTGGTCGTGAAGTCCGGCAAGTGGGTCCTCCAAAGATTTATGGTTGGCGGTGCATGGTGGGTCTGTCGCTGATGTAGATTCAGCCTTGGTGTTGCTCAAGAAAAGTGGTGGAAATATCAATTCAAGAAATGCTTTTGGCCTTACTGCTCTTCATATTGCAACATGGAGGAATCACATACCGGTTATCAAACGATTACTAGCAGCGGTGCAGACCCTAATGCTAGGTGCGTTAGTCTTCTCATCTTTTAGATTTTTTTTTAATGTCAAATCTATGGGTGAAAACAAAGATCGTAAAAGGATCATACATCAGACTAAAGTTTATACCTTTAAATGAAACTCACAATTATCTGTTTTTTTTCCTTGTTATGAAATTCTTGAGTTAATTTTCAGGATGGGGAATCTGGATGGAGTAGCCTTCACCGAGCTCTGCATTTTGGTCATTTGGCGGTGGCTAGTATTCTTCTCAAGAATGAAGCTTCTGTTGCAATTGAGGACTCGAAATCACGAACACCTGTCGATCTCCTATCCGGGCCTGTGGTGCAGGCTAATGGCAATGGAGATGGTTCAGGTACTTTAACAAGCACACCTTGTAATCATCATTGATACGATGGGCTGAATATTTTATTTATATTTGTTCAGTAGTGACGGAGTTGTATAGTTGGGGAAGTGGTGTTAATTATCAACTAGGGACTGGGAATGCTCACATACAGAAGTTGCCTTGCAAGGTTGATTCACTTCATGGTTCTTTTATCAAGTTGATATCTTCGGCTAAGTTTCATAGTGTGGCTGTTAATGCTCATGGTGAAGTTTACACTTGGGGATTTGGGCGTGGTGGTGCTTGGCCACCACCCTGATTTTGATATTCACAGGTAACACATGTTATGTTATTTTTATGATATTGACGTAGAAGGGAGGGGCTGTGGCGTGCTTTTGAACGTGTTAATGGGATATTGCATAATGAGAATTAGATATTCAACTATAGTAAAATGAGCTGCAAAACTTCTTGTTTGCATGTGATTTGTTGTTTGAAGCTATGATAAAAGAGAGAGATGTTTTGTGAATTGAGAATAGTAGTATTTTTAAAGTAGGTGAAAATATGAAAGTTTCCGCTTAGAAAATAGTTTCTACGATCGACACAAAATTGATTATCTGACTCTAACTAATAGAAGTAAAATCTGTTTATCTAAATATTAAAGTGTTCCAGAACGCAAATCCAAACGCCCCCTCAATACATATCTTTTTGTAAAAATATGGTGTGCAGGTCCCATTGAAGTATTAAACACTTTAACTGAAAATTGGAGATGGGACCGATAGTGTTTATTAACAGAATCATTCTTATCATTGTATCTTTCCTTTGTCAGTGGTCAGGCCGCAGTTATAACTCCCAGACAAGTCACATCAGGGTTAGGGGCTCGTCGGGTCAAGGCAATTGCAGCGGCTAAACATCACACGGTTGCTGCTACCGAGGGTGGTGAGGTCTTCACTTGGGGTTCAAACCGAGGTAATTAAAAGTTGGAAACTCACTTTTTCTTCAAAAAAGTAAGAGGCTCAATAATTTCTTATATCAATGTATGTTTCGATGATTTGCAGAGGGTCAACTTGGCTATACATCCGTTGACACCCAAGCTACACCACGTAGGGTCAGCTCTTTGAAGTCAAAGATAGTTGCTGTTGCTGCAGCAAACAAACACACTGCTGTAGTCTCTGATTCCGGTGAAGTTTTCACTTGGGGATGCAACAAAGAAGGCCAGCTCGGTTATGGAACCTCAAATTCCAGCTCAAATTACACACCCAGGCTCATTGAATACTTGAAAGGGAAAAAATTTATCCACGTATCTGCAGCCAAGTATCACACCATGGTTCTAGGAGCTGATGGGGAGGTATGTTTCGTTAATCAACAACATTAGATAGAAAAGAGAAAGTATAAGTTCTAGATGCTTATTTGCTATGGATTTGTAGGTATTTACTTGGGGTCACAGGCTTGTTACTCCGAGGCGTGTAGTTGTTGCAAGAATGATAAAGAAAAGTGGAAGCACTCCTTTAAAGTTTCACCGCTCGGAACGTCTTCATGTTGTTTCAATTGCTGCAGGGATGATACATAGCGTGGCTCTTACCCATGATGGTGCATTGTTCTATTGGGTGTCATCTGATCCTGATCTCCGGTGTCAACAGGTCCATCATCATGTTTATCTTATTAATTTGAGGTCCATCGTTGTCAATATCATTATGTTTATTTTAGTTTGTTTCTTGGATGCAGTTGTATTCACTATGTGGGAAAAACATGGTTAGCGTATGTGCCGGAAAATACTGGACGGCTGGAGTCACATCTTCTGGCGATGTTTATATGTGGGATGGAAAGAAAAAGAAAGACGAATTGCCGGTTATAACTCGATTGCATGGTTTCAAACGAGCTACATCAGTTTCAGTTGGAGAGACGCATTTATTGGTGATCAGTTCTCTCTATCATCCTCAATATTCTCTTGGGCCTTCCAACATTGATAGCCGTAGGTGTTTAAAGTCGAAGTTAAGCGAGGACTTAAGCGAATTAGATGAAGATTTTGCTTATAATGATAATGAAATTGATGAAATGACGTCAAGTATGCAAAAGGGTATTACTGAAAACAAGCAAGTACCAACTTTGAAAAGCCTCTGTGAGAAAGTTGCAGCGGAGCATATGGTTGAGCCAAGGAGTGCTTTACAACTTCTTGAAATCGCAGACTCACTAGAGGCACATGATTTAAGGAAGCATTGTGAGGTGAGTAATTTTTAATATCTTTTTTGGGTCATATATATATATTCAAGCCTTGTGAACCTTTGTAGGAAATTGTAATCCGTAATCTTGACTACATCATGACTGTCTCGACACATGCAATTGCTAGTGCTTCACTGGATATTCTAGCGAGCCTTGAAAAATCATTGGATTTAAAATCATCTGAAGCGTGGAGTTATCGTCGGCTTCCAACCCCAACAGCCACTTTTCCTGCTGTTATCAACAGTGAAGAGGATGACAGTGACAATGAGTTTTTCAGGACGCGCGATAACAACAGTGGTGAAAAGTTGGATTCGATGAATCAAAGATTTGATAGCTTCTTGCAACCTTATGATGCTGCAAATCAGGAAATTGGTAAACAAGTTCGTGCTTTAAGAAAAAAATTGCAACAGATTGAGATATTAGAGGAAAAACGTTCCAAGGGTTATCATCTTGATAGCCAACAGATTTCGAAGCTTCAAACCAGAGTGGTGCTGGAGAACTCACTTGTGGAGCTTGGTGTTCCCATCGAGACTATTCAAGCAAAGCCAACTTCTCCTGTTGACCAGAAAGTTGAGCCAACCAAGAAACAGAGGAGAAAGAACAGAAGAAAATCGACACATGGGGAAGAGGTGCTTGTTAGCTTTGAATCTGATGCTAACTTAAATACAGTTAAGGGTTTCACGCCATCTGAACCTTCACAAGTTGACCAGAAGGTAATTTAAAGTACAAATAAACTTGCAATCTTTGAACACATTATTAAAAACTAATATGATGATCTACAGGAGGAGATAGACGACACTGGTGGAATTAAGAATCTGGTTATTGAGGTGTTGACCGATAAATTGAAGAAAGATCTTTCATGTTCTAAAAGTAAGAATCCATCATCGCCAGCATCATCTAATAAGAAAAAGAACAGGAAAGGGGGGCTTTCAATGTTTCTAAGTGGTGCTCTCGATGACACCCCCAAGATTGTTACCCCACCTCTTCCAGTTACACCCAAAAGTGAGGGACCCGCATGGGGTGGTGCAAAAATTCCAAAGGGTCCTATGGGATCTACTTCTCTTCGTGAGATACAGGATGAACAGGGAAAGACACTCAGAAATCAACCTGTTGCCAAAAAGAAAGATCAGTTTGAAGTTTTACCTAATGTGAAAACTGGTGGAAAACTTTCACTGAGTTCATTTTTGCCATCAAACCCGATCCCAATGGGCCCAGGCACGTCGTTGTCGCCTCAGGTAGCTGATACAGAGAAAAGCACCCCACCATGGGCTTCTTCAGGGACCCCACCTCTTAACAGTACTAGTCGCCCGTCTCTTAAAAGTATTCAGTTGCAACAGGTAACGGAGTTGTAGTTTTTAGAAGTTTATAATATAATCTTTATTGTTATTTTCATGAGTTTTTGAATTTGTATTTTCTTTTGTATATCCAGGAGAAAAAACAACAGACGTTGTCACATAGCCCAAAAACAAGTACCACTGGGTTCTCTGTGAATAGTGGTCAGGGTTCGCCATCAGATTCAGCTGGTTTGAACCGCTGGTTCAAGCCAGAGATTGAAGCAACATCTTCTATTCGGTCAATTCAAATCGAGGAAAAGGCTATCAAGGATCTTAAGCGTTTTTATAGCAATGTGAAGGTTGTTAGGAACCAGTCTTAGAAGCATTGGCAGGCTTAGCTTAACCATGACTCATTTTCGCATTCAGTATCTGTAAATCGACTGTAGATAACCTTTTCTAGCTCATTTGTACATTAATTTCGACCTTGCTGAAGTAGCAATCTCCAGTTTACATTGAAATTGTTAATAAAGCTTCTCTAGAGTCGGTTATTGAAGCTCTTTCTGGGCAACTTGAGGTTGTAAATAGCATAAAGTGCCACCTTTACCGTCAAGATTTTGGTGTGTACGGTTGGTTGCACATTGCTTATTTCTTGATTTCGATTGTATTTATTGTAATACCTTTCCCTACTTTAATGAGGCATGTTATGATGTTGTGAGGTAGATGGATTTACGATCTGTCGAGCAGATCTTTTCTTTGTGATGGCTTTCTAGAAAATTAGTTTAGTGTGACCGTGCTTACACAAATTCATGTGGAATAAATCTTCTACTGTTATGGTTGCTAGAATCTCGCAAGGTTCATATGTCTTATTGCAAGTATGTTAACTTCTCTGTTTATATTACTCTTGTGTTTGTATACACTTGTCTGGTCTGCAAATTTCTAAAAAGCTGAAAATTTTGATACGGTTTAGTTTTGTGCATAAAAAGACTGCTGGTTTGATTAAGATTCTTTAATATCATTTTTGGGTGTCTTTTTCTCAGCTACCACATTCTTGGTGTTTTTGTGGTCTTTCGTTAATCTCCTTGCGTGATGTACGTTATAAGAATTTGAATATGCTTAATGTTACCAACTTACAGTAGCGTGTTTTGGTGATTTAAAAGTGAAAAAGGATGAAAACCAAGTAAACGAGTAAGATGAAATATGTATAGATACCGATAAAAGAAATATAGAAAACATAGCTGCCTTAAAACCGAACCCAGTCGGCCTCTAGGAACAAGAATTGAACATGATTCGCTCCTGCTCAGTTTCTGGTTTTAACCAAAACTTAACTGAACAACTTGTGGTCACCATACATGTCTAATCTTACATCGGAAATAGCCGCCATCATTCGATATTCAATTAGTATTTCTGATAGTGTGTGCATTAATTTATCTTGTGTATTCACATTTACTGATTTACATATAATACGTAGTAATTACATTTGGATGTGTTTGAAATCATCTATCCCACATCGGTGGAGTAGCTAAAGTGAAGGAGGCAAGGCTGTGTATAAAACAAGGAGTTGGGGTATGGAAGAAGGTATCTTTGCGCTTGGGGCAATGACGCAGCTAATGAGGTAATAACGTAGCGTCAATTGCTGGTTGAAAACTATTTCCAAACCCCCTCTTCGGCTTTGGGTCTCCCTTAGCTGTCGAGAATTTCTGGAAGGACTCCCTTTCATTAGGGTAAAGTCCTACAATTCTTAGTCTAAACTTTAATTGTTAGTAGTGGAAGAATAATTGTCTGAATGTTTTGTTTTTAAAGATCAATTAAACAATTAGTGTTCCACTATTATCAGTTTATTCGGGCTTCATAATTGTGCTTCTTTAGCTCTTTTTATGAGATACTGTTGATACTTCCGTTCGTATTTTATTTTACGACTAAAAGGTTCATGACAATGCATCGTGGATTAAGGATATACGTTTTTTGATACAAGAGTTCAATCAAATGAAGCTTTTAAGTTTGTTTAGCTATGTTGTGTAGGGTGGTTGCAAGTGAAGTTATTAATTTATTGGTTACTTTAACTAGGGTTGCAATCAAGCCAAGCTTTTATCAAGTGACTCGAGCTTGAGCGAGCTCGATCAAGCGAACTTTTATCAACTCAAGCCCAAGCTCAATCCTAATAAATTGGCTCGAAACATATAACAAGCCAAACTCAAGCTTTTGATACCTTGGCTCGAGCTTTTATCAAGCCTTAGTATATATAACTTTTTATATTAAATTCATATAAGTAACTAAGGGCTAATTTGAATATTATTTTAATTAGACTAAAATACACGGTTGATCCCTAAACTTGCAGCAGCTTGGACGTTGGGAAAAACTTCGGCCTTTTCATCGTTGGGGTCCCTATTTCAAGTTTATCATCTGGTCCTTTGACCATGTTGCGTTAGTCAAGGACATCTTATGACGTTAGATTTGTCTTTAGTCCAAGGGTACATTTGTCAATTCCATATTTCAATTAAAATTTTCTTAATTATTGCCACATGTAATGTAACCCTCTTCCCGCCCCAATAAACACATAGTCTGTATTATTATTAGGTCCAAGAACTTTCGTTACAAAATTATCGAATTCACAAATCCTAATTGCATGTCACAAAACCCCCATGTTTATCAATCATAAAACGAAACATGGACTTTATACTATGGAAAGTAAGAAGAAATCCGGGTTATCCATTGATGATATCGTCTATCTGTTGCTAAGAAGAAATACGATGCTTTTGTTTTTTATTAGTCATTGGAATTTGTAATTAGGGTAATTATTGTTTCCCAATTAAGTTTTTAGAATGATTTAAACATATATTGACATGTTTTCAGGTGGTAGATCTAATATGTTTAGCATGAGGGTTCATCATAATGGTGTCTTTAAATCTCTGGCACAGTAGAATATACGTTGGATGTATGGAAACTTTAGTTGATTTGGTTGATGTTGATAGTGTGTCGGTTGAAGAGTTGGATGTTCTTATGTATGAATTGGGTTATGAGCTTGGTTCAAAAATTACTATTACTTTGTTAAGCCTGGTAGTAATTTAGATGATGGTTTGTATAGCTTAAGTGAGAGTGCTAATTTAGAAATATTGAAAGATCTTGTTGATGGCCATAAGATGATAGAGGTTTATGTTGAAAATGGTAAGACAACATTGGATGTTGATCAAATGTGACCAAAGTCAATTAGGGCCGATTATATTGATGTGGATGCAACAAAGAAAAGCAGACTCTTGCTATTTGTAACACCCCAAAATCACAAAGTGATGGCAGCGGGAAGACTATTTGGGGTATTACTTAGAGGATCGTAGTCACAAGTTATAGAAAACGACTCTAAAGAGACGTTTTTAAATAAGAAGTTGTTACCATTTCATAAAATTCAGTGTTTTGGGAACACAAAGTAAAATACCACATGTTTGAAATTACATAAAAGATAGTTTTTATGAAATGATAACTTTAATTGAAATATAACACCACTTCAAGTGTCCCATGGCGTCCACTCCCGCCTTCATGATATGCTAATTTGTACCTGAGATGAGCATGCTTAAAAAGGTCAACAAAAATGTTGAGTGACATTCATAGGTTTAAATAATTAGTTGAACACAAGTAAAGATGATAATTGCTTCGAATACAATCACCATAGAAAACATAGATTATTATTATGCGCTAAGCTCATGACACCAAGCTAGCGCATACACCTAATTACTGGTGTAAGTATAATATTGCCCTCAGAGATGGAATTGCCAATTCCATAGTTGACCAAATATAGTGCGCCCGGTTATTTCGATAACCGAGTCGGGTCGTTAATTCCCATAGTACTATCCACAATATTGGCTCACTCGTAAGTGATTAATGGTTCATGATGTAAGGGACTTATGGCAGGCAACTTAGGCTATAATAATAATAATGATCGAGCGACATCTGAGTTTAAGAAAGACTTGTGTTCTAGTTTATAGCATGCATCTCCCTTGCGGGGTTTGAAATAAATAAGTAAAGGCGAGGCTATGAACTCACCTTAGTAGAGCAATATCCGAGTAGTAAAGAAATCAAGTAAGTGGTGCACCAAGTACCGTCACGCGACCTATAATTTGTATACCAATACTTTAATTAATACCTTTGTATTTTGACTCGATAATATTTATATACTCCAAAAGTTTAAGTTATTTATGTTGCGTGTCGTTTATTATCGATCATGATTAACTTTGGCTCATGGAAGTGCTTAGACACACACAAAAGTATTAAAACAAATGAGTCGTGGGTTTGTCGTAACGGAAGATGATGTCGGAAAATATCATAAATAAATAGTAGCGTATTTATATCATAAAGGCGTTGTTTAAAAATATAGGTATATATAAGAAAAGTAATAGTTTTATTATAATGGTAAAAATAAAATAAATTCCGTTTTTATATGTTGTAATGGTCTTTTGGAAAAATTGGTATGACTCATTTATATATCAAAATATATTTTGTGACTAAGTGTAGAAAAATTATTATTGTTTCAAATTATATTTCGTTTAGTATGAACCATGAGTTAATGGTATCTCGTTAGTCGTTTATATCATATGTTTATAAAATGAGACATCGTGGACAAATATCGAAAGCAATAACGTCAAAACGACTAGGCGAGAGAGATCAAAAAGTCAAGTGATTGTAATACGTTTAAAATAACGATTTGGTAATACTCAATGTTATGAAATGTATATGTTTGTTCCTAGCTTTGTAGACATATGTTTAAAAAGAGATGAAATCACATACATATTTGTTTTGATGAAAGCAGTACATGTATGCATATTTTAAGTGGCTTTAGCCCAAAGTTCTTGACATGTATTTAGGCCTAGTAGTTAGAAGTCAAGCAGGGCCCAAACCTTTGAAGTGGTTGAGGCCCAGTACCAAACCAGGACATACTATTATGAAGAAAAGAGTAGTATAGTAGTGCACTACTAGAAGGAAAATAAACATGACATATGAAGAAAAGGTATTTACCAAGCGCATTCGAATGGGTAAACAAAAAGAAAGGTCGGCAAAGAGGTCACACGGGTTCTTTTGGGTAAGCATTTGTCACTCAAGGTTTTGAGCTAGACGCGGTTTGCAACACTCTTGAGAGTTCTTTGATACACCGAAAACAACACCATAACATTAGCCAACTAGCATAACTAGTGACCAGGAATTACGCTAAAATACTAACGTCAAAAAGGTATAAAGATTGTCAAAGCGAGCCCGCATCGCTCGCTACCAATCACACCCTTTGGGTGGCGTATTCAATGGGCACACACCCATCTGTTGGGCTGAAAATAAGCGAAACAAATACCCCGTTGGGGGCTGAAGCTACGCTGTGAACAAACACACCAATATGGTGGTCGGAAGTAACAACTTCGCCCGAAGCGATACCCTTTTTTGTGAAAATAAGCGAGACGAACACCCAAGGGGCTGAAAAGACCGGTTTAAAACACAACTTTTACATTATGAGAAGTAGTTTTCGAGGGGTGCTTTTGTGATGAAAACAACAAAGGAAAGCAACTAACACTTCGACAACAAGACTCGAATACAACTCAAAATTCATCGGGATCTTTAACCCATCAATTATTTAGTTATTAACACCATCTTTTATGTTCCAAACACTACTTTGATGACAACTTTTAGCAAAATCCAAAGGATACAAAATGAGGCGTATTATCGGGTTATGGTTATTGGTGTTTTGCCACAGTGGGTACAACCCGGCTTGGCCACTCGACTCTTTGCCCTCGTGGGTTTTTACTTGAGCCGAGCCACCCTTAAATTTGCTAGTCACTCCTAGGATGGGTTAGGCGAAGCAACAATTACCATCGTAAATGGGTTTTGACCAAGTACACAAACAAGTAACCATGCTAGCACTTCCACAACCAAAACTTTCAAAAGACTTCATCATAGAAGACTACTAATGATAATAGCAATATGATTTCCAGAATTTTATTCATACATCGATTAATAACAAAAGGACGGTTAACCCATTAACATAAGTATAATTCGACATGTGTTTTATTCTTTTTAACCAACATCAAGATTTAAACCAAATCAAGAATACAAGAAATTAACATTCAAACTAAGTGAGGAAACATGGAAACCAAGAAACCTTACAACAAAAGAGAGCGTCCGAAGATGATATCAAGAGAATATGAAACCCAGCGATGAGACTCTTTAATTTCCAACCTTTCGATCAATCTTTCTTTAGCTTAAGTGGTGACATGAAAAGTGGGTGTGAGCTATCCTCTTGAGACCCATGGTTTAAATAGATGTAAAAGGGGAAGGTTGTTGCTTGTCCTTGAGGTGGGGAGCGATTAAGGGCCTTCTTTGGGTAGCGATTTGGGGGTCTTCGCGTGGCTCTTCCTTGTCTTCGTCTTCAATGGTGGTCCAAGGAGGACAAGGGTCCTTGGTTTTGTCGACATCTCCATGGGATAAGCCAAGATGAGACATCTATTCTCGGATTGAAGTTATAAGTGATGTTGGGAAGGATGTTTTGGAGGGTTTCTCATTTGGGATGATGGAGGCGTGTGGGGAGTGATGGTAGAGAGAGGGAGAACGAATATGGAGGAGAGGAATCAGGGGATAGCAGGTCTGTTTTTGAGCGAGGAATTGAGGAGAGAAGAGGGGTGGCGTGGGTTTTGGTGGGGAGGATAAAGTTATTTTTTTTTTGTTTTTGTATATTAGTTAATAGATAGTGTAAGTATTTATTTGTTGTGTATTATTTTAGGTATTAGATGTATTTTGGCACTTCGTTGTTAACCCGTAAATATATAACTTCTAACAGAAAGTTGTAATATTTATCTTTCTAGACGCGTTATAAATAAACTGTCACGATGACGAAGTTTTAGATTTTTATTAGTTTGTTTTATTTTCTCGCGTTTTCTTTTATTTCATTTTTAGTGCCGTGACTCATAAGACAAGAAAATCTTTCTTGTGAGGCGATTTAGAAATCGGTAAAGATCGAGCATGGTTAAATAAGACTACTCGGATATGCATAAGCAAAAAGATGAAACGTACATGCTAAAATGCTCAATTTAGATCAAATAAATTTGATAAACAGTTTAGTTCATAAATATGAAAATTTTAAAATAGCGAAATTTTCGGTGACTACAGATACCAACCCCTTAAGAGAATTCCGTCCGGAATTTTAGTTCTGATGGTTGTCGGAGTTGGATTAGCAAGCGGATGTGGGTACTTAACAGCATGGTGTCTTGGCGCGCTCCCACGTGTACTCCGGTCCTCTCTTGGAGTTCCATCTAATCTTGACAATGGGGATGCGACTTTGCTTAAGTAAACGACTTCCTATCCATGATTTCAATCGGTTCTTCGACGAAGTTAAGCTTGTCATCGAGCTTAATCTCTTTTAGTGAAACAACAAGAGTTTCATCCGACAAGCATTTCTTGGGTTTGAGGCGTGAAAGGTAGGGTGAACTCTACTAAGTTCTTTCGGGAGATCAAGTTTGTAAGCAACCGGGCCGATTCTTTCGAGAATCTTGAAAGGGCCAATGTATCGAGGATGTAGCTTTCCTCGTTTTCCGAATCGAACCTTTCCTTTCCAAGGTGATACTTTCAACATAACTCGATCACCAATTTGAAATTCCATGGGTTTCCTTCTAACATCGGCGTAACTCTTTTGTCGATCTCTAGCGGCTTAGTGGTTGGAATTTGTACAATCTTCTCAGTTGTCTCTTGGACAAGTTCAGGTCGATGAGTTGGGCATCTCCAACTTCAGCCCAACAAGCGGGTGATCGACACTTTCGACCATAAAGTGCCTCGAATGGGCGCCTTGATGCTCGCGTGGTAACTATTATTGTAGGAGAATCGCAAGCGGTAAGTGTTTATCCCAACCTTTTCCAAAGTCGATCCGCATGCTCGAAGCATGTCTTCCAAGGTTTGGATAGTCCTTTCGCTTTGGCCATCGGTTTGTGGATGATATGCGGTACTCATATCCAAACGAGTACCTAAGGCCTTTTGAAGAGATTTCCGAAGTGTGAAGTAAAACGATCACGTCGAGAAATGATGGAAATTGGTACTCCATGACGGGATACAATTTCCTTTAGGTATAGTTGAGCAAGGGTTTCCATTTCATCATTTTCCTTGATGGGTAGGAAATGAGCGGATTTGGTAAAGCGATCAATGATAACCCAAATAGTGTCGTAACCTCTAGCGGTCTTTGGTAGTTTGGTTATGAAGTCCATAGTGATTCTCTCCCATTTCCAAGCGGGAGTTCAGGTTGAGTTAACAGTCCGGAAGGTTTTGACATTCGGCTTTGACTCGAGAACAGGTGAGACATTTCCCAACGTACGTTGCAATTTCAGCTTTCATGTTTGGCCACCAATAAAGCTTCTTGAGATCTTGGTACATTTTGTCGGATCCCGGGTGAATGGAATATTTAGACTTGTGAGACTCATGCATGATGAGTTCTCGTATTCCTCCACAAAGTGGTATCCAACTTCTATTGCCAAAACATAGGGTTCCATCCGATCTTTGCACAAAGCCGTTCTCGTTTTAGGCATTCCAAAGATTCTTTCGTTGGGGCGATTTTCAGGTTTGAGCTTCAGACTTGAGCTTCAAGGATTTTTGATGGAAAGGGTGACTTAATTGTCATTCCCAAGGATCTTACTCGAAGAGGTTTAGGTCGATCTTTTCGACTAAGAGCATCACTCACGACGTTTGCTTTTCCCGGGTGATAACAGTTTCCGCGGTCGTAATCACTAAGCAATTCTAGCCATCGGCGTTGTCGCATGTTTAACTCCTTTTGATCGAGAATGTGTTGGAGACTTTTATGGTCGGTAAACACCGTACACTTAGTTCCATATAGGTAATGTCTCCATATTTTGAGAGCGAAAACCACGGCTCCCAATTCCAAGTCATGGGTAGTGTAGTTCTTTTCGTGAGTTTTGAGTTGTCGTGAAGCATAAGCGATCACCTTGTTTCTTTGCATCAATACCGCACCTACCCCTAGGTGTGATGCATCACGATGAACCATAAAATCTTCCACTCCATCGGGTAAGGCTAAGATTGGGGCTTCACAAAGCTTTTGTTTCAAGAGTTGAAAGGCTAACTCTTGTTTCTCTCCCGATCAAAGTTCTTCTTTTTACGGTTAGCTCAGATTAGAGGTTTAGCGATTTTCGAAAATCCTTCGATAAATCTTGGTAATAGCCATGAAGACCTAAAATTGGCGTATCTCGGTAGGGGTAGTAGGGGATGACCAATCTTTGACAGCTTCGATTTTTGAAGGATCAACATGAAGACCATTACTATCTATCACGTGACCAAGGAATTGAACTTTTGAATCCAGAAGTCGCACTTGGAAAACTTAGCATACAGTTCTTCTTTCTTGGCGGCTCTAGGATGGCTTTCAAGTGTTTCGCATGCTCTTCCTTGTTGCGGGAATAGATGAGAATGTCGTCAATGAATACAATCACAAATTTGTCCAAGTAGGGTTTACACTTTCGGTTCATCGAGTCCATAAATACAGCGGTGCATTTGTCAAACCAAATGGCATCACTTGGAACTTCGTAGTGGCGGTATCGTGTTGAGGCGGTTTTGAATATCCTCCTCTCTAACTCTCGGTTGATGGTAGCGGATCTGATCGATCTTGAGTAGGACGCTTGACCCTGCGGTTGGTCAAACAAATCATCAATCCTAGGCAATGGATAGCGATTTTTCACTGTTAGTTTGTTCAACTCTCGGTAATCAATACACATCTGGAAAGATCCGTCCTTCTTTTGACAAATAAGGAGGAGCTCCCAAGGCGAAGAACTTCGGTCGAATGAATCCTTTTCGGACGGTTCTTGAAGTTGGTCGAACGATTCTTGTAGTTGGAAGGTGCCAATCTATAGGGTGCTCGTGCCACGGTGCCGCTCCCGGCACTAGCTTCGATTTGGAATTCTACTTGCCGAATAGGAGGAAGGCCGGGCAAGTCTTTAGAATACGCCGGGAAAGTCCCTAGCCCGCGGGGCGTCTTTTAGTTGTTTCTCGTCCGCTTCCTTCCTCTCCGTTACTTGTGCTAGAAAAATGTGGCATCCTTTTTCTATGTACTTCACCGTCTTAACGCGAGATGATGTTCAATCGGGTCTTACTACGATTACCCCGAATGATTAGAGTTTAGCCATCGAGAGGAATGTGAGCGACTTTCGTCACGAGATGATTCTTGCACGCGATTCTTGGATAGCCAATCCATGCCAATGACAACATCGAAGCTACCGAGTTGAATAGGCATAAGGTCTATATTGAACGGGTGATTTGATAAGGATAGGTTACAACCTCGAAGGATAGTGTTAGTTCCTACTATTTTTCCATCGGCTAATTCTACTTCATAAGTGGTATCTAGGGTAGTTGGGGTGACTTTTAACAAAGGTGCAAACTTAGAAGATACAAAGCTTTTGTCGGCTCCAGAATCAAATAACACTTTAGCTAAATGATGGTTGAGTGGCGTGCCATGCGACATCCGGGTTCTCTTGTGCATCTCCATCTCCTAGCACATAAGCTCTTGCTCTAGCAGGGTTATTGTTGTTGTTGTTCCCATCTGACTTTGGGCATCTACTCTTGACATGTCCGGCTTCTCCACATCCAAAGCAAGTTATCCCAATGGGTTGAAGGTTACCTCCGATGGCAGAGGGCTTGGCAATCCTTGTGGGTATGGCCCACCTTGTTACACTTTCCACACTTAATGGTGCAATGTCCCACATGATGCAGGTTGCATCGAGTGCACAAGGGTGTGGTCGGCCTAGCCTCTTCGGCGGGGGTAGCGAGCATAAGCCCTCGCAACTTCTTGTCTCACTGTTTTGTTGGTTGTGGTGATTGTTTGGTTTTGGTGGTATGAGTTGGGATTGTTGTTGCGGTGTTGATTGTGATTGTTTCGGCCTTGGTTGTTGTTTATTCTACGGTTATTGTTGTGATGGAAAGAGTTGTTGTGATGGAAGTTGTTTGAAGTGTTGCCTCGGCGGTCATCAAATTTCCTCTTGTTGTCATTGTTGCCTTGCACGGATCCATGTTTCAATACTTGATCCATGAGTTGATAGGAAATTGTGATCACTTCTTCCACGGTCTTGGGCTTTGATGCAGTAACATTGCCTTCAATGCTCGGGGTAATCCCCAATGAGATTTTCCAGCAACTTAACCTCATCAGAAACCATGGAAGGGCATAGAGCTTTCAATTCTTGGAAGCGCTTAAAGTAGGTCTTGAGATCATTGCCCTTAGTAGTGGATGGTAGAATTCATCTTCAAGTTTCTTGATCTCGGTCCTTGGGCAGTATTGCTTCATCATCAATTGCTTTAGTTCGGTCCAAGTGGTTTTGTAGGCTTCTTCCATGCCAATAGGTTGGGCATGAGCCTTCCGCCAAGACAATGCATCTTCAGTGAGTACCGATGGCGAACTTCACCTTGCAATCTTACGAGCAATCACTTAGAAGAAACGCGGTTTGGATCTTTCAAACCAATGGATAAGGCCATGGCGCCTTGTTCCTTTGAAGAAAGTAGGTTTGCAATTCATGAATTCTTTATATCCACACTTGCGATTTACCACAGCTTCATTTCGGTTGGCTTGATTTGGGGCTTCATTTGTTCGAGTTGCCTCGGCGGGTCTTGCGGCAAATCGCACCAATTTCGTATTAACCGACCTCGAATTGCTTCGGGGTCATCTCGGGAGTTTGAGTAGGGGTAGAGGTAGTTCTTGTTCTTGCCATTTTTCTAAAACATACACTGATTTAGAATCATCCAACATAATTGTGAATTATTATAAAAATGGTTTCATAATAGTCAAGATCTTCACATTACATCAATAGAGTATAATCATCATAAAAAAAAATCACAACATGTTAGAACCACACAAGAGAATATATGTAAATGATCACTTCGATTCACACAAACCGATAAATAGGAAGATCATCATACATGAGAATCATAAGGAAACAACAACCATAATGTCATAGGCCTATCATCCATACATAGTGGTACGATAACCATACAATGTCACATAAATAGCTTGTTCGATAGTTTACAAAACATGCGAATACAAAGCCTTTATTAGTGCCACATGCGAGCTAAGGTACTAGGAAACTAAATAGATGAATCACCAATCTAGAGGGTCGGTGTGCCCCTCAATCGGCGGTGTAGGTCCGCGGACTAGCTCCGCGGATCATCCACCTCTCTATCTGCGTGCCTCCAATCTACGCTCCAAGCGTATACGAGTCTCCATGATAATCATCCTCTCCATTTAGGTCGTACACAACTCCCTCAACATCGGCTCACTCGTCCAACAATCCTAATCTATCGACTCCATCCTCTCTCCAACACATGAAGCTGCTCCACTAGCTCTCTCGCTCACAGGCACCAATCTGTCAAGCACTCCCTCCATCGTGGTCCTCCGTTAAGGAGCTCTCAACCTCATCCTCAATGTTCTCGTCTGAACTAAGCGGAACCTCATCAACAAATGCCACAACATCCTCAAGTGATCCTCACTTCATGACACTCAGGCGACCAACAATGGAATGGTATGATGAAGGGGTTCTCCCATGGCGAGAGGAGAGTCTCGCGGCGGCAAGCCGATGCTCTCCAAGCTCCCGGTGCTAGGTGCACCCTCCTCCGACCTCCATCGACTAATGAGCGGCATCATGTAAGACCAACGTCTAGCATCGACCCTCCTACGGGCTCTCGGCTCAGAGGTACCAAACATAGCCTGGTAATATGGGTCTGAATGTGCGGGTGAGAGACGGGCTCTCTTCCCAAGAGATGTCACGGATCGGTATGCATCACGGGGTGGCGATGCGCGAGTGGGGATGAAACCGATGCGATGGTGGTGCGATAAATGAATGTGGTAGGTGGTGGTAATGGTGAAACAGTAGGAGTGGTGGTGCGGTGTAGGTGATGGTGGAAGCGAGAGGATGATGGTATGTCAGATGGTGGAATGAAAGTGATAGGTGCCCTTGCTCGTTTCGGCGGTATGCATGAAAGTAGCACCATCCTCACGGTAACGGAATGGTCGACCAAATGGCGCGGGCTCGTAGGGTTTGAGAACCCTGCTTCGCCTTCGCCGTGACGGCGATGGTGATGGGCAAGAACCGACGAGGCGGTGGATAGGTGTGTGCAGGACATAACGTCGAGAGGGTGATAGCCATTTGCTGTGACTCAAATATCGTCATAAGTGGGGGACCAAAGGCGAGGCGGTGCTCGGGTGTGGTCAAAGCAGGTGGTGTGACAACGACTTTACCCTCCTCGAAGGGCTCGGTCTCGAAGACATAGGGGTGATAGAGCGGTGCCAGGGGTAGGGCGAGGACATGGTATCCTCCATCTCACCGTCGGAGGAGGTCAAGTCGATAGGGTGAGTAGCGGTCGACATGATGCTGTAACAACCCAAAGAAAATGTGCACTTATAAGTAAATAAAGTCATGCATAAATAAGTTTTAGTTAGTCGCGCATAATCTGCCACGCAAATCTAAATGCCTAACTAAATGAAAGCTAGCATTTATAAGTTTTTATCATGCAAGTTTTAGTAGTTATGTAATATCCGCTAAGCGAATCTCATACATGCAATCGGAGCGAAGTAGGCAGCGAGGAGGGCGTGAAGTGGTGGTGTAAACGGTCCATTTGAAAGCGTGGTTATAGTCCAATTTGTTTTGAAAATACAAGTTGGTTCTCTATAACCTAGGCTCGACCAATCTGTAACACCCCAAAATCACAATGTGACAGTAGGAAGACTATTTGGGGTATTACTTAGAGGATCGTAGTCACAAGTTATAGAAAGCGACTCTAAAGAGGCGTTTTAAATAAGAGTTGTTACCATTTCATAAAATTGATGTTTTGGGAACACAAAGTAAAATACCACATGTTTGAAATTACATAAAAGATAGTTTTCTGAAATGATAACTTTAATTGAAATATAACACCACTTCAAGTGTCCCATGGCGTCCACTCTGCGCCTTCATGATATGCTAATTTGTACACGAGATGAGCATGCTTAAAAGGTCAACAAAAATGTTGAGTGACATTCATAGGTTTAAATAATTAGTTGAACACAAGTAAAAGATGATAATTGCTTCGAATACAATCACCATAGAAAACATAGATTATTATTATGCACTAAGCTCATGACACCAAACTAGCGCATACACCTAATTACTTGTGTAAGTATAATATTGCCCTCGAGAGATGGAATTGCCAATTCCATAGTTGACCAAATATAGTCGCCGGTTATTTCCGATAACAGTGGAAGTCGTTAATTCCCATAGTACTATCCACAATATTGGCTCACTCGTAAGTGATTAATGGTTCATGATGTAAGGGACTTATGGCAGGCAACTTAGGCTATAATAATAATAATGATCGGCGACATACGATTTAAGAAAGACTTGTGTTCTAGTTTATAGCATGCATCTCCTCGGGGTTTGAAATAAATAAGTAAAGGCGAGGCTATGAACTCACCTTAGTAGAGCAATATCCGAGTAGTAAAGAAATCAAGTAAGTGGTGCAGAGTACCGTCCAGCGACCTATAATTTGTATACCAATACTTTAATTAATACCTTTGTATTTTGACTCGATAATATTTATATACTCCAAAAGTTTAAGTTATTTATATTTGCGTGTGGTTTATTATCGATCATGATTAACTTTGGCTCATGGAAGTGTTTAGACACACACAAAAGTATTAAAACAAATGAGTCGTGGGTTTGTCGTAAAGGAAGATGATGTGCGGAAAATATCATAAATAAATAGTAACGTATTTATATCATAAAGACGTTGTTTAAAATATAGGTATATATAAGAAAAGTAATAGTTTTATTATAATGGTAAAAATAAAATAAATTCCGTTTTTATATGTTGTAATGGTCTTTTGGAAAAATTGGTATGACTCATTTATATATCAAAATATATTTTGTGACTAAGTGTAGAAAAATTATTATTGTTTCAAATTATATTTCGTTTAGTATGAACCATGAGTTAATGGTATCTCGTTAGTCGTTTATATCATATGTTTATAAAATGAGACATCGTGGACAAATATCGAAAGCAATAACGTCAAAGCGACTAGAGAGAGATCAAAAAGTCAAGTGATTGTAATACGTTTAAAATAACGATTTGGTAATACTCAATGTTATGAAATGTATATGTTTGTTCCTAGCTTTGTAGACATATGTTTAAAAAGAGATGAAATCACATACATATTTGTTTTGATGAAAAGCAATTACATGTCATATTTTAAGTGGCTTTAGCCCAAAGTTCTTGACATGTATTTAGGCCTAGTAGTTAGAAGTCAAGCAGGGCCCAAACCTTTGGAAGTGGTTGAGGCCCAACCAAACCGGGCGTACTATTATGAAGAAAGAGTAGTATAGTAGTGCACTACTAGAAGGAAAATAAACATGACATATGAAGAAAAGGTATTTACCAAGCGCATTCGAATGGGTAAACAAAACAAAGCTGACAAGAGGTCACACGAGGTTCTTTTGGGTAAGCATTTTTCACTCAAGGTTTTGAGCTAGACGCGGTTTGCAACACTCTTGAGAGTTCTTTGATACACCGAAAACAACACCATAACATTAGCCAACTAGCATAACTAGTGACCGGGAATTGCAGCTAGCTAAAATACTAGCGTCAAAAGGTATAAAGATTGTCAAAGAGCCTCGTCACTCGCTACCAATCACACCCTTTGGGTGGGCGTATTCCAGCGGGCACACACCATCTGTTGGGCTGAAAATAAGCGAAACAAACACCCGTTGGGGGTGACTGCGTGAACAAACACACCAATATGGTGCGAAATCATGACAACTTCGCCCGAGCGTACCCTTTGCTGTACCAAGCGCACCCGGCGAAAATAAGCGAGAGCGAACACCCCAAGGGGAATTTGAAAAGACCGGGTTTAAAAACACAACTTTTTACATTATGAGAAGTAGTTTTCGAGGGGTGCTTTTGTGATGAAAACAACAAGGGAAAGCAACTAACACTTGACAACAAGACTTCGAATACAACTCAAAAATTCATCAGGGATCTTTAACCCATCAATTATTTAGTTATTAACACCATCTTTTATGTTCCAAACACTACTTTGATGACAACTTTTAGCAAAATCCAAAGGATACAAAATGAGCGTATTATCAGGTTATGGTTATTGGTGTTTTGCCACAGTGGGTACAACCCGGCAGCCACTCGACTCTTTGCCCTCGTGGGTTTTACTTGAGCGAGCCACCCTTAAATTTGCTAGTCACTCCTAGGATGGGTTAGGCGAAGCAACAATTACCCATCGTGGGTTTTGACCAAGTACACAAACAAGTAACCATGCTAGCACTTCCACAACCAAAACTTTCAAAAGACTTCATCATAGAAGACTACTAATGATAATAGCAATATGATTTCCAGAATTTTATTCATACATCGATTAATAACAAAGGAGCGGTTAACCCATTAACATAAGTATAATTCGACATGTGTTTTTATTCCTTTTTAACCAACATAAAGATTTAAACCAAATCAAGAATACAAGAAATTAACATTCAAACTAAGTGAGGAAACATGGAAACCAAGAAAACCTTACAACAAAGAGAGCGTCGAAGATGATATCAAGAGAATATGAAACCCAGCGATGAGACTCTTTAATTTCCGGCAACTTCGATCAATCTTTCTTTAGCTTAAGTGGTGACATGAAAAGTGGGTGTGAGCTATCCTCTTGAGACCCATGGTTTAAATAGATGTAAAAGGGGAAGGTTGTTGCTTGTCCTTGAGGTGGGGAGCGATTAAGGGCCTTCTTTGGGTAGCGATTTCAGGGTCTTCACGTGGCTCTTCCTTGTCTTCGTCTTCAATGGTGGTCCAAGGAGGACAAGGGTCCTTGGTTTTGTCGACATCTCCATGGGATAAGCCAAGATGAGACATCTATTCTCGGATTGAAGTTATAAGTGATGTTGGGAAGGATGTTTTTGGAGGGTTTCTCATTTGGGATGATGGAGGAGCGTGTGGGGAGTGATGGTAGAGAGAGGGAGACACGAATATGGAGGAGAGGGAATCGGGGATAGCAGTGTTTTGAGGCGAGGAATTGAGAGAGAAGAGGGTGGCGTGGGTTTTGGTGGGGAGGATAAAGTTATATTTTTTTTATTTTTTTTTTGTATATTAGTTAATAGATAGTGTAAGTATTTATTTGTTGTGTATTATTTTAGGTGTTAGATGTATTTTGGCACCGTTGTTAACAGTAAATATATAACTTCTAACGGAAAGTTGTAATATTTATCTTTCTAGGCGCGTTATAAATAAAAAGCTGTCCGATGCGAAGTTTTAGATTTTTATTAGTTTGTTTTATTTTCTCGCGTTTTCTTTATTTCATTTTAGTGCAGCGAACTCATAAGACAAGAAAATCTTTCTTGTGAGATTGATTTAAATCGGTAAAAAGATCGGGCATGGTTAAATAAGACTACTCGGATATGCATAAGCAAAAGATGAAGCGTTACATGCTAAAATGCTCAATTTAGATCAAATAAATTTGATAAACAGTTTAGTTCATAAATATGAAAATTTTAAAATAGCGAAATTTTCCAGGTGACTACACTATTGTTCCATATTGCTCAAATAAATTGTTCTTAGAAAACATTGTTAATAAATCTGCGGTAGAGCATATATGTGAGGTTACACATCATCCTTTGGAAGTCAATACTTTGGTACAATCTAGTCAGATGCGAAAGAACCCTTGTTTCCATCGTAGAGGTCTGTCCGGGCCGAAGATGTTATAGGTAATGTCAACTTGACATATAGATAAACATGTTGAGCATATCCAAATAGATAGTCCTGAAGAGGTATGTCAAAATGATCAAGAGTTAGGTCATCATGAGGAGGAAACATGTAATCCTGTGGATCTTATCCAAAAGGTAAATCATGCAGGTAAGTGAAATCGATGAACCTTTAAGTGATGACAATGTGAGTGAGACATACACTTATATGAGTGATGATGATGATATTGAGAACAATGGTGATGGAAACACAGTTGTCGATGAGGCTAACTAATACTTTTGAGGAGCATGATTTTGATGTTAATCTGTTCAAAGTGACTGAGACTACATATTTACCATTTATAGGTACCACCGACCGTACCACATGATTTTTCTAAGAAAAATGAGTTGGATCTGTTAGATGATAATGATTTTGCAAGTGGTTACGAGAATGAGGATTAGTATGTTATTAGGAGGAACAAATTGAGGGCATACAAGAAACAAAAGTTAAGTGAAGCGACACAAGCAGGAGGGACCGAAATCTTTTTTCTATGGTCAAAGTTTTGTAGCGCAAAAGAAGTGAAAGATGGGATCTACACTTTCAATAAAGACTAGGAGGAAATTGCAACTAATTAAGAATGACAAACAGAGAATTAGGGTTAGGTGTCTTGGACAAATACATGTTTGTGGAATAACCGAAGGATCGAGTACGGAAAAGCCCCAAAGAGGAAAAATGGTCCGATATCTAGAGGCCTTGGAAGGGATGTATATTTGCGAACACATGAGGAGCAAGCAACAGTTGTCCATGGTTGTTGTATGTAGCCAAAATACTGACTAAAGATGTATGTATTGTTCGAACTTTCAGGGATGAACACAAATGTTTGCAATCAAGAGACATTAAAGCTTGTGACTACAAGTTTCTTTCGAAGCAAATAGTTGACTAAGTTCAAGTCAATCGGATATTCCAATAAAGTCATTCAAGATCATTTCGATAAAGCAGTTTGAAGTTCGGTGTCTATGCAAAAAGCATTAAGGGCAAAAACAAAAGAGAAAATGAGATTAGGGGTGATCATAGCGCTATACACCCTTTTAGAGACTATGTTGAAGAGTTGCAGAAAACTAACCTAGATACAACAGTTAAGATAAGTGTACAAAATGCACGGATGCAACAAGTCCAACGAGGAGTTTTCAAGAGAACATATGTATGCTTAGGTGCTTTGAAGGAAGGATATAAAGCTTGTCAAAAAGAGTTGTTGGGGTTAGATGGTGCTTTTATGAGGGGGTCCTTTTCTGGCGACTTCTTACGGCGGTCGGTATAGACAACAACAATGGAATATACCCTTTAGCCTCTGGCGGTTCGCGTGAAAGCAAAGACTCATGGATTTGGTTTCTTGAATGTCTAAGAGATGATCTTGACTTGCAACCAAACTTAAACTACACTTTTATCGGCTGACGGGGAAAAAGGTTATGTTACCATTTAGTTGATTAGATTCACTTGTATTTTCGTTAAATGCAAGTTTTATTAGTAACGAATTGATGTTTATTTGTGCATGGTATCATTCAGTTAGTAGAAGTATTCCTAGTCTGAACACAAATATTGTTTAAAGCACATCCATGATAATATGAAATTGCAATGGAATGCTAAAGCATACAAGGAATATTTGTGGAGATGTGCGGCGGCAACAACCGTCCAACAATTTGAGGCGACCATCTTTGGCATTCAAGAGGTTTAGCGAACCTGCCCATGCTTGGTTAAGTAAGATACCACCAACCCATTGGACAAGGTCGCATTTTTCAGGTTCCTAACCAAATTTATGTCTACTTGTACATCTTTTGTTATCGACATTTTCGGGTACCTAACCAAACATGTTGTAGGGAGGGCTCATACGATGTGTTACTTAATAACATGTGTGAGGTGTTCAATGGGAAACTAGTGGGAGGTAGGCACCAACCCATCATTACTGCTTTGGAATACATTAGAGAGTACTATATGAAAAGAATAGTGAATGTTGTGAATGTGATTGACAAGTGTGCGGACAATTAACACCAAAGGCAACACTCATGTTAAATGCAATCAAGAAAGAGGCTTATAAGTTACTGCTTTCGGGTTGAAGGAGAAAACTATGAGGTCAGTGGATGAGGAGACAAGTGTATTATGAATGTTCAAGCTAGGGCTTGTACATGTAGAAGATGGGAGCTTACAAGTATGCCATGTAAACATGCTGTTGCTACCCACCGGTGTATGAGGTTCAATGGAATGCAAGTAGGATCTGTTGAATCATGGGTTCGTCCATGTTACTTGCTTAAGACTTGGGAAGAAACTTACAAACACCACATCCAACCAATAAATGGTTATGAACTGTAGGACCTTACTTTTATCAACCTTATCACAAACCCAACATGTACACAAGTATAACCACGTTAAACCAGACACAAACGTTATGCTTAGAAAGAATAAGAAGAAAGGAAAGATGGTGACTTGAATGATATGAAATCCGTGTATGTGAGAGGATAAAGATAAACACAATATGTTGTATATTCCAAAGAAAACACACACACACACACTTTCAAGCACACCCCTCAAATGACCATTTGAGGGGTATTTATAGTACAAGTAACTTAAAACCCTAAAAGGCTTTGCTTGGGCTTTTAGTGGGTTGGACATGGATTGGGCTTTGGATACTTAAGCTTCAAACGGCTAGCATAATCATAATTCCTAGCCATTTAGCTTAGTCAATCCACGAGCCGTTGACTATTCTATCACGATATCTAACACCCGTTACAAAGTTCCTAATCGTGAATGACCATCACTTCTAATAAAACTATTAAGGCTAACAATCTCCCCTAAGGGGTGGTCATTCAAATGATGCTCCACTTGATTAGGTCTTTACTTTTCTCGAGCTTGAACTTTGCGTGTAGATATAGAATAGTCTTGATTCTTTGTTCCTTCATGCTTCGTGATTAGATAATGTGGTTTGCTGCGTTTGTCAACCGTTGGTTAGGTATCTCCGTCTTTTCCACCATACTCACACTTCTATTTGACTTTGAGTTTCCAATGATGAAGTTCTCGAGTCTTTACACTTTGTAGATTCTTTGATATAGGCGAAGAATCATCTTTAACTTTGAGTTGCCTTTGATTTTGATGAGAACTTTCATGTGTTGTGAGTATGAGCATGTGGCTGATGCGCACGATCCATCCGGCTCGAGCTTCCATAAGAAGAAAACATAAAAGCAGTTAGTAATAAGCGGTTCGGCACTTACAAGTTTGAATTTGAGGTGTTATGACATAGTGTGAAAACACATCTCTAATTCTCACAAAGGCCGTTCCTGAACTGGAGTCCCACAAGTGAGATAGCTGATATACCGGTACATCTACAGTTCGGATGAGTCATTGAGGTACACGAAGCATCACCTGACTTGTAGACCATTTTAGACACACTAAGTAATCCACGAGGAGTTACCGAAGTGACTGTCGAGTAGCTTGATGTTGACCACGGCGGGAGTTTCCATTCAATCACTGAAGATCACAAATGTGAAACTTCTCATAAATGTTATGGCAAATTGCTAAGATCTGCGTAGGACTCTATAATATATCACTTGTCACCTTAATGATGAACAACAAGCGATGTCATGTCAAGTGTTCCTATGAGATCTTTTGATGAATCTCGTGGCTCTAGACTCAATTAGTGCATTTTGGTTTTCTTGAGCGGAGACTAGGGAGAGGTCTCCTTCTTCAATATCAACAATCTCTAAGAGAAAGTCGATAGATTATGTAGGGTTCCGAGTGAGAATGAAACAAATCCTTTTAAGAGGAATTGAGTGGCTAGAAGGTTTAGTGCGGTCGTCCACTTTGGGTCCATGGCGTCTTTGTCTTCAATACGGTGTCATCTAGTGACAACCCGTAGCATATGTATTGAACACGGTTTTACGCCTAAGGTTGAATATGGAGGGCTATTTCTTTTCACCCTTTCTTTACATTTCTTTTAATTCTTCAACCCCTTCTTTCTCCTTTCTCACATTACTCCTTTTTAATCATACCTAAGGACTTCTAATACTAAACTATTTGTGATGTCCTTGGTTAGATCCCTCGACTCTGGCGGATCATAGGACAGGTTACTATCCTTAGACACCTTATAAGTCCATGAACATCCCATGTTGCCATAAAACCATTTTTCTTGAAAATCTCTCAGAGTGTTTATGATATAAAACATGTTTGAGACATTCCCTGAGTTTTACATTTTGAAACACCCCCTTCACATGTGCTTAAGAGTTTTAACAAAAATATGCACATCGAGGGTAGAGTTCGCACTTTTGAATTGATGGCTTATGATAGACACTTCCCCGAGACACGATTCACGTTGCCTAGTATATGTGATTTTAGGTGACGGACTAGCTCTAATAACTAACTTGAAGTTGTAAACACTCCTTGAAAAGGAGGTTAGACCCATGAAGGTGCATATCTATCACAAGTTTCTAGAGATGGTACATTTATGACTTTGATTCCGTCAATTCATTGGTTCCGTCTGAGTCAAGCTCATTGTGAGATTCAAACACCGATCATTAAACATTTTGATCACATTTTAATCACGTCTCCTCCTCCTCAAAAATAGCATATTAAGTGATATTTTTGATATCAACTGATTAAACAACATTTTAGAATCTTTTGGGGAGACAAACGAATTTGATTTAAGCACGAATATGGAACATTTTAGATTTATACTCCCCCTTTAATAAAGCATAAACAATTAAAGGGTTTTAGAGGGAGTTATCTTGAGCACAAAGTATTTTGAAAGATTTTGAAAAACTTTTTGAACAATCTTGAAAAGGTGCTCAAGATGATGATGATTTCTCACCATTTTTAAATGTAGTGCATTGAAGCGTACACTTGATTTTTCTATAAAAGCACGAGTTTTGATTTGAAAAATAATCAAAAGTCATCATTTTAGTCAGGGTTTAAATCTTGAAGTATCTGAAAGCCATTTTGAAGAATTTTTTGAGAAGCGACATGTTTTAGAAAACATATTAAAGAACTCTAAACTCAAGCATCGTACATACGTATCATTGTTGAATGACATTTCTAGAAATGTCTGAGAATATCGATTATCTGAGAGACATGTCGTGAGAAGAATATTTTTGGATTTTTGATTTTATATTGTTTTGTATTTTTTGAAAGTTTTATATTTTTATATTTTGCTTTTGTTGGTTTTCAAATTTTGTATTTTGTTTTTCAAAAATATTTACTGCGAAGCTTGTTGGAAAATCATTTTCAAGAAGAATCGAGAAGCGTTCTAACTCCTCGGGGGTTAGGCTTAGCATTCAATTCGTCGAACTAAATAGTCAAACCTTTCTTTTGGAAGGGCTTTAGTTAATAGATCAGTGAGTTGGTAATCTGTCTTCACGAAGAATAATTCAACAGTACCATTTTCGGCGTACTCTTTGATGAAGTGATAGCGGACACGGATATGCTTAGTCTTTGAGTGATGAAGAGGATTGCATGATATGGCTATGGCACTTTTCGAGTCACAATACATAGGTATTTTATCGAAAGTAAAGCCATAATCTGTGAGTTGTGCTCTCATCCATTGAACTTGAGCACAACAGCGAGATAGAGACACATACTCGACACGGTTGAAAGTGCGGTGCAATCTTGTTTCTTTGAAGACCCGACTTACTAACTTTTCACCCAAAAGTGCTCCTCGGATGTACTTTTTCGTAACTTGATCACTGCGTGGTCCGCATGCGAAAAGGCAATTAGATCAAATCGGATTCCTTGGATACCAAAGTCCCATGTGAATGGATGTCTTGTGCAAAGATCCTTTTAACCTCTTTGAGGTGCGATTCGGTAGGCTTTGCACCGTGCTAATAAGCAAGCAAAACAAAATGAATATCGAGATTCGACTAGCGGTGAGGTACATGAGAGAACCAATCATGCTCGATATTTCTTGGATCAATAGGTTTCCCAAACAAATCGGCTCCAATTTTTGGTGAAGTTACCATTGGTGTTCCGACCGAGTCACAATTATCCATACCATGATTTTCAAAATCTCAGTTGTGTATTTAGCTTGATTTATAAAAATTCCACGAGGGGAGTGATGTATTTGTAAACCAAGAAAGAATTTTAGTTCCCCCATCATGGACATTTCAAATTCACTTTTCATGAGATTTTCAAAATGTTTTGAAAGATTCGGATTAGTGGACCCAAAGATGATGTCGCCCACGTAAATCTGAACAATCAAAATGTCATTTTGCATTTTTGTGTAAACAAGGTAGGATCAACTTTGCCTTTGGTGAAATTGTTTAGGATAAGGAAAGAGGAAAGTTAGTCATACCTGCGCTCTCGAGCTTGTTTCAAACCATAGATTGCCTTTTGAGTTTGTAGACATAGTGCGGATGATTCATGTCTATGAAGCCTTACAGGTGACTCGCGTACACTTCTTCTTTGAGTTCCATTCAAAACGCGGTCTTAATGTCCATCGATAAACCATGATGTTTTTGTGGCGTAGGCTAAGAATATCCCTGGTGCTTCTAGTCTAGCTACCGGGCGAATGACTCTTCAAAGTCTATCCCTTCCTCTTATGCGTATCCTTTGGCCACAAGGCGAGCTTTGTTGCGAATGACGGTCATCTCTTAGTCCCTTTTGTTCTTCCATAACCATTTGAGATCGATGGCTGAACGTCAATTGGTCTTGGAACCATTTCCCAAAGTCATGTAGGCGGTATTGGAGAAGTTCCTCTGCATGCAGCTTCTATCCATGAGGGTTACGCCATTGCCTCATGAATGTTCTTTGGCTCTATATTGCTAATTGAGCAAAGGTAAATTCATAAGTGCAATCGGTGGCAAGTTGGCGTCTCGTCTGAATTGGCCTTGAAGGTTCACCAATAACTTGTTCAATTGGGTGGTCTTTTGTCCACTTCAGAGTAGAAGGATACCGTTGGTTAAACGTGTGCGAGTTAGATGGTTCTCATAAGCTTGAAGAAGATTGGTGATTCGTAGCAAGCGGGTTTTCAAATAAGTCTTCATCTAACGTTGCATCGTTTTGGTTTTGATTTTGCTCATCAACTGCTGGTAGAGCGGGTGCAATAAGCGTAGTAGATGTAGATGATTTTGATGGAGTTGGTGCATTGGTTTCGACCGTTGTAGATGCATCTTCTGTTGGTGGTGGAGGATGATTTTGGCGGTTGCGGCGGAATGATGGATTTGATGCATTTGTCGAAGTTCCACCATAGTATTCATCGAACATTAACTCGAAGAAATTCTCCCATTCTTGTTCTTTAGGATTGTCAAGCGGAGTTGATTGAGCTCTTTGAGTGCGATTCCTAACCGATGTGTCGAAGTCTGCTTTGGTTTAGTCGCGGGTTCTAGGCGAGTCTCTCGAAGCCATTTGTCGATTAAGTCAAACTTCACATTCATCGTCTCCATGATCCTCCTATTTCTCGATATACACCACTGAATGCCCTCGAGTTATCGGAATATCAATGAAGATTCCAATATCACCTTTGCTTTCGGTTTTCAAGATCTTCTCATGGATTAGGTAGGATAGCACAAAGCGCCAAACACGTGAAAGTATGAGATCTCGGTTTTCATTTGTTCACAAGCTCATATGGGGTTTTATTGAATCTTGGATGGATGAGGATCGGTTACGAGTGAAACAAGCGATTAGCAACAACATCGGCCCATAGAAATAACGGTGCACTAGAATAGATTAGCATTGTGCGAGCGGCTTCCACAAGAGTTCTATTTCTTCTTTCAACTACCCCATTCTGTTGTGGAGTTCTAACAAGCGATGTCGATGTGTGATTCCAACATCTTCAAAATAAGCTCTTAACTCTTGATTAGTGAGATTACATTGCGTTTATGCGTTTCTTACAACCCTCTTTGCGGAGTTTGAAGAAATACTTGAATTACGTTTGAAAGGTGATGATGATGCTTGGTGCTTAGTATTTTGATCTCGAAACTTAACCCATGTATATCTTGAATAATCATCGACAATGACAAGAATATACTTTTTCCCATTAATGCTTTCAACTCTCATTGGGCCACATAAGTCCATGTGCAACATATGCAACTTTGCTTCCGAACTAGGTACGGTTTTGGGTTTATATGATGCTCTTTTGCTTTTTCCTTGTTCGCATGATGGACATAAGTGATCCTTGGTGTATTTGAACTTTGGAAGTCCGTTGACGATGTTGTCTTTGGCAATTTTGTTGATGGTGTAAGATATAACTTTTCACATACACATCAAACCATAACACAAAGTGGCGTATAAGTGGAATTCTAGAGAGAGAAAGTTAGAGGTTTAGGGAACTTAGTGAGAGAAAGTGAAAGATATTATTATGAGCTCCAACTCTCTACCTTGGGAGGTAGAGAGTATTTATAGTCTTACATAAAAATCGCCACACATCGAGCGTGGATCGGGCATACGTGGGTAAAGACCGTCCGTCCTCCGCGGTGTTACTTAACTAAATTCTACTTAACTTAATATTACTATGACTACGAGCTTTCTAGCGATTACATATACTTGAGGTGACCGACTCTTTAATACTGGGAATTTCTAATTCCTAACAATCTCCCACTAAGGAGGTCACCTCAATCATGCACTAAAATTACATTGAATACAAACAGATATGACATTAACAATTGTTCTTGCATTCTTGATGTAGTACTTTGTTCCTAAGCTTCGTAGTCATTGATTCTTCACATTGCATGTTTGGTTACTTCAAGTGGAGGTCTTTTCTTGATCCATTGATAATAATTTTGAGCCATCATTTGAGATTATCGGCCATCAAAAAATCTACGTGACATCCTTTGTGGTGTTGGTATTATGTGAAGTTGTGACTTTTGGACCGACATGCTCACATTACGGATCATGATATCTTCTCATCAGAGTAGCGGAAGCATTAGTTGAATCATGATATTGGCGGCGAAGCATGGAGTAGAAAATATCGAGTCATTGATGCACTAATCATGATTTCTTTTGAGATGAATGTGTTAAGTGAGCATGCGGCTATGAATTGACCGCTTCATTACGAGCATTACGCAAGCGTCGGGGCGTGTACCACATACAACGGATTAGCAATAAATCGCATGAAAGTGTCTTTGATCACTTTCGTTGAATTGAGGTACACGGCCCACGGTTCCCCATTGATCGGTACAAGTCTTTTGTGATCGGTATAATTCGAAGAATTTCCTTGGCAGGGTTTAGCGATTGCTCTAGCGTTCTCAAACCGGAACATCTCAAAGAAGACAACACGCGAATTGAGTGAACCCGTAATTTTAGATCCAGCGATTGATGAAAAGAGATTTGAAAAACAATAGTGTATTGCTCAATAGAAATTGTTTTTGCAATATAACGAAGGTTTTAATGAAAATCAATTATCAATCATAAAACACCTTTTGATTTTAAAAATTAGTACACGATTCGGCGTGCTAATGAAAAGAGTTTTAAAGCACAAAGACCGGTTTTCAAAGGTATCGTCAATCCATAACTTTGAACGGGATTGATTCAAAAGATGAATCGCCCCATTGTTTACATTCGGTTGTCACATGGTTGATCTGTATAATAGATCTCACATGCCACCTACCGGGAGCTTGTTAGATGTTGGCTCCAGAAGGCTTTCCATCTTCATAGTAAATATGTAAACACATCACTTTCGGATGTTACGGCAATACCACAAGGATAATGCGTAGGACTCAAGATATAATCTCTCTTTCCACATTGTGTGAAACAGAGTCTTCATTGAAAGTGTCCTAATGAGATTTATTGATGATCTCGTGGCTCTAGACTCAATTATGTGCATATTTGGATCACATGAGGGGAGACTAGGGAGAGGGTCTCCTTCTTCAATATCAACAATCTCTAAGAGAAAGTCGATAGATAATGTCGGTTCCCGTGAGAATGAAACAAGTCCTTTTAAGAGGAACTTGAGTGGTTTGAAAAGTTGAAGTGCGGTCGTCCTTTGGGTCCATGACGTCTTGTCTTCAATACCGATGTTACCATCGGTAGCATATGAATTGAACCCTACGCCCTAAGGTTGAATAAATGGAGGGCTATTTGTTTTCACCCTTTTCTCATTCAATTCTTTTAAATTCTTCAACCCCTTGATTACTTACGAGACTTCATAGCTAGAACCTTGTTGGGTTTATTCGATTACTAGCTCGGTCTTAGTCGCACTCTTCCCATATCTCATTTTTCTCCTTTTATCATCATACCTAAGAACTCTACACAAACTAGTGGATAGTCCACAGGTAGATCCCTCCGTTTCTGGCGGATCATGGGAACACATACCTAACCTTATCATCCTTATATCACCATACATAATGTAAAGTTGGTCGGTCTTTTTGGTATTGTTCATCTGCCATTGGAACCAATTGAAAACCATTTGAAAATCAATTCGGATACTTGTGATATATTATCAAAGCATTTTGTACATGAATTGTTTTTGATATTTTTAGAACGAGAACTCCCCTCAACATGTGCATCAAGTATTTGAAAATGTTTTGCACACGGAGGCAAGAGAAAGAATTAACTTCTTTGATTACCATTTTCTAAAAGATATCAACATCACTTCCCTAATCGAATCAAGTAGATAAAGCATTTTGGGGAAGGATGAGGTTTTCATGATTTTGCTCCCCTCAATATGTGCCTCGAGATTTGAAAAGAGTTTTGCACATACTAGAGGGACACGCACATTGAGATAAGTGATCACGTTTCAAATCATTGTGGTTTAATATAGATGCTCCCCTCAATGTGTGCATGGAAAATTTGAAATCGTTTGTCACTTACGGGGGGGCAAACATGCTAATCCTTAGAAACCATTTATGAATTATCGGTTTAAATCCTATTTAAATCACACATTCTCCCCGATCACAATTATCAAATCATTTGAGATTTGTGATCTCTTATAGATTAAATTGATTTTGAAAGCTTTTAAGGAGAATTGTGACTTGATTATGAAAGCGTTTTATCTGATAAGGATCGGATTTTAAGACTTTAAACTCCATTGATTAAACATGCATGAATATCTTTTGAAAACAATTGAATGACAAATAACCTTTTAATTTAATTGAAATCATTCTCCCCTCAATCAATGACATAGGTTGTTGATTGAGAGATAGAGATTTTGACAAATAAGTCCCGATGATTATCAAAAATAGAGACCGAGTTATTTTTCAAAGCATTTAGTTTTCAGCAGATAAATGTTATAGAATCCGAGCATGGAATTTGAAAACATGGTAAAACATGGCTCTGTTCTTTCTTTTAAAACGGTTATTGCACGAAAATGACAATAAACCATTTTTTTCTCTTTCTCTCAAACATAATTTTTTTGATTTTTTGATTTTTTTTTTTTTTTTTGGAATTGACCAACATCTAAAGTCCGTGTCATTCTTTGAATGACAGCACAAAGACCGTAGATATTATCGAACCGAGAAAAAGCATGACAAAATGACAATATTTTTGAAGATTTTTGAATTTTTGATTTTTATGGATTTTGAAGGTTTTATAATTTTGTATTTTGATTTTTGAATAGATATATACAAGAGATAGATGAAGATAGACCTTTACTCCTCGTCTTCCTCCTGAAGGCGTTTGAGAGTATTACGGTTGAAGGCTTTTCAAGCCAAGGCGTGGAAGAATAAACTCAAAACGTTCTCTTGGAAGAGCTTTGGTGAAGATGTCGCTAAGCGATATTGAGACCTCACAAAATATAGTTCCACCACACCTTTTTCCACTTGTTCCCGATGAAATGATGTGAATGTCGATATGCTTTGCTCTTGAGTATTGAACGTTGTTGCATGAGAGAGCAATAGCACTTTATTATCCGATCTGGAGAGGATTTTGTTGAATTCAAAGCCATAGTCCGATAATTGAGATCTCATCCATAAGATTTGAGCACAACAAGATGACATGGCTATGTATTCAGCCTCTGTAGAGGAAATAGAAGTACTCATTTTGCTTCTTTGAAGACCAACTCACAAGCTTATCACCCAAAAGCGAGCACCTCGGATGTACTTGGCGTGTATCTTGACAACTGCATGATCGGCATCTGCATAGGCCGTTAGTGACATACCGGTGTCTTTTGGGTACCATAGTCCCGTATTGATGGTTCCTTGGAATACCGAAGACCCGTTTAACTACTTCAAGGTGCTTTTAGTAGGCTTAGCCGGTATCTAGCACACATGCAAACGGCGAACAAGATATGCGGTCTACTAGGCTGTGAGGTACATGAGGGATCCAATCATACTACGATATTTTGTTTGGTCAATCATGATCCCCGAGTGGTCCTCATCTAGTTTGGTTCGATCAATCATGGGGGTGTCAACAGGGTCACTTGAATCAAATCCAAATTTCTTTAAAATCTCTATTGCATATTTAGATTGATTTATGAAAATGCCTCCGGGACTTTGTGAAATTTGTAATCCCCAGAAAAATGACATTTGTCCCATCATTGACATTTGAAACTTTGAACTCATTTCATTAGAAAAACGATCACATTCCATTGGGTCGGTCGAGGCAAAAATAATATCATCAACATAAATTTGAACATGAGTTAAATGTTTGCACGACTTCACGGTGAACAATGTAGGATCAATTGCTCCTTTCTTTGAATCCGGTTGATAGAAGAAACTTTGTGATGTATCATACCATGCCCTGGAGCTTGCTTTAAACCGTAGAGAGCCTTCTTCAGACGATAAGCGTGAGTAGGATGCTCTTGATTCACAAATCCTTGAGTTGGTGGCGTGAGGCGACTTCTTTAAGATCTCCGTTCGAAATGCCGTCTTCACATCCATCGATACACTACCATGTTCTTACTAGCGGCGTTAGAAAGATTCGATTGCCTCGATTCGAGAACAGCGGGGCAAAAGATTCTTCAAAGTCTATACCCTCCTCTTGACGATATCCTTTAGCAACTAATCGAGCCTTGTTCTTCAACACATCACCATGCTCATCAAGTTTTACTTTGAAGATCCATTTGAGAGCTATAATCATAGCACGATCTGGAGCGGTACTAACTCCCATACATCAAGTCGATCAAACTCATGAATTTCTTCTTGCATGGCATTGAACAAGCTATCTTCATTCATGGCGGTTTTAACATCTTTTGGTTCGATCTTAGAAGTGCAGAGTTGAAGAAACACCATAAGGCATCGGTTGCAAGTTGTTTCGGGTTGATCTGAGGGACGAGAGGATTTCCAATGATGTTGTCTAATGGATGATCGTGAGTCCATTTTCTAAGGTGTGCATGTGGTAGTTGTTGAGGCGGGGTAGGCGAGTCGATGTCTCTGAAGAAGATGGTTACGATGATGATTCGGAGTAGCAAATATGTTTTCAAATGGAGCATCCTCGGGAGTAGCAAAGGGATTAACTTCATCATTGATGCCAGAAACATTTCCATGATGTACATTTGAAGAATGTTGATTTGTTGATGAGGCGAAGGATCAGCGTGAGTGCTTCTTGACTTAAAGATATTAAGTCTGAAGGATTGACTTCATTCACAGGAATATGAGCATCCTCATTGTAGGGAATCATCACCTCATTAGTGTTTGAATCATAAAGTTCATCAAACATAGGATCAAACAATTTCTTTAAATCATCTTCGGATGGAGGTACATATGGAGTTTCTTGAGTAGAGTTTGGAACAAGAGATGAACCAATGGGACTTTGTCTTGAAGTCGGGTCCCGGTGGAGTGTCAGGGAGCCATTTGACCGTCGACTCATCAAGCGTAGCGTGAATGGTTTCCATGATATTTGGGTTCTTTTGTTATAGATTCGGTATCCCTTTTTGTTTGGTGCATATCCTACAAATACTCCAATGTCGGCTTTAGCCCTAAGTTTCCCTAAGTCTTGACCCTCATTAGTTGGATAGCACAATGCACCAAACCCACGAAGGAAAGAGAGATTAGGTTTTCTTTGTGGACAAGTTCATATGGAGTTTTCCATGTATGCGGTGTGGATTAGGGAGCGATTTTGTGTATAGCATGCGTGGCAATTGCTTGACCGGAGAAACATTGGAACCTTTGAGTAAATCAACATTGTTCTAGCGGCTTCAACGAGTCGATTTCGTCTTTCAACTACACCGTTCCGTTGAGGAGTTCGTGGAACACTTCTTTGATGGCTGATTCCAATGCTTTCATAGAATTCATTAAGTTGTTTGTTGACAAACTTCGGTTCCATTATCTGATTCGACAATTACGGCGGTTTTGTTAAGTCGAACTGCGGTTTGTTTGATGAGTTTGATGATGATATCTGGAGTTTCATCCTTTGTCCTTAAGAACTTGACCCCGGTGAATCTAGAGTAATCATCAACCACAACTAACACATATTTCTTCCCAAAGATATTATGTACCCTCATTGGTCCACATAAATCCATATGAATCATATGAAGAACTTCGTGAGGAGTTAGTAGGTTTGGGTTTATGGGCATATTTCTTGCTTTTTCCCAATTGACATCTTGAACAAAGATGATCCTTTTCATACTTTAGTCTAGGTAAACCTACAACTAGGTCCTTTACGGAAAGATCATTGATGGTGCGAAGTTCAAGTGATTGAGACGCGATGCCATAACCATGACTTTGGTTTTGAAGCCTTTGATAACAAGCAGATTGGAGAAGCCCTCATCATGTCATCGATAGAGATGGTGTAAAGGTTTGAACCACGAGTTCCTTTTAACAGTTCCTTACCATTAAGATCTCTAACAAAGCGGTATGTTTTAGAAGGCAACTTCTAGATCGAGTCACGAATTGACCAACGTGAGAGCAGATTATGACCCAACCCTTCCACATAGTAGACTCTCGAGATGACACTATCACCAACAACATAATCTCCATAACCCATAATTAGCACGAAATGATCATTACCAAATCTAGCGTCCGATGAACTTGCTCACGAAGTTCATGAGCAGCGACCGGTCTCGGTCATATGCTTGGAACGGCTGAGTCCGTAACGAACGATTTGAACGATCTGCGGTTGAACCACGACAAAAATGGATAAGCGGATAATTGGGATCCCCATGCAAGAATGGGTTCCACTTGGTTAGTGTAATGATAATTGGAACACCCACATCGAGAAACATCCATATCAGTAGAAGCAATGGAATCATTGGGAATAGATGCAATCTTTGGTGTCATTATTTGACCTATTCAAAGTATGTTTACTTCTTAAGGGAATAGTTCTACCGGTAGGCATCCATTTTCTAGTGGGCATAATCTTAGCAGTTTGAGAACAAAGCTGATTATTCTTATGGCCAAAAGGTATCCAATAATAACCTATCTTTATAAAAGTTCTTCCTGTGGGTTTCCATTGTTTTCTAACAATCTTTCGTTTTTGCCTTTTTGCCTTATTTGCACGATTAATAGCATTAGCAATTTTAAGCGGGCATTTGACACATTAGACAAAGCATTCACACCACATTCATGATTAGCAACAGAATTCAAGCATACATCATTACATGGTTTGCAGATAGTATCGAATTGAATTAATTACTGATGCGCCTAAGGCTAATACTAGAATCAACACGATTCGTTTTATTCAACTCAAGCCTAAAGTTCCTAGATTGGTATTCTACTCTCTTCCAGCACATTCTTAGCTTGCAAGGTCCTATCATTCCTTGTATTGTCTTGAGACTTTGACACCTTCGCTTTAAAGTCACCGATTACTCCTGTAGAGGGAATGGGAACATTAGTTGGTTGATCTAATTTTTGCATCCATGAACTTGATGTGCAAGGATCACAAGTACTAGAAGGCACATTAGTGTATACTTTAAGGCGTGATTTGAGCTTTTTGCGGGCACACTAAAGTTCACTTTCTTAGCACTAACATATCTGGAATCTGAACTACTTGAAGGCACAGTAGTGTTTCCTTTTTAAGGCGGGCATAGAGCGGATTTCTCGCTTGGCACTAGGCATAGAACAAGGCATCACAGCTTTGCCTTTTGCACCTAAGGTTAAGGATTTTGGACATGTGGCAATTACACATTCTAGCAACTCTTGAGATCGTTTGGCCCGGAGGCAAGCAAACCTAATTTCACTATCAAGAGGTTTGTTAATGAAATCCTCTTCGACAATCTCACGGAGACATTCTAGACTATCCTTAAGGTGAGCACGGTAGTCATGAAAAGCATGTTCATTATTCCTAAGATGAGGAGGAATATATTTAAGCATCCACAGTGTATTTGCAGTCTAAGGGTGATTTTGAGACAACATTCTTATTGAAAACAAGTGTCAGTTTCCCATTTCCACGACTTCTCGATTCTCAATTTCCTTTTGTAAAGGCGTTATTTTTCGTTGTTTTGGTCACGGGTGACCTTTATTGAATCATATAACTCTTTAAAATGTCGTTTAACCTTTTCATTTTCTTCTAGAAAACTTTCGTTTTCCTTTTGTAAAGCATTTACTAAGTTTTGAAGATGAAACGTTTGAGAATTCTGAGAATCTAAAGGAGGAGGCATTTGGGAGCTGTCATATTGTTCTTTTGACCCTTTAATTGAGAGATTTGGGCTTTCAACTTTCGATCGTGTTGCTGAGCTTGAATCTATTCATCACGTTTGTTTATTTGAAAAACTGCATCAAACTCTGGAGCATCCGAAGATGTCTTGATATTTGAAGTTTTGACATTTTCTTTGAGATGTTGATATTTTAGTTGTAAATTAAAATGCTCAACTTCTAGTTTAGAAAAATGTTTAACCAAATTGTCGTGATCATCCAGTTCCATTTTCTCGTTTAGTTTAGAATTAGTTTTTTCAAGCTCAATGACACGATCATGGGAGACTTTCAGGCCACAGATAGTTCATGAAATTTGGAAGCATTAATAGAGCAATTTGAAGCAGTGAAAAAGATATCTTGAGCAACACATTCAGTAATAAGAGTCTCATTTAAGGTATGCAAGTTCTTCCTCTCAATCTCATTATATTTTAGTGCACGCTCATAATCACTAACTTCAACTACCATTGCATCAAATTCCTTTTCCATTTCTTTAATATCTGATTTTGTCCCCTTTAAGACTCTCAAAATGATCTTTTAGTTGTTTAAAGAAAGGCATGACCTCAGTTAAATAACATTCTTTCATTTGCTCATAACCCCTTTCCCCTTCGTTATCCGTGGGTGTGATCCTTTTCTTACAAGTTTTCTCAAAATCGACAAATAGTTGAAGAATAACATATTGAGTGATTAAGGTCTTGCTTTTAGTGGCAATAGTTCTAGGAACTAAATGCATTGGTGTATTTGGAGGATACACAGTCGCTTTAGGGAATTTCCTACAAGGGGAATTCTTTTCAACAAGATTTTCAGCTTTTAGCAAGTCCATATCCTTTTTCCGAACACTTGTTCGGGGTCAACAATGTTTGAGGCTTAAACATGTTCAAGGAAATCCAGTTTTCCTTCTTGTAGTCATGGGGAGTGATAATAATCTTTTTCTCTTTGCATTTCGGGTCATCTAGTTTTTGTTCATCCTTTCCCTAGTGACTTCATCTGATTTCTTATCTTCCTCAGTGCACTCAACGCAACTAGGTTTCCGCCTAGGCTTAAGAATTTCATTACCATCATAAAGCACCTTATGAGCATTTCTAGCCTTTTGAATTACCTCTGGATTCGGTTCCTCAACAAGGGAATGCTATGCTTATCGCTTAAGACTCGATGTTTAGTGACCATGTGAGCGATCTGAATGGTGTTTCCTTGTATGTACAACTTGTTCTCAAGTTTGTTTTTCAAAGTTTTTAGATTAGAAAAATCTCTCAAGAGTTTTGATTCCTTTGCATTAAATTCTTGCTTAAGCATTTTCACATTTTCTTGAAGTTCTTGTTTTTGTTTAGATGTTTTAGAAAGTTTTTCTTGCAAGGAATTTAATTCTTGTTTCAATACTTCTTCTCTAAACTTACTTTTTCTAATTACTGTACTTTCTTGGTTATCCATTTCCCGCCACGGTGGTCAACTCAAACTTAGCACGTTGTTCATAAATAGCAACACGTTCTTTATAGGCATTTAGTTCTGAAATAATGGAATCATCAGGGGCACATGCGGTGTATTCATCAAAAACATAGTCATTGTTGACTGCGGAAGATGCATCACTTGGTACAACTTCACTTTCACTTTGTTTCACGTATTGATCATATGGGACAATATTGATATTACCCATATTTTCAATATTTGATTCAATAGTTTCAGTTGATTGTACTTTGTCATGCATCTTTTGCACATCGGCATCATCGTATAGTTTTAATACCTCTGAGATGAGCTTGTCATGGGATGGCCCAACTAGTGATGAAGAAGAGACCTTGGGAGAAACCATTGGAGAAATGCTAGCCGTAAAAATTGTGTGTGCGTGAGGTCCATCATCCACATCGAGTCGTATGCATCACAGTCGGTGACTTGAAAGGCATTCGATGATTGTGACCTATCTCCTGAATAGGCTGCTCATCCACATCTGCATCATAGGTCTTGGCATTGCCCTCGGCAAGAAACAACAATTCCTCTTCATTCAAAGTAGCACCATTGTCACGAGCTTGAGCGGCAAGAGCATCTTTTCTCGAAGTAATCGGCATTCGTGGCGCTTTGGAGATGTACGGCTTCCTTGCAATGTGTCCCTCTCCACCACGGCTTATAACATTTGATGAGCTTAGTTTGACCTTGGTTACCATTCCTTCCTCGATTCTGGTTACCAACATAACCTCTCGGCTCCACCTCCCCCTCGATCATATCTGTCTTTCTGACCGGTTGCACCACGATCCTTCCATCTTTAATAGTGGCTTGATTGTGTGGGTTAGATGCGTTCGAGGTTGTTGTTGGTTTGTGGGAGAGTATTCATGTTTTGACTGATGAGAAGAGCTAGTTGATTAATGAAGCTACCCACGTGAGTATCGGCATCAGCTTGTTTGTACATAGGATCGGGAATGAGTTTGTGATTACCATTACCCAAGGGTATGACTTGTGATGCTTTGGTTGTGATTCCGATGTTTGAGTAGAAAGCTGGAGAGTCATTAGACGAGCTTGTCTCTCCCTGGTTGGTTTTGAACTGATTGAGAATTAATTTTTCAAACATAGCATGTCTCTCATTCCGAAGGAGGAAGGCATAGAGTTGCTCATAGTTTGTATTCTTCAATCCTTTAGTGAGCTTCACAGTGGTGACAAACTTGTGCCATTCGGTATTCATGTTGTTCACAAATTTTGAGTTCAATGAATGTTAGGCATAGTCATTCCGATGTTCCTCATGTCATTAACTAACTTATGAAATCTCACATAGTACTCATAGACACTCTCATCCGGTTTCATCTTGAAATGCTCAAATTAGTCATAGAGTTGGGATTCTCTGTCTTCCATAGTTAATTCAGAACCTGAGAGAAGCATCTTAACATTGTCCCAAAGCGCCTTAGCATCCGTGTTATGATTGATCAGCTTGTAGATGTCTTTAGGAAGACCTTGAAGAACAATGTTTGAAGCCCCGATATCTGCATCAAATCTCTTTTTATCCTTATCATCAAGCTCATCATACATCTTAGTTCTGTCCATTCCGTAACAGAGTACCATCTCGCATTAGTATCAAGTATGTCTCTAGTCGCCTCAACTTCGATATGGTCCTTCATCAATGGATTTGAGAATGTTGACACCATTTTCCTTTCCAAGGCAATACTGTCTAATTCGTTGAGCCCAAGAGTCATAGTCAGCCTGTCAAGCATGGGTGGACGAGTATCGAGCCACCGTACTTGAACATCTTCAGCAGATGGAGATAACTTAAGAAACGTTGGTAGACATGTTAACAGATTATACGGATTTTATAGCTCTATGATTAAACCGGAAATGGATTCTTTCACGGATTTTCTTGAATCAAGAGAAAACCGTAAACAATCACTCAAGACTCTAGATGATAAAATACTAAATCGCTAGAAGATAATGCACTAAGTCGCTAGAAATTAATGCACTAAGTCGCTAGAAATTAGTGCACTAAGTCGCTAGAAATTAATGCACTAAGTCGCTAACCCTTAATTCGCTACACCCCTAAGTCGCTAGAGTCCCAAGTCGCTAACAGAAAAACAATTCGCTAAGTAGTAACTTCGCTACGCACCAAGTCGCTAACCAAATTTTGGCGTAATTGCTACTCAAGTCGCCAACAATGCAAGTCGCTAAAGAGCAACTCGCTATGGACCAAGTCGCTACCACTAAGTCGCTACCCGTAGTGGAGAGTCCACTACTTGTACTTTAACTCGCTAGATCGAACTCGCTAGTTCCAACAACTCGTAAGTCGCTACAAAAATGTGAAGCAAGTCGCTACCAAGAAAATAATCCGTGAGCTAAGTCGCTAGCTTGAAAAACCATATAAACATCACTTTTCAATCCAAAAACAACCCAACCAAGATGATTCAAGCTTGCTAAATGAAAACCTAAACACTTTTGATGATTCTAAACATAAAAGTACAACCAAAATCAAACTTTAACACTAGAAATCAATCAAATGATGCAAAAACCACTAAACTTTTCAAACTCAAAAACCACCTAAAACCACTAGAAATCCAAAGATGTGTAAGATATGATCTAACCATGGCTCTTGATACCAATTGTAAGATATAACTTTTCACATACACATTAAACCATAACACAAAGTGTAGCGATAAGTGGAATTCTAGAGAGAGAAAGTTAGAGGTTTAGGGAACTTAGTGAGAGAAAGTGAAAGATATTATTATGAGCTCCAACTCTCTACCTTGGGAGGTAGAGAGTATTTATAGTCTTACATAAAACGCCACACATCGGGCCGTGGATCAGGCATACAGTGGGTAAAGACCGTCCAGCCCTCCTCACGGTGTTACTTAACTAAATACTACTTAACTTAATATTACTATGACTACGAGCTTTATAACGATTACATATACTTGAGGTGACCGACTCTTTAATACTGGGAATTTCTAATTCCTAACAGATGGTGTCGAAATTGAGATGGGATAACCGTCTGTGCCACAACCGGATCGTGTTCCGGATGCTCGTGTCATAAGACATATTGGTGATGAAGAGGCCATTTGATTGATGTCGATAGCATACAAGTTTGCATCACGATTCCCGGTTAAAGAGATCGGTGCCATCCAAGTTTCTAACTGAAGCAAGCATTTTTCCTAAAAGCAACCTCTAAATGCATCACGAACCGCCCGGTGAAAACAAATTGTGTCCCAACCCTTCGACATAGTAAACCCGAGTGATCAAATAATTTCCAAAAGGTAGATCTCCAAAACCCATGATAGATGCTACATGATCATTTCCAAACGCATGCGGTTCCCATGAATTTCCGTAAGAAATTGATCACAGCCTTCAGATTCGGTCATGTGCTTGGAGCAACCCGAGTCGGACGATCCAAAGACAAATTTCGATAACACCCAAGATTAATAGAAAAAGAATATTGTGGAAACCGTTTTGATTTTGGTTCCTTTGGGTTAGAGGTAAAATCCTTATCACACGCAAAGAGGTTTTCTACGAGGAATTACTGGTTTATCACTCATTTTACCATTCCGCAGGTGTGAAAGTTCTACCGGTGGGTTTCCAAATATCATCCCTATAGTATACACTATAGTTCTGTCAAGATAGTGTAAAGCCTAAGTTTTGCAACTAGTCTTCCTTTACCGTTTAGCGTAAGATCTTTTGGGGACGTTCTTCTTACAGGGCTTATCATTCACATTCTTAGAAACACAATCATCTTGAACATTAACTAAAGATTTCTTGCAAGTTAAACAAAGAGATTCAACACAATCATTAGACTTAGCAAGTTTCACAGTGTTCGATTACATTCGGATGAAATGTCTTTCTTATTCAAAAGCGGTAAATTCCTAGGGTGTTCTTCTACTTTCTTCTCTTTATTCAAGGTACTACTCCTAGAGGCAGTCGAGACTCTATTGTTCCTTGTATTGCTCTTAGGCTTTAGTCTGTTGCTCCTAGAGGTGCTTTCTAGTCCTGTAGAAGGTAAGGCACACGCATTAGGATTCACATTGTTATCAAGGGAGGTGGTTTGGCTTTCCTAGTCTCTTTAGAGTGCTTTTCTAAAATTATGTCGTTTGTTCCATATGTTTTAGATGTGGAGGCAGACGCATTAGTGGTACTCATCTTAAAAAGGCCGGAGCTAAAACTTTTGGTTTCTCGATAACCGCTTTTCCTTTATCAACATTTTTGTTTAGGTAGGGGGTGGAGTGGACTGGTTTTGATGAAACATTTTTCTCATTGACTTTTGGAGGAGGCATAGAAACGGACATTTTTGGTTTGGAAACCGGTTTGGGAACATTTGCTTTCTCCGCAGTCATTGGTTTTTTAATCACGGTATTCACTGCCTTTCCTTTTGACTTTCCGTGAGCCCTCAAAAGATCATTTTTCACTTTCATGTCATTGTAGGCAAGCTCATACTACGTTTGTCATACTTGCATTCCTCAGTTTTTCGATCAAGTTGTTTAAAATATGATACATTTTCTTTTTCAAGTTTTTCAAGGGCTTTTTCATATTTTGAAACAATTGCGGAGGTCTCATCTTTGGAGTCTTTCATGATCTTCAAGAATATGTTTGCAAAATGATGGACATAATATCGTAGTCGAACATCTTCAAGAGAGAATCATTCAAATTTTCCAAAACTTTGATGTGTTCAAAACATTCATTAGCTTGCTTTACCAAGGATTTATGGTCCTTGACAAAGTTAGCTGTTTCTTTCAAAAACGCTTGTTCGAAATGAATTACCCTAGCGATGCCGTTAACGGAGGTTCAATTTGAGTTTCAAAAAACTTTTTCTGTTCATTATCAAAACTAGTGAACCTGATGTTTGTTGTAATGTTGGTTTTAGTTTTAACAGTGTCTTGAAGATACCCAATTCTAGTTTTAACGTCATCTAAAATGCTTCTAGCATCACTTGTGTTAAAAGGATTGTTTGAAGACATTTGTTCGATTTTCGAAAGAGATTTGGAAACTATAACTGGTTTTGAAACTGATTTTGAAACAGGTGTTGACACTTTGTTTGAAACACTTGGTTTGGTGGAAAACGTTGATTGAGAAACAAATGAAATACCATTAATTTTGTTCCATTTGTTATAATCAATTGGTTTGATTTCCGGATGTTTTTGTTTCATTATTGATCTACTCTCCTCGAGATAGTTCCACGCGTTTCAAGAGAATCATGCACAATTATGGGTTCATGCAAAGGTTTTCCAATGTTCAACACATTCCGTTCTTTTCGAGCTTTCTTGAGGAAACCAGGAGGTGAGTTACCAAGAGCCATTTTATGAGAAGTATGAAAAATTGGATTTACTTGATTAGAAAGCATCTTGTTTGTTTTAGCGGAATGACCCGTTGTAAGAAGTAAATTATCCAATTTTTGATAGTTTCATTTTTATCCAGAATTTCATCAAGAAGAGAATCTTCTCGTTTTGAAAAATCAGCAATCAACTGTTTCTTCTCTTTTTCAAGATCAGAAAACAATGCTTTTTGTTTAGAAAGTTGGTTGTTTAATTCAGAAATTTCCTTGTTTAAAGATTTTATTTTCAAATTCAGATTCACATCAAGTGTATCATATTTGAGTTGCAATTGTTTTTCTTTTAAAACAGAATCTCGATAACCAATTTCTAATTACGAAACTTTGTTTGTATTAAATTCAAAAGCTTTGGCGTGCTCCTTGTAACTCTCAAGCTCAGCGGTCAATTTCTTATTCAGCGGCCTTAACTTCGCGATTGACCTTACTCACTTTTTCAATTTCAATGCCACAGTTATTGATTAATGATTCAAAATAAGCACGTGTTTCCTCATCGGTCTCAGTATTTTGTGCCACACAACCTCCACTAGGATCCACATCCGAGTTTGAGTTAGTATTGCTACAACTTCGGATTGTCCATGTATGTATCATAAGTAGGTGGCGTCCGCACGAATCTTGTTAGTCATAAGTAAACACATCAAATATGACATTGTTATAGCATGGATCAATGATTGGTACCTCGGACATCTTGCGTTGGCGTCATAGACGGAAGTGCGCCGAGTCAAGTGTCGTACTTAGTCTTCTGAAGATTTGCCATGAATATGCAGTTCGCATTGATTTCCTCGAGGTCTTCCAAATCATCCATAATAGCCATAAAGTCATGTTCCTCGGCACTCAACCGAAATCCGTAGCGTTCCTTTTGTACCAACTGGATAGTTTTCTGAAGATACTCAAGATCGTTCTTGTGCGGCTTAGTAGGACAATTCCTTGCCATGTGACCCATTCCTTGACAGTTATAACACTTAATCGATTACCACGATTCACATTTCCATGATTCCCAACGACCGCAACATTCCGATTCGATTACCTTTGCTCTATTCCCAACATTGTCTCATTTGATTACCACGATATGGAACCGGTGATTACCCATACGAAATCGGTAGCATATCCTGCTGATTCCCAATAACTCCAACCATTTGTCCTTGATTACCCATATTCACACCCGTACGCAATTTTGCTTGCGAGTGTTTGACGAAATCCTTTGGTTGTTGTTAGTTGGTGTGGAATAGCGACTTTTGAGTGCGTTACCCAATAAAGAGTATATCGGTTGCAAGGTTGCTTCGGGTCGTGATTCCTTGTTCGGTATTGTTGATATGGATAGAATTGTTGTTGTGGTTGTGGAATGTATTTCTGCAAGTTGTTGTTGTTGGAAGATGATGAAGCTTGTTGTTGTGTATTCACCGAAGGTTGAGTCTTTGCAATAAGTGCCAATGGATCATGATTCTTTGCCAATCTTTCTTTCCTGACTTCATTGACTTCAACTTGGTTTTGTTTCAGAAAATCATTGAGTTGATCAAAGTTCACCTGATGAAGGTCTTTTGTTTGGTTGACAATAGTGACGTATCGTCCCCATTCTTACGGAAGATTGTTCGGAACTTGATGTTTTGAGCGATAGTTACGGGTGTCAACTTGTTTCTGATTAGCTCATTCATCAAAGTACAAAACCTTCCATAGTAGGATTCAATGGATTCTCACGAGTTGAAGTAAACTTTTCCCATTCGGTTAGCGACTTGTTCTCCATGTCTTGTTGACCAATTTATGTTCCGTGACAAAGCCGTCTAACACGTTCCCACATATCGAAAGCAGTTTCACAAGCTGTCTCACAAGCAGCAAAAATTTCTATTGGTAAACCCAGTTGGACAATATGAATTGCCATGTCATTTGCATCGACTTGTTTCGATCCTCTTGATGTATTACGATTCATTTTGAAGGACGAGAGGATGGTGGGGCCGGGAGGTGTTGCGTTAGGATCTCCGAGGATATGGACTTGTCGAGGCTTGAAGGGTCCATTCTGAATGGATTGAATCATCGGTTTGCCATTCGGTTTGGTCTTGATGTAACGGAGCATACGACTTGTCCATTGAAGATAACCACCTTTTGCCAACATAGGAGGACGGTTTTCGGCAACGGCTGCATGAATGTCTTGTTGAGTTGCCATTGATGAAGGTATGATATGATAAAGTTGATGTAGGATCGATTCAACGATAAAGGAGTTGTGGTTGATGAAGATTAAGCTTGGTTGAGGTGTTTCGAAAGTCGTACTGTAACCTTGGTTTTAAAAAATTTTTAGCCCAAAATTTGAAATTCACTATAAAAATCAATTCTAAGGTCGTATGAAAAATTTGAGTTATGACAATTTTGACGCCAAATTTGACACGAAAATTTTGAATTTAGGCCCAAAAATTTGAATTTTTGACCAAAATTTTCACAGTTAAACTAAAATTTGAATTTCAGTAAAATTGAGCGTTTAGTCTCCTCTAAAAATTAAATTTTACTCAAGTTTTCCGCCAATTTTTTAAATGAAAATGAAGAGCTTAGGCGTAGAAACACGGTTACAGTGAGCGATGCTTAGGCGTAGGATCTTATCGCGTAGGATCTTAGGCGTAGGATGCTTAGGCGTAATCGGCTTAGGCGTAGGAATGCTTATGCGTGCAAAGTATCTAACGCGTAACCTTAAGCTTACGCGTAGACAAAAAGTTACTCGTAAACCTTACGCGTAATTGTGAAGTTATGCGTAGAGTTACTTGTAAGCTTTTAGCTTATGCGTAAACTATGGTTAAGAACAAAAATCCTTTACACCGCATAACGTAAGGGATATCCACAAGTCGAAGTGTTCCACACACTTATCCAAGTGAGGGAAGCACCGAGTAACCGTTATAGCTCGAAGATACTTCACCAAAATGTTATGCGTAGAAAACTAGGGTTTTGACTTTTTGACTTCTACGCGTAAGAAATTTCCAACGATTCAAATGATTTCTTTTGCACAGATAGCCTTAAAAACACTCGAATAACCAAAAAATGTTGACCTTTTTCACCCAAAGTGCTTAGAAAAGTTACGAGTAGAAATGACCAACGAACCAAATACGAGTTCAAAAATGAAGAAAAACACGTAAAGCTTCGAACTTTTTGCAAAAACTGAAACTTTAGCACCAAATAAACCTTAAACCACAAGAATCTTGAATTTTTAAGTGCAAAAATTAAAGCTTTAAGCGTTTCAAATATGTAAAACTAGAGCTTGTACGCGTAACCCTTCAAAACAAACACAAACACTCCTAAACCATTGTTAGGCGATTGATACCAATTGTAGGACCTTACTTTTATCAACCTTATCACAAACCCAACACGTACACAAGTATAACCACGTTAAACCAGACACAAACGTTATGCTTAGAATGAATAAGAAGAAAGGAAAGATGGTGACTTGAATGATATGAAATCCGTTATTTGAGAAGATAAAGATAAACACAATATGTTGTATATTCCAAAGAAAACACACACACACACACACTTTCAAGCACACCCCTCAAATGACCATTTGAGGGGTATTTATAGTACAAGTAACTTAAAACCCTAAAAGGCTTTGCTTGGGCTTTTCGTGGGTTGGACATGGATTGGGATTTGGATACTTAAGCTTCAAACGGCTAGCATAATCATAACGCCTAGCCATTTAGCTTAGTCCAATCCACGAGCCCGTTGACTATTCTATCACGATATCTAACACACGTTACAAAGTTCCTAATTGTGAATGACCATCACTTCTAATAAAACTATTAAGGCTAACATGAACATTGGTATAAGTCAGAAATTCCTACAACCATTCTTCCACCTAAACATCATAAACCATTAGGTAGGCCACGAAAGAAAGGAACGGGGCTTTTATTGAAAATGATAATAGTGACAAAACCAAGAACTTGTCACAGTTTAGTAAGAGTGTGGTTTGTGGTATTTGTGGCAATCTTTGACACAACTAGAAAACATGTCTTGGGCAAGGAGGTGTAACAGGAAGTCAAGGCACTACACAATCTCAAAAAAAGGTTCATCGGCCAAAAGTTACAAAGAAAGAAGAAGGCAAAGGTTACGGTGACAACTGTGAAGGTAATGATCAACCAAGTGTGGTCCGGTCTCAATCTGAAGTCAAGTTGATCTTTCGGTGGGTCTCCAAAACAATTTTGGACTAAGACCAAGATTATAGTAGAAAAGCTTTCTTCACCACAAAAAAATGCTGGTTAAGCATATGAAAGCCAATGTTATCCATCGAATATGTATTCCCCTAAACATTATTTGCTGTGTTTAAACAATGTATGTTTCCGAACTTTGTAGACTACAAAATTTTATGCATTTGGAAATATATCCATTTGCGTTATGTATGAAATCATGTCATGTTAGTGTATGGGTTAAATTGTGTTTTTATTGTATTGTTTTTATAGAGTCTTCATACATCTGTGTTTTGAGTTGGATACTGTTATTCTATTATCACAAACACTAATGAAGGATCAAAGATGGATGAACAACACCATATCAAGTTTATGTTGATACTCAGAAATGGTGTTGGTTCACCCATCCTTGAGACTTAATACGTCTATGAATCCTGGATCTGTTGAACTTGGATCGGGGTTTTGAGTTGGATACGGTTATTCTATCATCACAAACAGGAATGAAGGATCAAAGATGGATGAACAACACCATATCAAGTTTATGTTGATACTCAAAAGTGGTGTCTGTTCATCCATCTCAGATCATTCATCCATCTTTGATACTTGTAGTTGTGTTATGAGTTTGATCATTTTACTAAGGTGTGGTTTGAAATGGATAATAATTGTGTGGCAACTGATGTGGGTTTGATCATTTATAAGGGGTAGGAGCAAGTATTAAAGGCATAACACTCATAAGGACTAAAGCATAAAAGTAAAACTACTTATATTGTAGAAGGACCAAAGTACATCTAAACTTGACTTTTCAAAAGTCAACCATCACCACAAATCTACTTACAGGGACCATACATACCATCGACTCAAAAGGCAAAAAACCAACGACATTGGTAACCCACTAGATAAACCATATACAGACGACAATGATGAGTATCCGGAGAAAACACGAAGTTCCTCAGTCGGCAGAGTTTCTCCTTCTCAAGAAGGAGTTCAACTAGGGTATCTGCTTGAGTAGCCTCTAGCTCATTTGCCCTGGCGACTGCGTCTATAGTCTCCATGGTCTCGCCGATGAGGGCTTGTTGGCATTCTTGCAACGCCGCCTCAGTTCGGTGGATGTGCCTTTGCAAGTAGAGGAACACCTCCCTTGCTCTAGTCTTCTGTGGTGGATCCAACCACCCATTGATGGGACACCTAGATCCCTAAAAAATCAGAAATCAAACGTTTGAACACACTTAAAAGCTGACTCCAAGATGAAACTATTAACTTAACATGTTAAATAAAAAAAATACAAGCATTATCATGTACAAGACTAGCCAACCTGAACAGGATAAGCATAGTAACGCCTGCCGGCGTTGACATTTTTCCAGCAAGTTTTAACTACCACCTACCACAAGCACAACGACCCATTATTCAAAGTAGATCGGAAAAATTAAGGATAAGAATTTTTTTTTGGACAGGAGACTTTAGGGATGAGTGGTGAATATGAGTTGCTTTTATTAGGCCCTAGTTCTTGTAGCACCCACAAAAATGTGTATCGAGCACGCTTAATTGAAATGTGGAAATGACAATTATGCCCTTGGACTAAAGACAAATCTAACGCCATCTGAAGTCCTTGACTAACGGCAATATGGTCAAAGGACCTGTAGCGAGTATAAAACTTGAAATAGGGACCCCCAACGATGAAAAGGCTGAGTTTTGTCCCATCGCGAAGCGTTTTGCCAAGTTTAGGGACCAACGGTGTATTTTAGTCTTTTAATTATAAGGATTTACTTTATAAAGAATTATTTAATATACCCTTAAATGACTTTTATATGATAAATAAAGTTGTAATTATTTGTAACAACGATAGCTTAAACTAGTGTTGTTGCTTACTTGCTTTATATCTAGAAGCGAATACAAGTTTTTAGTTATGAATCGTGAATATTAATAGACCAAAATATATACAACTATTAGATAATTTTAGCTTTTGTTTATACTTAGTATATCGATGACAACATTAATTAGTACTTTGGCTTATGTTCCATACTAATGTTGGACTTAGTACGAAAATGTTATTGTTGGTTTTATTACTGTTAAAATAATTTAATTTGGTTTTCAAATGTGGTTTTAGTTTTTATTATTTTATTATAAATATATATATTTCGATGACTTTGTCTATCAAATACAATATTTTGGTATACATTCAAGTTTTTCAAGCCAAGCTCAAGCTTTGCTAGAAACTTATTCAAGCCAAGGTCAAGCCTGGATAATTAAAGCTTGACAAGCTATCAAGCCAAGCTCAAGCCTGCTATTTTTGTTTCAAGCCAAGCTCAAGCCTTGTCGAGCTCGAGCTCAGCTTTACTCGATTACACCCATAACTTTAACGCTATGCACAATGGTGATCAAAGACGACATTGATTTTTTCTCACATCGCCTTTCTCTTCATGATTTTCAAACGATCTAATATTCACAACAACGACATTCTTATTTTTTTATTTTTATTATTAGTAGTTCTTTTAAATTAATTCTTTTTTTAAATTAAAATTTTGTAGAAATACGTGTTTACTTTCTACATTACACGTTTTCTATTATATAAACGTGTCACCATGCAAGTAGACCATCTAAAATGTGATAACTATATACAGTGTGTTGGTCATTTCCTGCAAATATCAAAGTTATAAATTCAACACACTCCTCAAAATGCATGTATACTACACGTAGATCATTGTTGCAAGAAAACAATCTTGCTCAATCATATATGTGTACCAAACTTTCAAACACACAAACCATATGGTATCCAACTTTCAAGTCATGCATGCTAACATCTCTTTGTCTCCAACTTGCAAGCCAAACTACAACATAACACTTTCTCTCTCCATCTTGCAAGTTCCAGCCATACGGTTTCTCAACACCACTCGCCATGATCTTGAATGAAACTTGCTATGTAGTGTTAAAATAAAAAAAAAAAGTTTTGTATTAAAAGGAGATTTGTTTGTTTTTTTTGTGAGTAAACAATCGGTCAAAAATTCGACCGAGTATGGCTTGGATTCGCTTGGCGACCGACGCTCCACAACGGCCCGACCATGGACGACCGATCGGTCGATCGACCTTGACGACCACCTTTGTGCATAGCCTAAAGACATGAAAATCTTAAGTAGTTTTTGATATTTTAATTCCGTTAAGAGTAAATTGCAAAAACCTGAGTGTATGATATGTCCAAATTGCAGGTGCAATTCTTGCCTTTTTAAAATTGCAAGTACTGTCTTTATAAGATACCTTTTATGCGGATACCGTCCCTACTCAAATGTGAAATGACTGAAATTCCTTTGCCTTCAATGTGTTAATTTTAACCATTGTAGTTAGTTCACATTCGGGCAAAGATGATATCCTCACCAAAGGTTTCCCACAGGGATGTTATCTGCACTTTTAATAAGGTAATGACTGAGTCTACAATTTTTCTTTAATTTGACTTATCTGTTACGCCTTTGCATTGATTTACTCCCAAACACCTGCTAATGAGGGGAACACCTAGGTATCTCATAGGTAGAAATACTTGCAAAAGGCATTATGGATAAGACTTCTTGTTCCTCAGCTTCACCCTTACTACCAAAGAAGACAATGCTCTTTTGAAAGTCGAGATGTAATCAAGAGACCTTACTAAACTCATCCAACACTTTATTAATCATTCTAACTGATTCACTATCACCATGGCATAAGACAACGAATCATCATCAAAACACAAGTGAGTAATCTTCATATCATTACATCCTTTATGATACTTGAAAGTAACAATGTTCTTGATTCTTCTTTTCGTTAGAAAATTAAAGATTCCGTCATTTATGTGAAAAGTTAAGGGGACATTGTATCTCCCTATTTTAACCCTTTAACACTTTTAGTGTAACCATGCCTTTCACCATTCACATTAATTGAGAAAGATGAAGTAGTAACACATGTCATAATTCACTTCACCATCTTGTTTGGGAACCCAAACTACAATGAAATTGTCCTTAAGAACCTCCAATCTACCATGTCATAAGCTTTATGCACACTAATTTTAAAGGGGCAATTGCATATATATCCTTCCAAAAGTATATAATTACGTATATATCCAACCAAAATAAAAAATTGCATATATATCCTTCTTAAAAAGGAGGTGATACTCACACCACATTTTTTGATTCTTTCACCACCTTTTATGCATTACAGTATTGTACTGTACATACCAAAGATCATTTAAGGACAAAAGATCTTTTACATACCAAGGGATCAATTTCCACCATCTATCTTCCATCCATTTTTATTTAATCTAATGGATGAGATTAATCATAACAATTTAAAAAACCCACTTTCATCATTTTTTTTTCCAAATATTAGTATTTTTCAATCGTTAAGCGAAAAAAATATACCATTACGACAATATTTAATTATCTTTCTATAGATAGGCACTTTGATATTTTACATTTTACATTTTTTTTATTTTGCATTTTTTTCGTTTTTTTCGTTACTGAAATTTGCATGAAAAAATCACATGTGATTAAACACTAATTTGAATATCACATGTTATATTAGTGTTAAATCACATATGATAAATTTGAATATCACATGTGATATTAGTGTTAAATCACATTTGATAATATATCATATGTGACTTAACACTAATATCACACATGCGATATTTTATATCATATGTGGTTTAACACTAAATATCACAAGTGATATTCAAATTAGTGTTTAATCACATGTGATTTTTCATGCATATCTCATATTCGAAAAAAAACGAAAAAAAAGACGAAAAACTTGAAAAAAATGTTTTTTTTTTTCTTTTTTTGAAAGTATATCAAAGTTTCCGTCTATAGAAAGATAATTAAATGCTAGTCTTGATGGTGTAATTATTTTCACTTAACGATTAACGGTTTGAAAGATATTTAAATTATAAAAAATAGGTGAAATAATTAAATGTTTTTAATCTCAACCATTGATTTCTTTTTATAGATAGAGGGTGAAGATGAGTCTCTTGTTATGTGAGAAAAGTTTTGTATGTAAAATAACTCTCATCAAAAACTAAATATAACATATATGTCCAAATGATAAATTTAAATTCAATTAAAAATTAAAAATATATCATCTTTATCTTTTTATACTACATTGTCCATTATACCCTTAATGATGATCAATTATTATCATTCTTTCCCAACATCACATTTCTCAAAAATAAATACTTTTAACTTTTGTAGCAAGATTGATGGCCTAATATCATCATCTCACACTGGATAGCCGAAACTTCATAGTGATAGATTCTCATCTCGCAAGAGTTGCAAACCATCGCAGTTCTCTATTGCTGACCACAGTTGTCCACCGAATCAACCATCAACTACAACCGTGTAACATCATTCCTTTTTTCTTGCCTCTGTTTTAGCCCGCCATCCCTACGATTAGCAACGAAGACCACATCTCTTACATGTATCTTCTGACAGTAAGTGATTTTGGATAGAAACCTTGAAAACATGAGATACAATGATTAAATTTTTATAGATTTGGGTGGGAATTGATAAGGAACTTTTGGGTTTTGAAAGAATTAAATTTTATAATTGTTGGTTAGAATGGAATGTGTTGGTCACTGGATAAAAAGGAAATAATGAATATGTTCGCCAATAAGATGTTTGGGATCTAACATGGAAGTACAATTCTGTTTGCCGTAATGGTTGAGAACAAGTAAATGAGCAAGGCTCTAATTGTCAATTTTGAATAAAGAGACATATATAATTTATCTTTGGTGTTTAGTATATATAAATTTACTATTTGGACATATATGTTATATTTAATTTAAAAAAAAAAGACATATATATATATGTGTATATATATATATATATATATATATATATATATATATATATATATATATATATATATATATATATATATATATATATGCAATTTTTGGTTTTGGTCGAATGTATACGTAACTATAGACTTTTGAAAGGATATATATACACCCTCAATTTTAAAAGAGCATCTTCTTGATCATCTTTCTGATCATATACATGTATTATACAAGAGTAATAAATTTATTTTGATACACGATGTGAAAAACTAGAAGGGAGAGTTGAATAGTTTTGCCGATTAAAACTTCGTTTTAAAGTATTTAGATCGACTTATGTCAATCCATTTAGATCGTGTGTTGGATATTGATAGATGGACATATAAATAAGTAATGCAAGAAATAAAGAGTAAAGGAACACAAAACCACGATACGAGTATTTATAGTGGTTCGGCTACAAGGACACCTTCCTTGCCCTACTCCACTCCCCAAGTACCCAACTCGAGAGTTTTTAAGCACTACACAACACAAGCTCCTTAATGTGGTGGAAAAGCCTTCACAACGTCGCCTACACTTTATCTAGTACAAGGCTAGACACCGAGTTCTTCCACGAGGTAGAACCAAACCTATCACAACGTCGCCTACACTTTATCCAGTACAAGGCTAGATACCGAGTTCCATGTCACAATTCTCAATTTCCGGTCATTTTGCAAACTTTAAAATTTTTTACTATTCATCTCGAGAATTTACTATTCATCGGTTACTATTCATCATTTTACTATTCATCGTTTTTGAAGTCGATTTGATATTTTGAGAGGTTATTTAAAAATTTTACTATTCACAAAACACTATTCATTCCCGGAGAAAAATTTATATTCAGGATTTTTATTCATCATTTTTCGTAAACTAGGTTTGCCAGTATCAAATTCGCGTAACCGTAAGGGTTTAGCCGCGTATTCATGGAACATCATTGAGAACATTTCATATAGACTAGAGTTAGTCTGTACATCTTCAGTAACATCATCATCATATTAGTTCATGCATGAGTTTGCATATTTCATTAACGTATATTTTCTATTAAATAAACGCTATCGCACGATCATTTATTTTGAATAATTGATCCGACACTTCCAAAAATTATCCTAATATATTTTTATACTCATTTTAAGACTACAAAAATTATATTATTAGTTTACCCGATGTTTTAAATTTATTATATATATAAATTGTTATATATAAATATTTACGACGGTTTTCGTAAATTCAACTCGATAATTATTTATTCACTCAATTCTTGCGAGAAATGTATTTTTATAATTTTTATGACTTCGATATACTTTATTTTGTTCCGTTAAAATCTATTTCTAGCTAACGCTACACTAAATACCTAATTATATTTACCAATTACACATTATACTTAAACTTAAAATACATTTAACTACAAAACTTATCAAACCCTCCCTAATATTACCCCTTAGCCGACCCCCCTTAGTCACCATTTGTAAAAAAAAAATATCTTTACTTACTAGTATGTACACATATACATTATAGACTAGATATTTGCATTATACTCTTATTATACTAGATATTATCCTAACCTTAAACACATAGTTACACTTAACAAAGGTGAAAAACAAATCAAACTCTCCCATCTCCTCTCCATTATTCAGCCAAGGCAAGAAAACAAGAAGAAACATAAGATTTTTCAAGCTACAAGTGATAATCATAACCCTAGTATACTTCTATATAAGGTTAATTAGTACCTAGTTACCTTAAACCTCATCATACAACTAGTAAGCTTTTCATAATCTTTACTACTCTTTCATCATCTTACTTGAGTTATTTTTATCACTCTAGTACAAAAACATGCAAGTATCATATGTATTTATACCACTTTTATTTGTTTTTAGTACTTATTATGAGTTTTAATCATCCTATAATTAATCCCTTGAAACTTATCATTGTTAATAAAGTTTAGGAACCCATGACACCCTAAGAAGGTGTATGTTAAGATTAGAATAGATTTGGTGTTGATTTGAAGTGATTGAAACAAGATTTACGCTAGAAAAATCATTTTCGACAACTTATAATTAAGGGCTGTTCATTTTTGTGAAATCTGGAAATTTCGACAGGTCATGGATTAGCTTGGGCTAGATATTCAGAAAATAGACTTTAAAATGAAACCGTGGTCGCTTGAACAGGTTAAAACGGGTTTATAACGAAGAAGTTACGCTATTTTCAAGTTTTGCGACGAAAACTAATTTTCTGAAAATTTACAAGCTGTCAAGGATTATTTAAGGGGCAAAAATGAGTTTTAAGCATTATCTGAATGAGTCGATTTATCAAAAATATATTAGTATACATTAACACGAAGCTAAGGATATATAAAACATAGAAAACGGACTTATAACGACTAAGTTACACGCGTTTCAATTATGGCTATCGTAACTATTATTTTTCACAAGTAATAACACTTATATATTTTCTATTAGGCCAAAATGGTTATCGCAAGTGACCGTGTTTGGAGCCATTTTTCATATCGATAGAATATTTTTGAGAAAACGAAGTCTATAAGTAAAAGTGAGTTCGCCTATTCTATTTTCCAAAATGTTTAACCGTTCGTCAAACGAATGTATAACGAATAATATACGATCACTCAAAATTAGTCATTTCATGAATTGTCAAAGTATATTATTTTACGATGAAAAACTATAAATTCTGGTTCTAATTCTAAACGACTATCGTAGGATATCATTTCAACGTAAGTACTTGTAAAATAATTTTTAACTTGACAAGACGTTATAAACTTATTTTTCAACAATAAACTTTATTTTCAAACGTACAAGTGGTATGGATATCATATGAGTTTGCATGCACGACATTGTTTCATGACTTACATTAGAACATATCATTCATATTAGGTTGCAGATAGATATTGCACCTCATTTCAGTGTATCAACTTTTGTCATCATAATCATTGCATCAGGTGAGTTCGTAGCCCCACTTTTACTCGTTTAATCATTTTACAAACTCTTTGGGGGAGATACATGCTCAACTATTTTAATTTCAATTTCGATTATTTGCAAACTATATGTTAAATCTAAACTTAAACTATATTGTTTGAACTATCATGAACTTGTTAATCTTTTGTTTCACTCTCTATGCTCGTAAGTAGATTATGCCCGAACTAAATTGATCACTATGTTATGAACACTATTATTTGAACCCCTTGCCTTGATTTTGAGCCTTCGACATATATATTTGAATTCTTTTAAATTGATTTGGACCTTTTAACATATATTTGAACACTTTGAACTTGATTTGAACCTTTTGACATATAGTTGAACTCTTTTAACTAGTAAAGGACCCTTTTGGTATATTTTGAACTTTTTTGACTTGATTTTGAACCCTTTAACTATTTTGAACCTTTTGATATGTTTTCGAGCTCTTTGACTGTTTTGAACTTTTGAACTCGACTTAAACACTTGAACTTAATTACGAACTTTTGAATGGAACACTTGAACTTAATTATGAACTTATGATTTGTATTAATGAACCGTACTCACTTTTTATTACGTCTCCTCATGTTACGGAGCGTTATCAACTTAAAGTCTCCCTGTTCGGAGCAGTGCAAATTCTCCCATGTTCGGAGTGTTCTTAATTGTATATAATAGTTGTATGATGTACCGTTCGTACATTCGCATTGTTAGTCCCCTATCAGTGGGTAGTATGGATAGCGCTATTAGAGGTCGGCCAACCTCTCGTTCACTATGTTACGGGACACATATTATTTATTCTAGAGGCTTTGCCTGGCATACATTATTATATACGTGGTGCTATATTGTGAACTATTATGACAACGTATACTTGACTACTAGACATACTACTTTTGGCAGTGGGTTGTGAACACACAGGTTGCAAGTTTTGTATGGGCGGAACTTGGAACTGAGTGGATTTACAATGCCTTTGTTTTGTGGACTATTCTCAATGACCAAAAACTTAGAATCTCTCTTAAGAGTTTTCATATTTTGTGAAACGTGCATGAACGTTCTTTAAAGGCTTTACAATTCAACCAAACTCTATGAACTCACTCAACCATTGTGTTGACACTTTTTAGCATGTTTTATCTCAGGTATCTAAGGCATTCACTTCATGGCATGCATGTGGACTTATCATAGAGTCGCGGTGTCGACGCGTCTCACATATATTTTATGCACTTAACTATCGTTTGATTGTAACAAACTCATTTTGGTACATTGGAAATCTTTTGGGACCTATGTTTTGTAAACTCTGATTATTTTACTTAATCAAATGATATTTTCAAAACGACACTTTAGGTCGTTCGACATAACTGTAACTTTGATGCTATGACTGTCATCCCCCAGGTATTCCATTCCGCTGCAAAACAGGTAATTTGGGGGTGTGACATTCCATTACAAAGGAAGAACTATTACCCAACACTACTACCCAACACAACTACCCAAAGGAGACACACTCCTTTTTACAATGCTAGAAAGGCTATCAATATCCTTTAATCCAAACTACAAAACTTGTACATCGACGCATGATGCGTGTATAAGGCGCGTTCGGGGTCAAAGGAACTTACTTTTCGTCGAGCAAGTTTTTCAACACCCTAGGCAGTGAACCTAATCATTGTAGTGTAGTATTGGGTAAGCCTCGGGTATTGATATCGTTCTCTAGGGGAATAGGAATGCTAGTAAGAAGTGTACTACGCTAAGGTTGAGTTTGAGGAAGATTATTTTTTTATCTTTTTATATTTTTTAGAAAGCTAAGGGTAAAATCTCGGGGTTTGGATTTGGGGGGTGGTACTTCTACCGATTACTCTACTATCTAATTATCTAAACTATGGGTAGTCTTATGTCTATTGATGTGTGCTCGTATGATGATTAAAAATGTGTCTACCTAAATACTATTATTCCCTAGTTATCTTTTATTGGAGGTAGAATTGCCACGTCCTTATTCTTAACGCGTTGTGTTTTTTAAGGTCGTAGGGTGTGCCTTTTTCCCTAAATCTTTGAGATTACCTTAAGGTTATTGCCTACGAAATTCTCTAAGATTCATAAACTAACTTTAAGGGTTATCTTTGGATGTTTAGCCTACGAAATCCGCTAAGTGATTTATAAACTAAGGTTCACAAAGATTACTCAAGCATTTAAACACAACGATGGTCTAATCGCACTCTTAAGACAATTACAATTAAGATAAGAGACAACCAATCAATAATTAATAACCAGGTTTCATAGATCTAAGCAAACACACAAGAAATTTAGCCGGACATGTTAAACACGCAAGCATACAGACATTCAATGGAAACATAATGAAATCAATGAGGTAAAACACTTATCTTGATGTAAAATAGGGTATGAGAACCCTAAGATACTGTCCAAGTCGGAATACAAACGTTTAGGGTTTTTACTCCACAAGTCTACCTCTTAAAATTATGAAAATTCGATTTCTATATATAATTTTACACTTGCGATGGCGTTGCCTTATAGGTGGGACGCCGTCAGATCACCGTCATTAGGGTTTCGTCTTGGCCAAGTAATAGTTGGGACGACGTCACGTTGTAGCTGTGACGCCGTTGGGATTCAGTAGTGACGTCGTCTGATTTTGGATCTAGGCCGTCTGAGATGAAAAGTCTTCGTGACGCCCTTCCTCTTCAAAGCCTGACGCCGTCAGGTGTAATTTAGCAAAAAGTCTACTGAGCCGTCACTGATTTTAATTAGTATAAAGGGACGGCGTCGCCATTTGGTTGGGACGCCGTCATGTGCAATTCCAGCAGCTTGAGTGTCTTCGATCTTGAATTTGTCATTTTCTTCATATATTCACTCCTTTTCGTCCAAATATGCATCATTCCAAAGATTTTGCTTCCAAGAGACCTAAAAAGTGAAAAGGAACGAAATTAAGCAGCAACGGATATAAAAGTAGGCAATTAAGGGCTTAAATGACCCCTTAAAAGTGTACGTTTTAAATCCTTATCAACGCAACATATCGTATGTACACCTTCGACACTTCACATCAATTCCTTCAACACGACACACTATGGAGGGAGGAAAGAGCTATCAACAAGATGCACTTCAGTGGTCTTGATGATGACGAAGCTTAGCAACTCATGACCTTGAGCTTGCACGTCTTCAAGAGGTTGTGATCTCGCCTTTAAGAGGAACCTAGAGAATCACACAAAGATAAAACTACATAGAATGATCCTTTGGATCTGTGGTTAGAGAGGTTAAAACATAGAGAGAAAGTATGTCTAAAAGGGGTAGTGAGCAAGAGAGAAAGGACTCACTATTTATAGGCAAAACAAGCCTACTGTCCCACGGTTCCGGCAGATCCCTCACCCAAGGGATCCGACCAGTGCAATTCCAGGGATCCGGCTGCTCGGTCAGCTTAGTCCGGATTTTGGGTTGCAAACCGGGTTATGGGTTATGGACCATGGGTCATGGACTTTGGATCATGGATACCCAACAAGATAAAATGTACCTAGTCAATGGGTTATGGATCTTGGGTCATGGGTCATGGACTTTGGGTCATGGATCATGGATAATATCCAACATGACTTCATGCATGATGTCATGCAATGGGTCATGGGTTGTGGATCATGCTCCATGGGTATGGGTTATGGACTTTGGTTCTTACCCAACGAGATTCATTGTACCTAGTCAATGGATCATGGGTTATGGACTTTGGTTTTTACCCATTATTTACCCATTTACAACATATACAAAGTACATATACATTTTTATAAAATGTAAGTAAACAATATTACTTGTAAGTGTTTTATAAAAATGGCTTTGATTTTATATAACTTATTAACTTAACATGTTTTGACGGTTTTAATATGTTTAGTAAAAGTGTGTTAGTAAACTATTGGCTCAAAGCTTATACGTATTTTATTTATTTAGTTAAAATGATTTTACGTTTGTTATCGACAAAACATTAGAAGATCGTAAAATGTAAATAAACGTTTTTATGGTTTATTTGTATTAACAATCTCCCACTTTTTGTTGATGACAAAACATAAGATATTTTAAGGAAAAAATAAAATTCGTAAAATTTGAATTGGAGTTTTTACTCTCTTCTCGCCCTTTTTTTTCGAAACAAAAAGAGCGTCGAAAAGAAACTAACACATAGTGGGAAAAGTTTCGAGAAAAACTTGTGGCAAAAAATGAGAAAGAGTTAGAGAAAGAAATGTAAAGTGAAGAAGTAGTAAGGTAAGAAAGAAGTTCTCATCTTAGCTACCTTTTGACGGATGCTACCCTTTGGTGAGGGCGTCAAGTAATTCGGAAGACTAAACGAGTGTATTGCAAGTATTTTGCAATGTTTTTAACTTTGACGACAATGCCCCCCCTTGACGAGTGCTCCCTTTTGATGAAGGCGTCAAGTAGTTAGAAAGCCTAAGTGAATGTATTGCAAGTGTTTTGCAATGCTTTGCTTTGATGAAAAGCTCCCCCTTGTTTGAGGGCGTAAAAGTCTTCATGTGTATTTTGAAAATCTACAAAACAAAGATTAGAAAACAAGTATATGGTGCATTGTTTCCTGCAGACGAGCTTCAAATTAGCTCAAGAAGTGTAATCTGTTTACCATTTCTGCCAGATCCTTCATGTGAGCGATCCGTCAAGGCAAAAAGTTAGGAACTGTGTACCTGCATCTTAGTGACAGTAATGTAGATATAAATAGTGACGTAAACGTCCAAATGAGTTATGTATTGTTGCACCAAACATATTCACATAACTATATAACATACAAACATGTAGTTTCATTTAATTAAACAAGAGAAATGATACACATATCTCTAAAACTAAGAAAATGATACAAACATGTATAAAAGTAAAATTCTTAACAATCTACGTTGCGCCTAAGACTAGAATAAGCACCACTTAGGGACGGTTCGATTTGTTGACTTCATCAAATCGTTCAAGAATGTGATAGAACAATGAAACGCAATTCATCGCGTACTTCATGGACTAACCCTTGGACATGTTGACAATGAAGGCAATCATTATCATGACTAGGAAATGGTGATGGTAAGAATGGAGCGGTTTGAGGAGGTAAGTTAGATGAGGAAGGTGGAGGTTCCACAAAGGATGGAGGGTTTTGTGGTGGTAAATTTGATGAAGTAAGAGGTGGTTCAACTAAGGATGAGGGTGGTGATATATGTGTTGGTGTAAAACCCTAAAAATACGAAACGTGTGAAGAGACTAAAATGCCCTTGAAATCGAAATTATAAAATACGTAAAATACATTGATGATTCATTTAACGAAATTAAAATCGAACTTGTGAATAATTAAAAACCTAACGAACATATTTAAGAAAATTTCATTTTACGACGAAAGTTAAAAGTTACGCAACATAAGTTTTGGCTTCATTCTTCGTTTATTTGTAATCAACTTTGGGCCTCTAGTTAGCTTTGGATCCGGTTGGATTTTCGAGTCGCGAGCCCAAGACCTTGGGCCGTGTTTGTTTGTTTCGTTGGGTTCAAGCCGAGAGCCCAAGCTGGGCGTTTTCTTTTGTTTCGGATGGGTTGAGCCGAAGCCCACACTCAAACCCATATGATCCGATCGGCTATACTATATATACAAACACTTTATCACAAAATTGAAACCCTAAGTTACAAGTTTCGGTATTTTTCTTGCCTTTTTTTTTCTTGGTCGATCGGCTGCACTCCTTGGAGCCGTGGGTTTTGATCCGACGCAAGCTAAAAGGTATAACCAAGTCTTTCCTCATCTCGCTTTGATACATGTAACGTTGATTATGTGCTTAAATATGTAAAACATGAATCTAGTTTAGTGTATGTCGAGCCACATGATTTAGTCGAGCCGCATGATCGGAGTACGTATATATATGTGAACCGGTTAAAATACTTATAACATGCAAACGTTAGGGATATGTTTTGCGTTAAAACACATATAGCCGAAGCTAAAATAGAACCGAAACATGTGAGCATTAATCGAGGGTCATGCATGTGTTGGTGAAACAAGTGAGTTTGTCGTGTTTGTCACGTGTTCATGTTTTCTAAACTAGGTATATGTGTGTGGGTCGAGATGTGTTTAAATCGGGTAGTGAATAACTTGTGTTGTCACATAAAATCATAGACGTGCACGTGTATATAAGTTGACGTATTATATGTGTATGAGTAGCGTATGGTTAAAGTTAGGAGAGTGTCGCGTTGAATTAAAGTAAGTAAGTTGAATCACGTGTGGTTTGGTCTCGTTAAAGCTAGAGGTTGATTTGCATGCATGTTTGAAACAAGAGTTTAAAAGTTGTGTGAGTCGACACAAGTATGGATAAGTGTTTGCATGTGTATGTGTGCGTGCATGGTAAAACAAGGAAAGAAAGGTTGTTTTCATACGATCTAGGTTAAAGTAATGAGTTTTAAAGGACGTATCATGTAAAGTAAATGCGTATTAATATGATATAAAAAGAGTGGGAAAACCCTAGAACATAAATGAGAGTCGATTAGGGTTTGAACTGTGTGTGCAAATTCGTTATTTCATGTGGAAATAGTAGGTCATTTAGGTCATAAATCACTGTTGATTTAACGTGTAACAAGCTAGTCTTAAGAAGTGTTGTAAGCATGCGTGAGTTATGATTTCATGTAAGAAATAAGTGTCATGAATTAAAGTAATGTATGCATGGTCTCATGAGGTTGGCTAATTAATGATTAAAACCCTAAAACATTGTAATTCTGTCTGTCACTAAGAATAAGAATATACTTACAATTCTAAGAGTGTGAATGCGATAAATCCGTTATGACTTAATGATGCTAATAAGTATTAAATAAATCATAATCCGTGTAGATTCGTTGAAGGAGACGCGACGTTATATCTTCGTGATTCACTCATTCGTTTGCTTTTCTCTCATTTGCGTTAAGGTACAGATATTCTGACCTTTTCAGTAAAGGTTACTTATGACGTTTTCTTCGCAGCTTTTCTATTTCAATTATTAGGGTTTCCTATGCCATTGCTATGAACCCTTTCTGATTGTTTGATCTGTTGCTTGTTTGAAACACCTGTTTTATTGAATCATGCAATATCTGATTTGAACATTATGTTAGAAAGACTTTGATATGTACATTGTTGAACCTTGCTATATTTGATTATGAACTTCTGAATTGTGAGCATTTGGTTATGAAATTCTGGTTATGAAAGTATGATATGTGACTACGACGTAAACTTCTGACTATTGAACCTTTGAACATGAACCTTATGATATGAATTATCTGATATGTTATCTGTTGAATTTTGTGTTTGATTATGATCTGTGTCATTTATGACAATCTGTTTGACCTAAGTTAGTTTGACACCCGAGCCAATATTTTCACTAGTCATGGAGGTTCCATGTCCGTGTCGTGATGCACCTCGACATGACTCTAGGGCAGTAGAGTGATGTTCTGCCACGTCCCTTTCCGTTATCTATTTATTGATAGTATGGCCACTATCCGTCTGTTGGGGCGTATGGATGCATCCTAGATCTGATCTGTTATCCGATATGTTTCGGTGAATGATGTCGTGTGCAATACGCGTCTTCACAAAATTCTGGGAGCTAGCTACTCCAAATTATTTTCTGAGATCAATTCTGAATAAGTATGATGTTCTGATATGATATGTTCTGGGCTCGTGGTAGTTTAACTAAACCCTTATCTGTTATTTCTATGTTAAGTATTATGTTTATGATTCGGTATTTTCAAGTGTTTATATTTATGTATTAGGTTTATTATATGTTTTTGTATGTGTTTATGCTCTTATATGATTATGTAACTACCGTATGCCATGCTCTTATATGATTAATATGTTTAAATATGATTCGAATGTCGTCATCTGATGTTATGTTAGTTATCGTTATGTGAATTTGTTGGTCTGTGAGATGAATGTGCTAGTGTGAAATTGAGTATCCTGAAAGTTTAGTATGTATGATTGTTCAGTTAATTTTGTAAACTTTGCCTATTCGTTAGTTATCTGTTTGCTTATGATTGATCTGTTATGTTTAGACTTTGTTTATGTTAAGATTTGATATGGGGAATGGTTTAGCGTGTGATATCTGTTCTGATAATTGCTAATGGCTATGCTATGTTCTGTTTGGTCTATTTAGTTATAGTTTGCCTACTGTGTTTTCTATTTGTATGTGTGTGACTGCCATGATTTGACTGCTATTGTTCCGCTGCTACTATACTGTTTAAGTGTGTTAAATGTACATTCATTGATTAGTATGAATGCCATGTTACTTTCCATGAACTGCTTCGTTAGCCTTTAGACTCTTCGTTTGGTTATTATGTAATCTATTATTCTTGATATGTTAAGTGTTTGGTTATTCTGATGTGTTTACGTTTGTGTCATTAATGTGCTATGAGGTGTTTTTAACTGTTATGTGTTCTTCTGGATTTCTGTATAATTATGCTTCCGCGGAATCCTCAATGATTCAAGATTCTGATTCCGTTGTGATTTCGTTATATTATCTTTGTTTTGTTTAGCTTTTGTTTCGTTATATCTGTTCACTGGGCTTTGTAAGCTCAGCCGCATTTTCTTTTCCTGCGGCAGGTATTAAGCATTCAAGATGAGCTTATGGGATAGCCGATCGGGTTGAGAGTAGAGATGAGCGCAAGATTTGAAATAGGGATCTTAGATTTATTTTGATTATTAAGTTATTTATATTTTCTTTTGTAAGTTTTGTAAAGGTTTCCGCTATTGTATAGTACTTAAGGTTCTGATATGAAACTGTATTTGTGACATCTTTACCCTTGTCGGGTTGGGGTGTTACAATTTATGGTATCAGAGCCAGGTTTTAGGACCCTTAGAGCTTAGGCTATGACCTGTGAGGATTGGGTAGATTTAGGATTTTCCCTTCTGCGTACTTTCTTTGCGTCCACTATCGTACTTAGATTTTACTGATAGTTGATTATTCTTTTAGATGGTTATCCCTCGTCGATCTAGTTCACCTGATAGGAGTAAGCAGGGACCAGCTAGGCAACCTAAGGAGAGGAAGAAGTGGACTGTTGTTATTGTTAAGGGCTGCAAGAGGATTGGTGGAGCGAAGCGGACCAACAGGAGGATACGAGTTCCGGCTAGTATGTGGCCATGCACAGTTGAGGAGAATCTGACCTTAAAGAACGTAGACGGAAAAATAGTGGAGGAGTACGAGACTAAAGTCGTTGACAACCAAGGCTTCACCACTAGGTATCATGATAGATGTCCCGAGTTCTTGGAAGATGGAGAAGTAGTTTGGACTAGGAGTCGCGACTTGTATGCTTTTGTAGATCGTGTGCCGGAAGAAGAAGAGAGGAATCGGAGAAGTGACTTTGCTAGTCGCCTATTACCGCAGCGAGAAGGAAATAGGAACGGATGGATAAGTGAGGAAGAAGAGGAAGAAGAAGAACATGAGGAAGAATACGAGGTGGACTCGGATTTAGAGTCTACGGCTACTAGTAGGTTTAATCCGATACAAGAATAGAAATTCACGCTCATGATTAGTTATCCTCTTTATTAGAAGTTTCTGACATTAGATTTTGAGTTTAGGTTCTTTTGTTTTCATTTAGATGATTGAATCTTTGATTATTAAGTTTTGTTTTGGAAGTTTCATCTTATGACAATTCTGCAATTTGTTTGATCAGTAGGAATAAAGCAAAATTTTGAAAGTATAGTTGCTGTTTGTTGTCTCTTTTCTGATAGATTCGTTAAGTTCCCGTTAGTTCTAATAAGTTTCATTCCCTATTCGATTCTATTGATGATGTTGCTTAATCACAGCTTGAAATAAAGTATGACCATCATGATGGTATACTCATGTGATGCTGGTATTATGACGCCTGATCAACGTGATAATACTTACATCATATGACGTACCCTTATTGTGTTCATAGGATACTTCAGGAAGTGTTTGAGGAGTATTAAATCTTTTTTTTTTGTTTTGTTCGATTATCTGCGATTAATAAGACCATTAGGATTTGTTCTGTCTGTGTATGTGTTTGTTCTCATCCTTAGATGTCTGAATAATTTAGAGCGTGTTATTTGATTGTCTGCATCTCATCTGTTTTCTGCCATTACCTTGATGAGTATATGATTATCTGTTGTAAGTATTTGATTATTGCTTTGATTTCTGAAAAGTATGAGTTTGTAGATTCTGATAAGAATCCGTTTGTTCTGAGATAAGATTTACGTTTGCTTTATTTTCCCTGAGAATCTGAAATCCGATTCGTTTGCTGTTCTGTTCCGTCTTGTTCAATTTCGAGGACGAAATTTTCTTTTTAGAAGGGGAGAGTTGTAAAACCCTAAAAATACGAAACGTGTGAAGAGACTAAAATGCCCTTGAAATCGAAATTATAAAATACGTAAAATACATTGATGATTCATTTAAGGAAATTAAAATCGAACTTGTGAATAATTAAAAACCTAACGAACATATTTAAGAAAATTTCATTTTACGACGAAAGTTAAAAGTTACGCAACATAAGTTTTGGCTTCATTCTTCGTTTATTTGTAATCAACTTTGGGCCTCTAGTTAGCTTTGGATCCGGTTGGATTTTCGAGTCGCGAGCCCAAGACCTTGGGCCGTGTTTGTTTGTTTCGTTGGGTTCAAGCCGAGAGCCCAAGCTGGACGTTTTCTTTTGTTTCGGATGGGTTGAGCCGAAGCCCACACTCAAACCCATATGATCCGATCGGCTATACTATATATACAAACACTTTATCACAAAATTGAAACCCTAAGTTACAAGTTTCGGTATTTTTCTTGCCTTCTTTTTTTTTCTCTTGGTCGATCGGCTGCACTCCTTGGAGCCGTGGGTTTTGATCCGACGCAAGCTAAAAGGTATAACCAAGTCTTTCCTCGTCTCGCTTTGATACATGTAACGTTGATTATGTGCTTAAATATGTAAAACATGAATCTAGTTTAGTGTATGTCGAGCCACATGATTTAGTCGAGCCGCATGATCGGAGTACGTATATATATGTGAACCGGTTAAAATACTTATAACATGCAAACGTTAGGGATATGTTTTGCGTTAAAACACATATAGCCGAAGCTAAAATAGAACCGAAACATGTGAGCATTAATCGAGGGTCATGCATGTGTTGGTGAAACAAGTGAGTTTGTCGTGTTTGTCACGTGTTCATGTTTTCGAAACTAGGTATATGTGTGTGGGTCGAGATGTGTTTAAATCGGGTAGTGAATAACTTGTGTTGTCACATAAAATCATAGACGTGCATGTGTATATAAGTTGACGTATTATATGTGTATGAGTAGCGTATGGTTAAAGTTAGGAGAGTGTCGCGTTGAATTAAAGTAAGTAAGTTGAATCACGTGTGGTTTGGTCCCGTTAAAGCTAGAGGTTGATTTGCATGCATGTTTGAAACAAGAGTTTAAAAGTTGTGTGAGTCGACACAAGTATGGATAAGTGTTTGCATGTGTATGTGTGCGTGCATGGTAAAACAAGGAAAGAAAGGTTGTTTTCATACGATCTAGGTTAAAGTAATGAGTTTTAAAGGACGTATCATGTAAAGTAAATGCGTATTAATATGATATAAAAAGAGTGGGAAAACCCTAGAACATAAATGAGAGTCGATTAGGGTTTGAACTGTGTGTGCAAATTCGTTATTTCATGTGGAAATAGTAGGTCATTTAGGTCATAAATCACTGTTGATTTAACGTGTAACAAGCTAGTCTTAAGAAGTGTTGTAAGCATGCGTGAGTTATGATTTCATGTAAGAAATAAGTGTCATGAATTAAAGTAATGTATGCATGGTCTCATGAGGTTGGCTAATTAATGATTAAAACCCTAAAACATTGTAATTTCGTCTGTCACTAAGAATAAGAATATACTTACAATTCTAAGAGTGTGAATGCGATAAATCCGTTATGACTTAATGATGCTAATAAGTATTAAATAAATCATAATCCGTGTAGATTCGTTGAAGGAGACGCGACGTTATATCTTCGTGATTCACTCATTCGTTTGCTTTTCTCTCATTTGCGTTAAGGTACAGATATTATGACCTTTTCAGTAAAGGTTCCTTATGACGTTTTCTTCTCGCCGACTTTTCTATTTCAATTATTAGGGTTTCCTATGCCATTGCTATGAACCCTTTCTGATTGTTTGATCTGTTGCTTGTTTGAAACACCTGTTTTATTGAATCATGCAATATCTGATTTGAACATTATGTTAGAAAGACTTTGATATGTACATTTGTTGAACCTTGCTATATCTGATTATGAACTTCTCAATTGTGAGCATTTGGTTATGAAATTCTGGTTATGAAAGTATGATATGTGACTACGACATAAACTTCTGACTATTGAACCTTTGAACATGAACCTTATGATATGAATTATCTGATATGTTATCTGTTGAACTTTGTGTTTGATTATGATCTGTGTCATTTATGACAATCTGCTTGACCTAAGTTAGTTTGACACCCGAGCCAAATATTTCACTAGTCATGGGGTTCCATGTCCGTGTCGTGATGCACCTCGACATGACTCTAGGGCAGTAGAGTGATGTTCTGCCACGCCCCTTTATGTTATCTATTTATTGATAGTATGGCCACTATCCGTCTGTTGGGGCGTATGGATGCATCCTAGATCCGACTGTTATCCGATATGTTTCGTGAATGATGTCGTGTGCAATACGCTCTTCACAAAATTCGGGAGCTAGCTACTCCAAATTATTTTCTGAGATCAATTCTGAATAAGTATGATGTTCTGATATGATATGTTCTGGGCTCGTGGTAGTTTAACTAAACCCTTATCTGTTATTTCTATGTTAAGTATTCTGTTTATGATTCGGTATTTTCAAGTGTTTATATTTATGTATTAGGTTTATTATATGTTATTGTATGTGTTTATGCTCTTATATGATTATGTAACTACCGTATGCCATGCTCTTATATGATTAATATGTTTAAATATGATTCAATGTCGCCATCCGATGTTATGTTAGTTATCGTTATGTGAATTTGTTGGTCTGTGAGATGAATGTGCTAGTGTGAAATTGAGTATCCTGAAAGTTTAGTATGTATGATTGTTCAGTTAATTTTGTAAACTTTGCCTATTCGTTAGTTATCTGTTTGCTTATGATTGATCTGTTATGTTTAGACTTTGTTTATGTTAAGATTTGATATGGGGAATGGTTTAGCGTGTGATATCTGTTCTGATAATTGCTAATGGCTATGCTATGTTCTGTTTGGTCTATTTAGTTATAGTTTGCCTAATGTGTTTTCTATTTGTATGTGTGTGACTGACATGATTTGACTGCTATTGTTTCGCTGCTACTATACTGTTTAAGTGTGTTAAATGTACATTCATTGATTAGTATGAATGCCATGTTACTTTCCAGGAACTGCTTCAGTTAGCCTTTAGACTATTCGTTTGGTTATTATGTAATCTATTATTCTTGATATGTTAAGTGTTTGGTTATTCTGATGTGTTTACGTTTGTGTCATTAATGTGCTATGAGGTGTTTTTAACTGTTATGTGTTCTTCTGGATTTCTGTATAATTATGCTTCCGTAGAATCCTCAATGATTCAAGATTATGATTCCGCTGTGATTTCGTTATACGTATCTTTGTTTTGTTTAGCTTTTGTTTCGTTATATCTGTTCACTGGGCTTTGTAAGTTCATCCGCATTTTCTTTTCCGCGGCGTATTAAGCATTCGAGATGAGCTTATGGGATAGCTGATCTGGGTTGAGAGTAGAGATGAGCGCAAGATTTGAAATAGGGATCTTAGATTTATTTTGATTATTAAGTTATTTATATTTTCTTTTGTAAGTTTTGTAAAGGTTTCCGCTATTGTATAGTACTTAAGGTTCTGATATGAAACTGTATTTGTGACATCTTTACCCTTGTCGGGTTGGGGTGTTACAGTTGGTGGTGGAGGTAAAGAAGTATCTACTTCCATATGGTCCGGTTGTTGAGATTGGTGATTCCTCATAATAAAAAATGGACCATTTAAGGGTGAAGGAGAGTAGGTCACGGGTGCTAGTGACATTCCAACACCAAATTTTTGGTGAGAAGGTTGTTGTGGTACCATTTTCTCAATTGATGAGAATGTGGGCAATGGTGGATGAGAAGGCCTAAGGGGCAAGTCTTCTAGTGAGTAAAGGTTTGGAGATGAAAGAGGTATGGTGAAGGAGAGTACTCTAGGCTCTAGAGGTGAGAGTTTAGTTGCTTGAGATAGGAGTGTTTGGCGAAGGTTTCTCCAAGCTACAAGGTCGGATACTAATTCGAGCAGTTTTCCTAGCTTTGGGTGGTAGAGTTTGTTGGGAAGGAACTCTAGTATTTGAAGCTTTGATGGGTGATTACTCGGTTGAGGAAATTTCATAAACAACATGAGCAATTTTCTTGGGAGGTCCTTTGGTTGATGAGGTTGCACTAGGTGCTTTTCTCATGGTGAAAAGTTGGAAGTAAGAATATGAAGAGGAAAGTTTTAGCTACTGAGAATGAGTGTTTGAATGGTGATTTGGAAGCACAAACACAAGTGGTTTACAAAGGAAGAAATTAGGAAAGTGAATTAAAGCCTAAACCACTAAGGTTCTTCAAATTGCATGCACAAAAGTCAACTATAGTGTTGTTTTGTCCTAGGGAGTCATTTAAGACAAAGTGGAGTGTTTAGATTACCAAAGAGGGTTTGAAATGATTATATCAAGTGAGATTAAGCCTTATGTGTAGCCGGTTCTCACGGATCCCTCACTTGAGGGATCCAGCTAGCTTTAAGCTAGGGATCCGGCTCTCAAAAGCCAAGAAAAAGGGTAATTGGGTTCTAGCAAGGTCTAACACCTATATATCTTGAGTGATTTAGTCTACTAAGGTACCTTAAATGGTAAAAGACTTAAATGATCAAGCATAATGAGTAAGGATAGCCAATGATGACTTTTATGGAAATAAATGGAGTTTTTATGAGCACCAATGATCAAGGATGACACTAAGAGTTTTGAGGATGGCAAATGATCATAGAGACCAGATGGTGATCAAAGGAAAATTTTGGAAATTTTTTAAAAATCACAAGAAATGAAAAACTAGTTTTTAGAGCATTTTTAAGGTAATGATGAAAATATCAAACTAGGTATTTTGAGATGAGAGGAACATTGTGTAAATATTGGAGCGGAAATATGGTGAGTTTTGAAGTAATGATAAATAAAAAACACCTTGAATTTGATCTTAAGTTATCCATGAGTGAATGTGAGATCAACTGAGCATAAGGAAAGTTTAAGTGATCTAAATGTATCATGTTTAACTAGTCCAATAAGGTCTGGAAGGTTGGATTGATGCAAGGAAGCTAAAAAATGCACTTCTGTCCACCCGGATCTCACGGATCTTTCACTTGAGGGATCCACTTAGTTATAGCCAAAGGATCCAACATCTGGGACATATTTCCTTAACAGAATGCGTGCAATATTTTGCTCTATGTATCGAATTTTGAAACTAATGATTTCTACAGCAAGTATACATGTATGTAAGTAAAGCATAGTAAGTACGGTATGTAAAAGCAACATATAGGCATGTAACTAGGATGACAACCAACTTTTGATATGTGATCAAAAGTGGTAAAATTCCTATTTAGTTGTTCCAAGTTAAACTATCCATGTTTTCATCAAGCTACGACATAATTCTTAGTTCTACCAAATGACAATAACATTGTTTAGACATAGATGACATGTTTTAAATTAAGATCATACAAATCACCTCCAAATTTCCATCTCATCTTCACCTTTTCTTCTTGCCTATGAGGAAGTGAGCAATGCACTTGAACATTCCTTTGGTTTGTTGAAACTCTTGTGAAGGACTTGGAATGTCGGGAAATTGATCAATGTATGAGACGGGGTCAAGATGATAGTTGTTGATGGGGTTGCTAGCTTCTCCTTCAGTTTCCTCGAATGAGGCCTTTTCCCATCAACCATGAACCTTGATGTTCTTCCCTCAGTGAGAGGTACCATGACCGATTACAAAAGAAGTGACCATCCGTCAAAGGAGAAGGTTCCAAAGCAAAGACAAAGTTTGCTAAACGAGTGAGAAGCATAGCATATGGAAGCACCATTTTCTCCATCCTAAAGACACTTGCCATCCTTTTGACCATGTAATAAGCTAGGTTGAAAGGAGTTTCGTTGATGAGTCAATAGATCATGTACACAAGACATGCATTAAGATGATCCTTATTCCCAACCAAGCAAAGAACATTTTCTCTAAGGATTTGTTCCCATTTTTTGTAAAGTGGGAACATCTCAAAGAGTTCCATTTGAAATGGATCTCGGTGGATGACTTTGGAATTTCTAGTGACACGGGTTTATGAGGTTCTTTGGATGAAGACGACATCTCTTATCGTAGCGGGTTCATGAAGAAGAGTGAGATAGACATGGTGATCATTAACCATATCATGGATTTTGGCGAGTGACCAGTCATTTGAATATATACACACACCTTGGTATGGGATGCGGAGGATTTGGGCAAGCTCGACAAGAGTTAGGGTGAAGTTTTGGTTATTGATGACAAAGGCGATATAGATGGTTCCATCATCATTTCTAATGATGCGGTCACTCTTGTAGAACTCGAGGACAAACACGGGACAAATTTGTTCATTGATATGGAGTAGACAATCGAAGTTGATCCTAGAGAAGACTTTGGGGATATCGGTACCATCGAGGAAAGATTGATCAACAACATGTCCTTCATGGAAGAACCGTTTTTGGAGCATTTTGAAGGTTTTTCGGTCCTTAGGGGTAAGACAATCCTTACGGTGATTCATCGGTATGTAGTGGTCGGTATCTTGATAATCTTGTTGAGTTGAGCTAGGCATGTTTGATCCTAAACAATGAGACCACAATGTGGTGTTAATTTTGAGAAGAGTTCTTTTTAAGGTTCATCACAATTTTGCTCAAAACATCATTCTTTTTTATTTCATTATAAGTTCTAATTTATATTAACAATGTTTGTTCTTTGATTAGTTATCTTGGATAGATAATTAAAACAATGTGATAGCAAATTGTGTCAAACCCACTTGAATCAAAACTCTAAAGATGTTAAAATTGTATTACTAAGAACTTGAGAATGGAAATCACAATGTAATGAAGATAAAACTTACACAAGTGATTGGATTGCTTGAATTGATGAAGAGAAAGGTCATAGGAACAACATTATTAAGTTTAAGGTCGTGTATGAGAGAGTAAAGTGGAAGATGAGAATGTACAGTGAATTATCAATTACATATTCTGTTTTTCTGATGTGCCAGTTTCCACGGATCCCTTGAAAAAGGGATCCGGCACGTTATAGTCAAGGGATCCGACTATTCAGTAAGATAACAGTTTTAGTAGGTTTGATAATTTTGACGCGGGAGTTTTTGATTTCAGTTTTTGTCAAAGGTTTTGCTCTATTCCTTAGAGTTTATCTATTATAGATGTGATACAAGGTTTGACGAGTCTTCGTGTTTACTAAACACATTTGACGAGGTACTTTTATGAGTAAACCATGAATCGAGAGGAATAATAAGAATCATGTCAAATTCTATTTTAACATGATATATAAAGAATTAAATAGATGATATTGATGTAGATTACTAATGCAACAAAAATATCTCTATGCGAGGAATGATGGATCAAGATTTTTGGTTAGCAATATTTCTTTTCGAGATAAAGGCGTATATTGACTAGCTTATAATGTTTAGGAAAATCAAGGAGGAATACTATTCCTGATGATGTGTTGAGATGAAGAGAATCGTTTTAGAAAATTTGTGACATGGATGTTAGGCACCAAATCTACGAATCTTTACACATAGTATTAAATATATGCAAGGTCTTTATAAGAATGGTTATCATAATAGAGAGACATATACCGTTATTTTATCCACAAGCAATTAGCATGTTTTTAGATCAACTAATTGTAATTAGGAGAACATACATTTGCTATATATCCTTTTTATGATTTTTGGAAATCATAGACGCGAAATACTTCATGAGCTTTTAAAATACTTAATCGTATTTTTGAAAGCAAGTTGTTATCACTTCGGATTCTTCTTTGGGTGTTGACTTCCTTTTTCTTCGGATATAACGAAGTCATTGGAAGAATCCTAGTATGAAGATTTCTCAAAAAAAATGTTAGAATGATTTATCAATATCCAACATTTGTTAAAATATAAAAATTTCTAAAACATGAATTTTTGTTTTAAGAAATTTCCTTCTTTGTAGTTTTCAAACATACATGGATCGTATCAAGTTTTTAAAGTACAATATACTCTAAAAAACTTGGTAACGAAGCTCTGATGCCAATTGTGAAAAACTAGGAGGGGGGGGGATTGAATAGTTTTGTCGATTAAAATTTAAAGTATTTAGATCGACTTATGTCAATCCATTTAGATCGTGTGTTTGATATTTATAGATGGACATATAAATAAGTAAAGAAAGAAATAAAAAGTAAAGGAACAAAAAACCACGACACGAGTATTTATAGTGGTTCGGCTACAAGGACACCTTCCTTGCCTACTCCACTCTCTGAGTACCCAACTTGAGAGTTTCTAAGCACTACACAACACAAGCTCCTTAATGTGGCTGAGAAGCCTTCACAATGTCGCCTAAACTTTATCCGGTACAAGGCTAGACAGTGAGTTCTTCCATGAGGTAGAACCAAACCTATCACAACGTCGCCTACACTTTATCCGGTACAAGGCTAGATACCGAGTTCCATTACAAAGGAGGAACTACTACGCAACACAACTACCCAAAGGAGACACACTCCTTTTTACAATACTAGAAAGGGTATCAATATCCCTTAACCTAAACTACACAACTTGTACATCGACGCACCAAATCGAATGTACACCTTCGGCACTTCACACCAATGCTTTCAACACGGCACACTATGGAGGGAGAAAAGAACTATTAACAAGATGCAATTCAGTGGTTTTGATGATGACTAAGCTTAGCAACTCATGACCTTGAGCTTGCACGTCTTCAAGAGGTTGTGATCTCGTCTTTAAGAGGAACCTAGATAATCACACAAAGATAAAACTACATAGAATGATCCTTTGGATCTGTGGTTAGAGAGGTTAAAACATAAAGAGAAAGCATGTCTAAAAGGGTAGTGAGCAAGAAAGAAACGACTCACTGTTTATAGGCAAAAAAAGCCTACTATCCCATGGTTCCGGCGGATCCCTCACCTAAGGGATCCGACCAGTGCAATTCCAGGGATCCGGCTGCTCGGTCAGCTTAGTCCGGATTTTGCGTTGCAAACTGGGTTATGGGTTATGGACCATGGGTCATGGAATTTGGATCATGGATACCCAACAAGATACAATGTACCTAGTCAATGGGTTATTGATCTTGGGTCATGAGTCATGGACTTTGGGTAATGAATCATGGATAATATCCAACATGACTTCATGCATGATGTCATGCAATGGGTCATGGGTTGTGAATCATGCTCTATGGGTATGGGATATGGACTTTGGTTCTTACCAAAAAAGATTCATTGTACGGTTGTACCTAGTCAATGGATCATGGGTCTTGGGTCATGGGTTATGGAGTTTGGTTTTTACTCATTATTTACCCATTTACAATATATATAAAATGTAAGTAAACAATATTACTTGTAAGTGTTTTATAAAAATCGCTTTGGTTTTATATAACTTATTAACTAAACATGTTTTGATGGTTTTAATATGTTTAGTAAAAGTGTGTTAGTAAATTATTGGCTCAAAGCTTTTACGTATTTTATTTATTTCGTTAAAATGATTTTACGTTTGTTATCGACAAAACATTAGAAGATCATAAAATATAAATAAACGTTTTTATGGTTTATTTGTATTAACACACGAGTTTACTCAAAGTGAGCTTTTATGTTTGTTTAGCGTGTCCACTTACTAAGCTAGGATAATTCGTGTTAAGCTAAATAATATTTGTTAATTGTTTAAAAGACGTGAAAAATTATGGAAATTTTAGGTTCTTTGAAATTTTATTTTGATTAATTAATCACTTCTTAAAAACAAACTACAAAATACTAAGATTTTTTTAACAATTTAAATATTAGTAGCTATTGTCTTGATCAATATTATTGCCAAAGACCTTTCTAAAAACAATTCATTTACTTTGAGGTTGGGATGTCACTCTCTATACATCATACCTCCCTATACTCCATTCTAACGGGAATGAGTATTCTTGTTGTTGTATTTTCATGGTCCGGTGTTATTTGTTATTTTGAATTATTTTGTAGCATTTTAGTTAGACTTTGTTGGAGCAATGATTTGGATAATTGGATCAATGTCAATTAAGGCGGTAACCGGTTATCAAAGTTGAAAATTTTAGGGCTTGTTTGGTTTGTAGGTTTTGGTTTGAGGGAGTGGAGCCCATAGTAAAATCTAACGTTTGGTTTATGACTTATTCTCTCATATAAAGGGATGGACAAAACCCACACATGTAGTAGGTGTTTAGAAAATAACCCAGACAATGTCACTATTTGATCTCACTTTTTTTTCCCACTCTTTTCTTTTCTATCTTTTCGTCTTTATATTTTTCAATTTATTTACTCTATAAAAAGTCATCATATCACCCAATTACATAAGACAAAACATCAAATTGAAAGCACAAACCTATCTGTTAACCCAAATCCAAATTTTAACCCTAAACCCACTTACAAACTTAACGGGCCCTTAGTTTATAATCATTAATGAGCGGTAAAGAGGCAAAAACTTTTTCTTGAACAATATGGATGGGTGCCTAATCATCGTTATTTGATTTTTTTTCTTTCTTTTAGTTGTGGTTTTTTTAATATCAATCTATGTTTCTTTCTTCTTGTTTCTACCTTCCTTTTCATATTAAAAGTATGCTAAAAAAGTATCACAACATATTCTTTTAGGTGAATAAATAATACACATGATGATAATAATTAGGGTGGTAATTTGTGTTATGTTTATATTGACGGGTTGAAACTAGCAGATTCAGATATCTTAACCGTAACCCGACTTATTTATATAATCATGTCGAAACGATTAATCCAAACACAAACATGTTTACAGTTTAATTTGATATTATTATGTCAACCTAAACACCTGCCAATTCCTTTTAAATTGAACGGGTTAGCCGTGTCGACCAACTATTTAACCTGAACTCTTACCAATATATTATTATAATCCATCACGCTTGGCTCGCACGCTAACGCGCCATATTTTGTCTTTGCGCGCTTGGTTTTCAAAGTCGGCTTTTCTCTTACGCGTAAAAATTTGATCTTTCAATATAGGTTTGTACATGATATTTAAGATGTTTTATGCACGTGGATTATGACTTAGAGAGATCGAGTCAAGATGACTAGTTCTGTTCTATAAAAACCCAACTCAAACCATTTTTATAAAACATAACTCAAAAGCCCTTAGCCAACTCGAAATATTTTTTATAAACTCAACTAAAATCCTTTTATCAAATCCTACTCAAAACATTGTATAAAACAAGCTAAACGCTTCAGAGTTTATGTTATCATAAAATGATCAAATGAAAATGTAGAAATGCATTTAATCTTTACTTAACTAATTACCAAATGAGTCTACTCCTTTCTGAACAACTATATTTTAATCATGAGTTGCTCAAGGGTAAAGCTACTAAAGCAATTAGGCCCCCGAATTTTGAAGGCCCCCGATTTTATAAGACGTCGTTATATATAAAGTCGTCACATATATTATTTAGGCCTAAAGACTATTAGATACTAAGTCCATCATTTTAGTTTTATAAAAGGACCAAGAACGTTATTTTAGGGTAATGGAAAACAATGGATTAAGCTCGTTTTAGTATTTATGGTTTAGGCCCTCACGTTAGGATTCGAGGCCACTTCTGTTTTTATCATTATTCTTTGGGCCTACATACTATTAGATATCAAGTCAATTATTTTAGTTTTATAAAAGGGATCAAGATAGCCTTTTAGGGTAATGGTAAAAATTACTTAAGCTCATTTTAGTAATCCGATTTCTAAAGAATAAAGACTAATGGATAGTATTGTAAATGAACTAAAAGTACGATGATTTGTTTGTGAGCTGTTTAAAGGATGATACACTTTTATATGTTTTATGCTCTTTGATCATGTATCTTTTGTATAGTGGGTTAATAAATGAATATATTTTTTCATCATATAATGAACACGAACATAATATTTCTTCCGCTTAACTGTTTAAGTATTCATGTAAGGTTTGTCTGATAGAATGTTGACGAACGAACAAGTGCAAGCCTAATCGTATTGGTTTAGTGTGTCGTGTTAGCCCTAGTACTAGATCATCGAAACAACGACGTTTGGTTTCTCTATTTGTCATTTTGCTTTTCAATCATCAACCGGTTCTTAACTTTACTAAGCAATCTTATTTTTCTAGTTAGACGCTATATTAATCCAGCGACTTTTATTAAAAACATAGCAAATAATCGAAAAAGGCCCCATTTGTGAACGTTTGCTTTAGGCCTGGATATGCTTGAGCCGCCCCTGATTAAGATCACTTTGAGTACTTAGCTAAATGCACTTTCCTCTTGTGGGTTATTGATTACTAACACTGTGTTCTTCAAAATTGTTTTATAAGAAAATGAATGTAAAGTAAATAAAAGTAAGGAAGATGAAAGGAGCGAAAGAAAGTTAAAGTTTATAAATGTGTTCCGAGACAAGAAGTAAATGAATGAATAAAAGGATGATAAGGTTTTAAAATGTACCCTTTTGAGGGGTCGTTTAAGCCCTTATTTAATCACTTTTGTATCCGTTATTACTTAATATCGTTCCTTTTCACTTTTTAGGTCTCTTGAAGGCAAATTGCTGGAATGGCACTTATTTGGACGAAAAGGCGTGGATATACGAAGAAAATGGCCAAAGTCAAGAATCGAGACACTCAAGCTGCTGAAATACAAGGGGACGGCGTCAGGTGTTACCTGCGACGCCGTCGCATCACTTTTGTGACGGCTCAGTAGCCAAATTGCTTATTTTCAAGTGACGGTGTCAGGCTTTAAAAGAGTAGGTCGTCGCAACTCAGACGGCCTAGATTTGATCCAGACGGCGTCAGAGGCTCAAGGGGACGGCATCACAAGCATAAGGTGACGCCGTCACAAGACTAACGTGGCCAAGACGAAACCCTAATGACGGCGACCCGACGGCGTCACAATTCATAAGGTGACACCGTCGCGATTGTAATCTTATATATAGAATCCGAATTTTTTAGTTTTCAGTGTGTAGTCTTTTGGAGTAAAAACTTTAACCGAACCAAGGCTGTCTTGTACAGTATTTTAGGGTTCCAAACCCTATCTTACACCAAGATAAGTGTTTTACTTCATTAATTCAATTATGTCTTCAATTATTTGTGTGTATGCTTGCATGTTCTCCATGTCCGGCTAATTTATTTGTGTGTTTGCTTAGGGAATATGAAACTTAATTATTGAATATTGATTGGTTGTCTCTTATCTTAATTGTTAATGATCTAGTAATGCGATAGGTCATTCGTTGTGTAGTTAATGCTTGATTAATCTTTGTGAACCTTAGACTATAACGCCTAGAGTAGTTGTAGGCTAAACCATCCAAAGAGTACCTTAGAGTTAGAGTCTATAATTCCTAGAGATTTTGTAGACGAGTCCCTTTGGTAGTTTCAAAGAGTTAGGGACAAACACATACCCTACGACTTTAGACACACAACGCGATTAAGAATAAGGACGTGACAATTCAACCATCAATAGGAGATAATTAAGGAGTAATAAAACCTAAGTAAACACATCTTTAAACCATCATACGAGCACACAATACTTAGACATAGACTACATACACCTTAGATTAGATAAGTAGACAAGTAGATTAATCGGTAGAAATACCAACCCCCAAATCCAAACCCCGAGATTCGTACCTTTCCATTTCCTAAAAAACATAAAAAGATAAAAAATAATCTTCCTCAACCCCAACCTTAGCGTAGTAACTTCTCACTAGCATTCCTATTCCCCTAGAGAACGATATCAATACCCATGGCTTACCCTAATACTACACTACAACGATTAGGTTCACTGCCTAGGGTGTTATAAAACTTGCTCGAAGAAAAGGAAGTTCCTTTGACCCCGAACGACGCGTGTAGCGTTATCAAAGGAATATGCCATTTGTACAATTTTACCCTTTGAAACTAAGAAAGAGATAAGGTAAATAAACTGAACAAGGACAATTTGGTAAATTTAACATATTATCTCTTCTTTACTTCCTTTTCATCTCATATATGGAAAGAAAAATTCGACACCCAGAAACCCAAAGATTCCCTCCATTTTCATTTCCTCATATCTCTTAAAAATCTTAAGAACACAAATTTTTTAGTTATCCTTCATCTTCTTTCATTTTTCTTAATAAACTAAACTAAAGAACACAATGTAAATATGCAAAGTACTTAACTTAGTTGCTTCAAAGTAATTAGTGAACATGTTAATTGTGACATTAAATAAGTTTATAACATTTGAAATTTGAAATTTAAAATTTAAATCAAGAAAATTTAACATATTATCGCTTCTTTACTTCATTTTCGTCTCATATATGGAAAGAAACATTCGACACCCAAAAACCCAAAATTCCCTCCATTTTCATTTCCCCCATCACTTAAAATCTTGAGAACACAAAAACTTTTTAGTTTTCCTTCATCTTCTTTCATTTTCCATAATAAACTAAGCTAAAGAACACAGTGTAAATATGCAAAGTAATTAACTTAGTTGTTTCAAAGTAATTAGTTCACATGTTAATTGTGGCATTAACAAAGTTTATAACAATTGAAATTTGAAATTTGAATTTTGAAATTTAAATTTGAAAATTTGAATTTTGAATCAAGAATATCTGTTGCGTCGTTTTAAGCAACTTGCTCCCTACACAATACATCTTTCCCAAATGGACAATAGGGTGTTTCCCTCTTTTTTCTCCAACCAATGCTTATTTGAACCCCGATTAACCTTGATTCTTAGTGTAGAAAACTAGAAGGGGGGTTGAATAGTTACCAATTAAAAACTTTGTTTTGAAACTTATTGAAAGATCAATTGATATTGATCTTTAGATATGTTAATGAAATATGCAAGCAATATGTAAAGAGTAAATAAGGAAAGAAGTGATCAAACCACAACAAGTTGTTTATAGTGGTTCGGTCCACAAGGACTATTTTTCCTTACCCTACTCCACTCCCCAAGTCTCACACTCGAGAGTTTAACTTCACTAGTCAACAAGCTCCTTTCACCGGTGGAGAAACCTTTACACTTCGCTTACACTATTTCCGACACTAAGCTAGATGTCGAGTTCTTTCCAAGGGTACAACCACTCCCACACACAATGTATTTTGAGGACTAAAATACTAACCACTCACACTCACAAGATTATGATGGTTTAATAAAACAATGAAGTATGAATCAACACAAGATCATACAACACTAAACAAACAAGACTTCCAACTTCTCGTTTGAAGCTTGAATGTGACTTGATCTTCTTTGCTACAAAAGAGATCACTAATATGATATGAAACTGAGTTAGAAAGGTTAGAGAGAAGATATGTAAGAGAGTATGATGGAAAGGGATGAAAAACTAATTGGTTTGGCTTTGCTATTTATAGCCAAAACCATCAGCAGGCACCACGGACGGCGGACCCCTTGAAAGGGTTCCGTCCGTTATATATTTTGGTGCCGCCAGGTCTGACAGCAAGATATCAAGATCTTTGCCAAAGTCAACCATATCTATGTAAGATTGTGTAAGATATGAAGAGTACAAATCCACACAAAATATCTAATGAAATCTTCCAATGATTTCCATGATGCATCACATGATGTCATGTGTTGTTTTTCTATTTTTAGAAATATGCAAATACATAAGTAATGTTTAGTTTTTAAGAAACTAAAACATTCTAAAAACTACTATCATACATTATGCTTAGACTCATATTAAGATATGATTAGTCACAATGTAAATGCTTTAAATGATGAGGATATTGTTTGAAAAAGCTTGTTTTAATATCTATTAAACTTGACAAGCTTTAAGCTTTATATAAATTAAATTTACTTTTGTCGTTAACAAAACTTAGGTAAAGATCAAAAATATAAATAACGTTTAATGACGATATTTGTATTAACACTTAGTTAAACCTAAACCTTCTTGGGGCTTTGTAATACTCTTGGGAAGGTTAAAAGTGAAGTGCACACTGAGATTAGCAAAAGGAAATGACTATATATCGGCAAGAAGATTAAACAGTCTCGCGTGCTGGTCCCGAGAGCTGGAGCGTGAGAAGCAGCATGCCGGATTTTGTCTTGCATATAAATAACACCCTCTTGCCATTCTTAGACTTCACCACTAGCCATATATTTCCCCCCTCATATTTCTCTCTTATATCTTTATAAGTCTTTCAATCCTTCTTGTGTCTTAACATCTTGTAAAAATTGTACCAAAACAACTAACACCAGGTGTAATCACCCAACCAACCACCCCTTAGTGATCTTTATCTTTTATTATAAAAATATACACAGATAGCTTATCCCTAACACAGGTTCAAGCTTACAATACAAGAGAAATAGTAGTCCCTCTAATAGGTGCTACTTACAAAAACTCACACTCTAAACCAACTCAGAAACAGATCAACAATCTAAACCAAACCAAACTATCAAGATCAAGTAGATCTTGATGAAATCTATACAATAAACCCAATGAAACTAGAAACCTAGATCAAGAGTAATCTGCTATCACCAGAGAGAATAAACGAGAGAAAACTTTGTGTGTGTAAAAAAACTACTTCAAACCCTAGAATGATGAGAGATTATATAGCCCAGGATATTACACTTCACAACCTGCATAAACACAAACTTGACAAACACAGACAAAAGATACTATTAGGAGAAACCAGTTAAGATATTTTACACATTAACCCCTTCAACTTTCATAAGATTGATATATTTCAACACATCTTCTATCATCTATTAAAAGCAAATTTCTTTGCAAGAGAAGAATACACAGGAACCTATTCTACTCTTGTGTGTTTTGTCTTGTCTAGATCGAGTCGTCTTCTTCTTATTCTACCTTCTTCTAGTCTTGTTGTCTTGTAAACAAATACCTATACTCTCATTCAATATGTAATTAAGTGTCAGGTTATACTCCGGGTGCGGAGAAGCAAGTGTAAAGTATTATGCACGTGCGGATAAGCAAGGGTGTACAAGTCTTGTACCGGGTGCGGTCAAGCTTGGGGTTAGATACTTCTTTGGTAGAAGTCTTTTAATTTGTGTGGAGAGTTTGCGAGGTTTTGGGGGTGGTTCGTTTAGGTGCTAGCTTGAGCCTAGTTGTAGATCGATGAAAGCTAAGGTGTACGTTTAATTCACTATAAAGATTTGATACAAGTAAATAATATAGGTCTCATGGATTCACAACTAGACGTATGGGTGATCTAAACCTCTCACCCTGAACTAGTATAAATCGTTATGTTTGTTTCTCTTCCTTTTACACTTTACTTACGATTTATATTGTTATATTGTGCACACCTTTGCATAAAACATGACACTGAACATACTCAAATTTAAAAGAAGCCGAAAAAAACGCAGTCACCCTCTATGGTTCCACAATATTTGTTTTTGCGAAAACAAATTATATGAGACAGATTTCAGACCATTATCTAGATTAAGATGAATCAAATAGAGACCATTCAAATTCAAATACTCGAAACAACTCAAACTCAAAACTCTTAATCAAACAATATCCAAATGTGTAAATAAACAAATTAAAGTAGTAATAATCATATTAAAACATATTAACAGGGATCAAATTTTAATATAGTTCTCCTACAGACATTTTTAGAATCTTAAAACCAACGCGGCCTTTGCTCTATAAATACGAGCTCTAAGTTCTCAATTCTTATTCATTATTCCAAATCGTTTCCTCAACAATCGTAAGTTTTCTCTCTTTTTTCCGAATGTCTTTTTATCTCATGCATGGTTTTAGTTTTCTTCTTAATCTTTTAATTTTACGTAATCTATTTTTATCATTTTTTTTTTTGTTATTAAAACACTACATATGCTAGTTAATTATAACTAAAACTAATCTTCAATTTTATATTTGTCTTTCAGAAACAATTTCGTAATTCAAGTTAGTAAGGCAATGGCGATACTTTCACTAAGCGTTTTCATGATTTTGGTCATATGTTGTTGTGCAACCTTTGCTGAATCGATGACCATGAAGTACAAAGACCCGACTCAACCACTACGTTTACGAATAAATGACTTGATGCTGCGAATGACATTAGAAGAAAAGATTGGTCAAATGACACAAATTGATAGAGAAGTTGCTACACGTGACGTAATGAAGTACTACTTCATAGGTGAGTTGCATATTTACTTTCTTATGTTTTATATTCAAAATACTTCAAGATTCGCATAAAGATTATGAATAATAACGATTTTTGTCTTTTCGACAGGGAGTATAAAAACCAGTGGAACGAGCTTCAATATGGTGAACGAGCTGCAAAAAGGATCGTTGTCTACTCGTTTAGGGATACCGATGATGTATGGGAATGATGATGTTAATGGAAATAGTAATGCTTTTGGAGCCACCATTTTCCCTCAGAATATTGAATTTGAAGTAACAAGGTATAAATAATCCTATGTAGTTTAATATGAGTTGAACTTTCGATGCATTGTTTTTAGATGAGCCGAATGTTTGATCTTTAAATAGTGATGATAATCAAATTAATGTAAAGTTTGTCAAGTTTTGATTATTTAAGTATTTACTCATCATTGTAGCCTAATACCAAATACTAAACATAATTATATGCGTACTGAAAACACAGTCATTAATAGATAATCACTTTCACATTGCCATGCTAAACGGCATCTTTTGACGGATCTTCTTCTTATTAGTGTGATCTTTTTGAAACTCTTGAATAGGGACCCTGAATTGAAGAAAGTTGGAGCTCCTTACTATGAAGCGATACGAAAGGGTGTTGCAACCATCAAGGTTTCGTATCCAAGTCGGAATGGATGTAAGAATAAAGAACTTAAAACTGGACTTCTCAAGGACAAACTCAAATTCAGAGTAAATTACTCCTTCCTTCTTCTGTTATTATTATTATTATTATCAAGATTTCCCTTTCATTATAACGTATTTACAAGGCTTTTTGTTTAATGTTTTTCAGGGATTTGTGATCTCAGATTTTATGGGTATTGACATGATTACCGGTCCAGCACATGCTAATTACGCATACTTGATTGAACAAAGTGTTGGTGCTGGCGTAGACATGGTATGTTGGCTTGAATACATGATAACAAAAAAGTTAATAAAGTTACATTTTGTTTTCGTTGGGTGTGGTTTCTTACTTTGTAAATTTATTGCAGATCATGGTTGGAAACAACTACAAAGAATTCATCGACGGGTTAACCTCCCTTGTGAAGAACAAAGTCATCCCAATGAGACGAATTAATGATGCAGTTAGGAGGATCTTATGTGCGAAGTTTATCTTGGGCTTGTTTGAAAACCCATTAAATACGGATCTAAGCAATGCAGAAAACCTTGGAGAGCAGGTTGAAAGACAGAATCAACAAGATATGGCTATGCAAGCTATGTGTATTGACCAGTCGATGATTCCATTACGCAAAAGAATGGCGAGAATCTTGGCAGTGCCTACTCATGCTGATAACCACGGGAATCAGTGTGGTAGATGAACGATGAATATTAAGGAAAAAGTTATATTACAAAAGGTATGCATCTTTTGTTAGCATTCAGTAATAGATACAACTTATTGATTTCCTATATACAAATAGAGTAACCATCTTTATTAATTTTAACAGGCACGGCCAACTAATCTGCTATAGAAGACACTGAATCCAACAACTGAAGCTGTCTACATTGTCCACGTTTGTATCCGGGCTCAAGAACTGCTCAACCTATTGGCACAACAAGTTAGATATGTGTAATCAAGGCAAAAGCTAAAAAGGGAATTAGTATGGTGCTGCTCGAAAATGGTGTTAAGATTGGTGAACTTGAGACTAGTCAGTCATAAAAGATGGGACTACTTCGTCTGAGGTAATGTTGGTAGTTGTCGTGATTGTTTTTGTAGTGGGATACTTGGAGGAAAAACCCTGGGGCTTGTATGGGTCTGCATAAAAAACACTCCGGAGTGAAAACCGGTGGCTCGGCCTCCGTGGGTGGGGATTTTTCTCTTGTCTCGGTTCTCTGTAATTGGCAAGAGTTTTTTCATCCTTTTTGCAGTCCTCGCAGTTAAAGGCTTAGGAGGAATCTAGATAGTGTAGCTTTGTTTATTTCTAGATTGTATATGCACTCTTTAGCTTCTAGTGTCTTGGTAGTAGATTTTTTCTTAATATATTTCTGCCGTTCAAAAAAAAATTAAAGTCTATTAGAATTGATCCGTATGTTTGTTATTTCTAGTGTATCAAGGTACTTGTCCTTGATCTCCAAATTGGCCATATCTCCTTTGTGATTTTAAAAAAGTTACGTTTTCAAAAAGAGGAAAAGATGTGTAAACAATAATGTTTTGGAGTATTAGTTTTGGTTAAGTGTTACTGGGATTTGTATATCTCTTTTATTTGTTATTAAGAATTCATTTGTTACTAGTATTTGTATGGTATTTTGTTTGTTGGAAATACAAGGGTTCTCAACTTTTCATAACACTAAGTAGAACATTAGTGAGGACATATCTATACAGAGGCATAAATCTCTGTGGATAGTGGTCTGGGTTCGTCATCAGATTCAGCTGGTTTGAACCGCTGGTTCGAGCCTGAGATTGAAGCAACATCTTCTATTCGGTCAATTCAGATAGAGGAAAGGGCTATTAATGATCTTAAGCGTTTCCATAGCAAAGTGAAGGTTGTTAGGAACCAGTCTTAGAAGCATTGGCAGGTTTTGCTTAACCATGACTCATTTTCGCATTCAATATGTGTAAATCGACTGTAGATACCTTTTCCAGTTCATTTGTACATTAATTTCGACCTTGCTGAAGTAGCAATCTCCAGTTTAAATTGAAATTGTTAATAAAAGCTTCGCTAGAGTCGGTTATTGAAGCTCTTTCTGGGCAACTTGAGGCTGTAAATAGCATAAAGGTACAACCTTTACCATCAAGGTTTTGGTATGTATGGTTGGTTGCACATTGCTTATTTCTTGATTTCGATTGTATTTATTGGAATACCTTTCCCAACTTTATTGAGGCATGTTATGTTGATGTTGTGAGGTAGATGGATTTATGATCTGTCGAGCAGATCTTTTCTTTGTGATGGCTTTCTAGAAAATTAGTTTCGTATATGTGACCATACTTTGACAAATTCATATTGAATAAATCTTCTACTTCTGCTATAGTTACTAGAATCTCGCAAGGTTAATATGCGTGATGTAAGTATGTTAGCTTATCTGGTTATAATATACTCCCTTGTGTTGGTATATACCGCCAACTTAACCAGTATTGCGTTCTTCGTTGTGGCCGCCAACTCCATTGCATAACCACGTTCGTCACTTATACTAAATAAGGGTGTGCTCAGTCTTCGTCAGTGTGCAATAAAATAGAATTGCATCCAAAAAAATCGAAAACTGAGGAACTGAATGGTTTTGGGAAACTGCCTGTCTGGTCTGCAAATTTCTAGAAAGCTGAAATTTTTTTATTTGGTTCAGTTTTATGCATAAAAAGACTGGTTTTTGTATTACGACTCGTTAGTATCAATTTTCGGTGCATAGTGTGATCAATTAATTGTCTTATTCTCCTCGGCTGTCACAATCTTAGTGTTTTTGTGCCCTTTTGGTATCATCATTGGGCGTTGTATGTTATCAGAATTTGACTTTGGTTATGTAATCAACTTTTACAATACCGTGTTTTGGCGATTTAAAAGTGAAAAAATCAAATACTAACCAACTAAACCAGTAAGATGAAATATGTATAGATACCGACGAAAGAAATATAGAAAACGTAGCTGCCTAAAATGGAACCCAGTCGGCCTCTATGAATATGAATTGAACACAAATTGCCTCTGCTCGGTTTCTGGTTTTAACCATAACTTAACTGGACAACTTGTTTTCACCATACATGCCTAATCTTAGGTCAGAAATAACTGCCATCATTCTTGATTCCATTGTTTCTGATAGTGTGATTTACATATAATAGTTACATTTGCATGTGCCTTTGGAAAGCATCTATCCCACATCGCTGGAATAGTTAAAGTGAAGGATGCAGGCCTGTGTATTAAAAAAGGAGCTGGGATTTGAGGTAAGACATCTTTGCGCTTGGGGCAATGACGCAGCTAATGAGGTAATAACCGAGGCGCGTCAATTGCTGGTTGAAAACTATTTCCAAACCCCCTCCTCGGCTTCGGGTCTCCCTTAGCCGTCGAGAATTTCTGGAAGGACTCCCTTTCATTAGGGTAAAGTCCTACAATTCTTAGTCTAAACTTCAATTTTTAGTAATGGAAACAAAATACTTTGGAATGTTTTGGTTCTTAAGATTGATTAGGCAATTAGTATTCCATTATTATCAGTTTATTCGGGCTCCATAGTTGTGCTTCTTTAGTTCTTTTTATGAAACTAGCCGGGTACCCGCGCGTTGCAGCGGCGGGTACCCGTGTGATTATATATTTTTCGGCGATAATCTTTTTCAAAGTACTTTTTTACGATGGCATAGTATTTCAGCCGTAAATCCAAAGTGGTTCCCATCTTTAGCAAAAATTCAACAACTCAAATAGTTAACGAGTCGGGTCGGGTCAAGTCGTGTCCAATTCAACCCCAGCTCACTTATGCCAAAACATCGAACATATTTTTCTATCAAGTGTTTCCGTATCAATGCATAATATTATTGGACTTTTGGTAGACCTTTTTTGAACATTAATGTACTTATTAAAAAGAAAGTTGGTACTTTGACTTTGAAATCATAAATATGTTTGCAACTTAAAGTCTAAAGCTAGACATAAATACCCATTATAAAGTGGGTTGTCACATGTTTTTGAAATGGGTTGATGTTACAAGTTCAAACATTTAAGACAATTAATCAACTTTTAATTATGTGTTTTTATAGTAAGTGTGTAGGCTTATTTTTTTAAGACTTCCTCTTATAGAAAGTCCTAAATCCATTATAAAGTAGTATAGATAATCTGTTGATACCTCCGTCCGTTTTTTATTTTACGACCAAAAGGGTTCATAAACATGACAATGCATCGTGGATCAATTGATACAAGAGTTCAATCAAATGAAGCTTATTAAACACGGATCATAAACGTCACTGACAACCACCATACACAACATAGCTAACCAAACTTTGAAGTGGTCATGCCAACCTCATGAAAAAAGGAGGAATTTACCTGGTTTGAGTCGGTGTGACAGTGAGTTCAAAGCCTTGACGGTCAAAAGGTCGGAAACCATGGTTACCAAAAAAAAAAGGAAAAAAAGAAATGAAAATCTTAAATAGTCCTTGATATTTTAATTCGATTAATTTAATTTCTTGTTGATAAGTACGTTTTCAGTTATTTTAAATAAAGGTGTTTGTTTCATTAAGATATTTTGAGTCTAAATCTGACAACCACATCTTACCGGTAAGACGTTGTAATAAAGTCTCAATCCGAATGAAATAATGTTGTTTGTTTTTGTATAATTGTCTAAATGGTTTTAATTGTCGATTTTTTAATTATAAAAAAAAACATGGTACGGTATTCACTTCAATTCGTCGGTTTCACGTAATTATATTCAAAACTTTAACCCGAAGTTAACAACCGAATTGATCTCAAATCAAATTCAGCCCAAAGTTCTTTTATGCAAATGAGCAAATCACCGAGCCCACTCTAAACTTAACTACAATTTGGATCATAGGGAAGTCAGCCCAATATATTAAGTTAAAATATGGGTTGGCCCAACTATACACCCACTAATCCTAAAACAACCCTAGTTATATAAGAATATCCTAAACCTAGTCACAACCCTAATGCCACGCCTCATATCTTTTTTTCAATTGCAGTCACCAAAAAAATTCACTTATGCTTGCATTCTTTCTTTCTTTCATCAACAACCGAATAAAAACTCTACTTGTATTATCTTGTTTTCCAAAGGGATAATTGTTTGTAAATGTAACGAAGTTACCAATTTTTGCTAAGTTGTGTATGTATCTATTAATCCGTCTAAATAATACAAACATTTTACTAATCATACTATTATGAATAAAGATTAAGGTTGCCTTTTTTTGCTGACGTGGCATGGATTATCACAATCTAATTGTTTATAAATGTATCAAAGTTTTCGCTTTTTACTAAGTTGTGTATTGTGTCTATTTTTGTTAGAATTAATTACATAAATCGTCCTTGTGGTTAGGCCCAATTGCAAGTTTCGTCCGTCACTTTTAGAACTCACCCATGCCAGACAAACAAACACTCACTTGTTAACTCAACACAATCTTTTTCCTCAAATCTGCTATTGTATTTTCTCTCCAACACCATACACAATCACTATCACCAACATTCTCTCTATAATTCTTACCAAAACTAGATTCCGATCCACCACCACCCGTCAACATCAGATCCACCATTACCATCTAACCTGCAACCACAAGATCCACCACCGAGGTTGCTCGCCAGAATCAATGGCCAGCCAGTGCTGTTCTGGGGGTTGGTTTTAAGATGGTGATATGTTGTAACTTTTAAGATGGTGTTGGTTTAAAAAATGGTGGGTTTTGAGATGTTGAAATTGTTGATTAATGTGAGTTTTACTTTTGGATAAAATAAGAATGGTTGTTAACAAAGGTTACTTTGTTGAATGTGTGTTTTTTTAATCATTGTTTTTTTCTTATTATGAAAAAATGTATTAAAACTGAAATAATGCAATAAGAAACGGGGAAAGATTATGTTGAAAGTGACGGTGGGTTATTAAAGAACAAAGAGGGTTTTGGATTGTTAGTTTTGCTTGGCGATTAAAAAATGTGATCGGATCACTTCGGATTAAAAATGATGATGGTCGGAAATCATTGGTGGTAGCGGAAAAAATGGGGATGGAGAGGAGAAGGTTTATTTGTTGGTTGTGTATTGGTTTTTGTGTCTTGGTTGATATTTGGATTATTTATTTATTTATTTTTTTTTTGATAGAAAAGAAGAAGAGAAAAAGAAGGAGTGGTCGTGGCTTGCCGGAAAAAATGTTGGTTGAAGAAGAAAAGGTAAGGATTGGTTTCTTGCATTTTGGAGTGACGGACGAAACTTGCAATTGGGCCTAACCACAAGGACGATTAATCTAATTAATTCTAACCAAAATAGATACAATACACAACTTAGTAAAAAGTGGAAACTTCGATACATTTACAAACAATTAGATTGAGATAATCCATGCCACGTCAGCAAAAAAAATGCAGCCTTAATCTTTACACATAATAGTATGATTAGTATAATGTTTTTATTATTTAGACGGATTAATAGATACATACACAACTTAGCAAAAAGTGATAACTTCGTTACATTTACAAACAATTATCCCTTTTCCAAATGTAAACACAACCACAAGGTCACGGCTAAGATCTCGTAATGAGGTCTCAGGTAAGGTATTTTGTATCTAGAAGTGACGGGTATCTTATGGTATCTCATTATTTGTAACATCGTAAGTTGTAACATTATGAAATTTTCTTTTTTGAGTTATTGTAGATCGATGATCGGTTAATATTGATCTTTAAAGATCTCTTTCATGAAATGATAAAACCCGAGATCTTTTTTTATTTTTTGTCTTTTCAGCTTTTGTTTGACATTGTGGAGTTGGATATATAAGGTTAAGAGACAATCAGACATTAACACCACCTCTTACTGGGTAATACGTTGAAAAGAAAAAACAAACACCATTTATGTCTGACTGCGTCTTACCAGTAAGTGATAAAAGCCCAGTCATATCTTTTTATAAAAAACAAACACACCCTAAGTTTGCTTGAATATATAGAAAATCATTAATTATTGATAAGATTAATGGGATTTAGTTTCAAAAATTTGTGCCATGATGTGATTCAATAAATAAAGAACAATAAATAAGACCAATAAGATAGAGCGAATAGGGATTTTATCAATTATAGAGCTAAGTTCTACTTTATGTTTTTGTTTAGAATCATGCTTATCCAGTTACAAAGTTTCGTTTAAATACACTAAGGAATACAGTAGATGCACATGGGTGTTGTGGTTAGCCGGCCTTGAAGTCGCTTAATACGTGCCTAGTATAGTAGGTGGAGCGTGCGTTTGGCTTTCCAATGCTGATAACTTTTGTACCCAAGATCTTGCTTTATCGTCCTTTGATAAGACTTTGCACTTATCTTCCCAACGAGTTTCTCGCCCATTCATCAGATACTAAGTCCCTTGTAGAGATACGTTTTCAGGGTAACTGAGGCATTTGTTAGTCTTTAGTCCCACTGGTGTTGCTTATAGCTCCTTGTACTTTGCTCCCTGACATCGCATCAGTTACACAAAGTGTTTCTTCAGTTGCTCTTCGACTTCCCTGAAGCTTGGCAGTTGGTTGAGCTTTATACAACGCTCACTGATTTCTTATATCAATGAGGTTATAGCCCCTGATGATCATTAGTGAGGCATCTATCACTCACAATCATCAAGGTGTACTCTCTGATAACCATCAGGGAGTAACACTTTTTGATAATTATCAGAGAGTAAGTCCTTTGATTTTCATCAGAGGGTGATTTACTCTCTGATCCTTATCAGTGATAGTTGTTCTTACTGATATAGTCAGAGAGTTATGTGATTAGGCTATTTTATATTTAAATACATTGTCAGAAAGGTTATACTAGAGTAATAATATCGGTACTCGTGGATTCACATCTGGACGTACGTATGTTATAAACCCCCCATTCCGAACCAGTATTATCGTGGTGTCTCTTTACTTGCTTTATACACTTTGTTTGTGATTGTGATTGTTGTTACTGTTGTATAAACCGCTTATTGATCTTTGAGGCTTGAAATTAATAAACTTCGAAGAATCCGAAATTTGGGCTAAATCACTTGTCATGCCAAATCACTCGTAATTTGGGCTAAATCACTTGTAATTTATGTCAAATTTATATGATTTGTGAATCACTTGTGATTCGGGCCAAATAACAAATTTGACACAAATCACAAGTGATTCACATAATGATTACAGGCTGCCTACAGTGGGTCGGTCGACCTTGTGGGTTGCCTTGGGTTGAGCATCGGTTGCCCCATTTTGGGTGTGTGGTCTTGGTCGGTCGAGCTCATCAAATTAGATGAATTAGGTTGCTTGAGCAACCGATTTGGAAAGCAACATTTGGACCGTTTGGCTAAAAAAAAAAACTTAAAAAAAAATAACTTTATCACTTTACAACATTATAAATACCAACCTCAAACACATTTCTAAACACACAATTTCAAACATAATTTTCTCAGCACAAAATTATTATGGCTTGTCGTCTCTCCCATTCCGTCGAACAAATGCAAACGTATGTTAAAAAACAATGCGAAGAAGACGATGTGGCAAGAAAAAACGCTATTATTGGCGTTATCAAGCAGTTTGAGCTTGCAAAGCAAGAGAAGCAACATTTGAGTGAAAAATACGCGATTTGCAACGACATTTCGCCTGGAAGAAAAGCTGTGATTGACAAATTTTTGACGGATGAAGCCCGCAAAGTCGACGACATTGCTGATACGTTGTAGGGGTGTGTTCAACAGATACAGAACAACATCAGCACCAAAATTAATTAGAGCTATAGGGAGAACAAAACCGATGGTGTGGGTGCATCAAGTTCGTCTGCTAGACCTACATCGAGGAAGGCGGAAGAAGAACGTTAGGATATTTTAGTTCGTATGTTTTCTAACCGTATCGTATTGTATGATTTATGTAATATTTTTAATATTAATGAAGTTTAACTTTTTTGTTAAAATATTTGAGAAAAAATTAACTAGGTCACCACTGTGGCAACTAGGTCGTCATCAAGTCGTCGGAGAGAGAAAACTGATGTGGCACAGGTGACCCAGGTCACCACTGTGCACAACCTTAAAGTGATATCAGTAACAATTAAAAGAATCTATTCAAAATATTCATTTCCCGAAACTTGGTGACGTAACCAAATTTGTTCGCAAACACAATTACATAGATGCTAAAATTAACGAAATAGTGATATATGTCCATTGATTATTGATCTACTAAATACTTGTCCATAACTACACGCGACTTTTCCTATACTAAAAAATTTTGAAAAGTTAATCCATAATCCAATTGCTACTTGCATTAAAACACAAAAGACCTAAAAAAAGGTAGAAAATAGTTCGTTACAACTGGCCATCAAACTTCCTATCCCTAGACGTGTTCCTTCCTTGACGCTCGTGGATACTTTTCACAAGCGTATTGAGATCAGCATCATCTTTTTATACACAAAACAGTAATTAATGAAGATAATAAAAAAAATCACATAAAAATCACTCAAATGCTCAACACTAGTTATTAGCCACTAGCCACTTGTTAATCTGTTTTACAAGTCAAAAATTGTACTTAACGTCAAATACATACAAGTTGCAGTTAAAAAAGTCAACTAGATCTATCAAAGCTATGCAAAGATACAATAGTGGTCTATGATTCTAAACCATTAGATTGATACGTGCAAATTAATGAAAAAGATAATGACGTAAATAGCAATTGATTTTTGACAGTATTGATGATGAAAATAAGCCATGCCACTAGTAAATTATGTGATCAAGTAGTGGCAAAATATTCAATAAGTTGTTGTAGGATCGTGAATATTATGTTGTTTAGATGATTCGGGTGGTATAGGATGATGATAGTATATGAATGCCATTGTTAGAGAGATGAAGAGAGTAGAGAGGGAATTCTAGAGAGATAAACAAAAGGGTAAAAGGTTAGATTAGAACTTCCAACCCTCTACCTTGAAAGGTAGAGGGTATTTATAGGTTACAAACTAAACGACCTCCTGACGGCCTGTGGATCAGGTATACAGTGGGTAAAGACCCGTCCTTCCTCCACGGTGTTACAATAAACTAAACTACGCTACAAACTAACTAATTAACTACTTAACAACGTAAATAACTACAAGTTTACGAGCTAACATGTGCTAGACAATTATTGGGGTGACCGTCACTTTAACATGGAATTTCAAATTCCTAACAATCTCCCCCTAAGGGAGGTCACCCCATGAAATACATTTTGCTTCCTAGCATTCTATCTTTGACTTTAGTTCTTGAGCTCGTAGACTTGAATTCTTCAATTCCGCAATCTTTGTGCTTTTGTAGCGATTCTTTAAAGTCCGATGATTTTGTACTTTCAGTGGAGGCCTTTAACTGATCCACATCTTTGATGATCTTCGAGCTATCTTAGAGATCATCAGCCACAACAAATCTCTCTGGATCATCCATAGTTGTGTTGCCTTCATGTGATGTTGTGACTTTTGGACCGACATGCTCACACTTTTGGATCATGACATCTTTTTATCAGAGTAGCAGAAGCTTTTACTGGTTCATGATATTTGTAGCAGAGTAGCAGAAGCATAGTATAGAAATATCAGAGCCAGGTTATGTAGATAAGCACAAGTCATGATTTATTCAATTAAATGTGGATGCTGTGAGCATGCGGCTTTGGATTGACTCCTCAATTCTGATCAGCTGAAACCGTCCAAATGTACCTGCAAACAACAGTTAGCAATAAACACACGAAAGTGTCTTTGATCACTTTCGTTGAATTGAGGTACACGACCCACGGTTCCCCGTTGATCAGTACAAGTACTGCCTGTGATCAGGTATAATTCCGAAGAATCTCCTTGACAGGGTTTCGCAGCTGTTCTGGCCGTTCTCAAACTGGAACGTCTCAAAGAAGACAACACGGAGTGAGTGAACCAGCGAAATGAGATTCACTGATTGAAGAAAAAAGATTTAATAAAACAATCGTGTATTGCTCAATAGAAAGTGTTTTTGCAATATAACGAAGGTTTTAATGAAAATCAATTATCAATCATAAACACCTTTTATTTTGAAAAATAGGTACACAGTCGATGTGCTAGAGAAAAGAGTTTTTTAAGCACAACGACCGGTTTTTCAAAGGTATCCGTCAATCCATAACCTGAACCAGGATAGATTCAAAAGATTGAATCTCTCCATTGTTTCTGTCCAGTTGTCACATGGTTGATCTATTGGATAGATCTCACATGCCACCTACCAGGAGCTTGTTTGATGTTGGCTCCAGAAGGCTTTCCATCTTCATCGTGAATATGAATGCATATCACTTAGATGTTCTGGCAATACCACAAGGATAATGCGTAGGACTCATAAGATATAATCTCCCTTTCCACATTGTGTGAAACAGAGAGTCTTCATTGAAAGTGTCCTAAAGAGATTTATAAGATGATCTCGTGGCTCTAGACTCAATTGTGCACATTTGGTTCTTATGCCGGAGACTAGGGAGAGGTCTCCTACTTCAATATCAACGATCTCTAAGAGAAAGTCGATAGATTATGTCGGTTCCCCGTGAGAATGAAACAAGCCCTTTTAAGAGGAACTTGAGTAGCTTGGGAAGTTTAGTGCAGTGCGTCACTGGGTCCATGACGTCTTGTCTTCAATACCAGTGTTACCTTAGTAACCACCAGTAGCATATGTATTGAACCCAGTTACTGCCCTAAGGTTGAATTATTGGAGGGCTATTTCTTTTCACCCTTTTTCACATTCATTTCTTTTTCATTCTTCAACCCCTTCAGTGCTTACCGAGACTTCATAACTAGAACCTTGTTGGGTTTATTCTAGTACTAGCTCTGTCTCAGTCCGCACTCTTCCCATTTCTCATTTTTCTCCTTTTTACATCATACCTAAGGACTTCTACACTATCTAGTGAATTGTCCCTGGGTAGATCCCTCCGGCTCTGGTGGGATCGTGGGAACTAATACCTAACCTAACCATCCCAGCCTGCACAATTGAATCAAAACGATCACCTTTTATCAGATTTCATTATTAAATCACAAATTCTCCCCCGATCAAAAATATCAAACCCTTTGAGATTTTGGATCCCAAGTGATTTAATAAGGTTTATAAAACATTGGAGAATATGTGGCCAGGTTTAAATACTCATCATGTTTTTGGATAAATCCTCCTCCTCAACATGTGCATTGTGTATTTGAAATCGTTTGGCACATGGAGGCAGGAGTGCCTATAAAGGACTAAAACCGATTCCATTAAAACAGATTTGAGATTTAAATCACGATCTCTCCCCCGATCAAAAATTTCAAACCTTTTGAGATTTGTGATCCCAATTGATTTAAATCATTTAAAAGATTTTGAGGAAAGACGTGGCAAGATTTAATTTATGAAAAATGACAGAATAGGACCATTTTAAGACATTAAAGATTGTTAGTGTCAGGTATGATAGTTTTAAGAGATCTTTAAATAAAATAAAACAATTTCACAATCAAACAAGAACAGAAAAAATTTCATTTTGAAAGACCTTGATTCAAAAGAAAAATCATACCATGACATAACATTAAATCTTTAGATCACCACTTTTTAACGTACAAACGGACTTGATTGATGAAATATGGTTTGAAAATACTTTAAATTAAATCACTCTCCCCCTCAATCGATGACCGTAGTCGTTGATTGAGTGACTTAGGTTTTGATAAAAATGAAGTCCAGTGATTTTCAAAATTAAATCCAATTAATTTTCAAAACCAATATTTTTCCATTTTTCAAAACAATATTGTTTTTAAAAAAAAATGTTATCCTGCACAAAGATACGTTAGGTGGATGAGCCGCTTTTGTTGTTGTTGCTGTAGGGCTTGGAAGAAAAACCGTCTGCAGATGCAGTGAGACTTCTTCTTACGTTGCATTTTGAATGCCAACTGAGGTCAAATTAAGCTCCGTTTCTTCAATCACTTAGAAGAAAACCATCTGCTGATGCAGTGAGACCTCTTACGTTGCAATTATGCCAACTCTCCATTGAAGTCCAATTAAGCTCCGTTTCTTCATTTGTCAACCCAAGAAATAGTTACCCTTTCCTTTCGGCATCCAATCATCATATTATGTGGGATCCGGATCGGGAACATTCTTATACCAGAATACCTGCATACGTTAGTGAACACAAACAGATATATGGTGGTCGACATCACCCAAACAACAATCGACTAATAACAGTCAATTCAACATATTAATCAGATCATATAAGGTATGGGAATAATATGTTCATCAAACTATAATCATCTAATCCTAACAATCATATCCTAGGCACCTAGTCCTTCAACGTAGGTTAACATCATTTTTCAGTTAAGCATTTAGGATAATTAGATAAGTCCGATAGAAGATATAAATTTGAAAACATTCTCCCCCTCAATCAATGACTCATTTTCTAAAAGGTTTAAAAGCGCTGAAGTCATTGATTGGGTTTTCAATTTTTACGAAAAACTCTGAATCTGATTAATTTTCAAACAACTCATTTACCACCATTTTTTTTAAAAAACAAATATTTTTCTGAAGAATTTTAGACGGAAAAACATTTGTGTAGGAACAGCATTCCTTCGACATACTTTCCTCATTTTAGTTTTTAGGATAAGTGCACGAAATGTTTGAAAATTGGTTTAGCGCAGCACTTTCCTTTCTTGAAGAGCGGGTTGCTATCTGAAATAATAGCAAACCATGGTTTAAGCACGGGTTACAGTCTGAAGTAACTGTAAGCCATAATTTGAAGCCCGGGTTACAGTCTGAAATAACTATAAACCATTTGATTTGTGACATGTTTTGAAAAGAAATATTTACACCTCCTGTTCGAACTTCATCTATGGTCCCGTGCCATTATTGAATGACATTTCTAAGACCGCAGATGTTATCGATACCAGAAGATATGTCTTGAGAAAACATATTTTTGGTATTTTTGAAATTTTCTGATTTTTATGGGTTTTTGAAGGTTTAATATTTTTCTATTTTTTTTGTTGGTTTTATAATTTTATATTTGGTTTTCTGAAAAGTATATACAAAGATAGAGAAGATGATATAGTTAAAGAAGATGATGATACGAGTACCGAGATAAGGATATCGAGCAGCACATCGTAGAAGATAGAAGTCATCAACTCTTAAACATTCACCACCAAAGCTTCCAGGGCTCTTGAATCGAAGAAAGAAATTGAACCATCTGAAAGTGAGACTTTGGCAGCTTCCCCCCCAAACCGAAAATCCTTATGTTGAGCAGATTCGAAGCTCTATTTCAAGCTTGCTTTAGCCAGGTGCACAAAGAAGCACACCATTATCATAAACCCATCTGCTCCTTTTAAGAATAATCACCGTGATTCTTCGTTCAAGGCTATATCATCCAATAGAGCAACATCAACGTATCATCCCACACATAAATAACTCTTCTCGAATTTCATTCCACTGAAGTCTAACGCAATCCATTCGAAAAGGTATCAAGAGAACACTTCCCCCATGTAGTTGAAATGATGCAGTCCGTCTCTTAGTATAATGCTCAAGAACTCTCCCGAATACACTTCATGAGGGGAATGAAGAACACCTTCCCATGTTCACATTTTTATTCCCTGATGAACGTGTATGAAGCTCAAGAACCCGAAGTACACCAATAACCAAGAACTCTCCCGAATACACATCATGCCCGGAGAGAAAACACCTCCCCAATGTTTGTGGTAAACAATGGCTTTCTTCCCTGATGATCGTGTATGAAGCTCAAGGACCCAAAGTACACACATTCCCCAAAGAGAGAACAACCGATAACATTGAAGAAGCAGGCCGAATCACTGATTATCTCTGCGGATGACAATCTCTGCGGATGTCAACTCCGAAATAAGTGATTATATCTCTGAATCACTGATTAAGCCCTCAAGTGAGATAGCCGCCTCAATGTACACATTTCTCTCCCCGATGATTGCGATAACATCGAGATCATCACACACCGTGTACCTCTTTATCTTCAAACTTTCATTTACATCACTTCCCCACGCCGTTGGAATAATAACACTAAAAGCCTTGATGAGTAAAACCTTGAGTTTCTCTGCGGTCATGACATTTGTTTTCCCGGGATATCTTCAATCACTTAGAAGTATTAAGTTCATCAAGTTTACTCGCCATGAGTCAAACCTTGAGTTTCTTTGCGGTAATAACATTTGTCTTCCCGAGATATCTTCAATCACTTAGAAGAATTAATTTCATCAAGTTTACTCGCTTTGTGTTTAGATGTGTGTCTCCTTCCCCCTTGCTGGTTTTGACACTTCAGAATCAGCAACATCTTATCAGCCCAAATACTTGAAATCTTTATGAGAAGAACACTTGAACTCTAGTGAGAATCAACTTGCTGAAGAATATGAGCAAGTCTAATTGGGGATTAAATCAGACATTTCACCCTCCCCCAATTAGTGCTCTCCCTTAAACCGACAATCTGTTTGATAACAACCCAGATTAAGAAGAAGTCTTTAGATTGTTAAATGCAACACGTCTTTAGTCTTCTAACATGTAGCAAAAAATGTAGAACAGACTGTAGACTCGACCTTCTTCAAGATTGTGCAGTTGGGGAATAGATAGTTAACATCTTCAACTCACCAAAAAATAAGAACATCACCAAAAAGCATCCCAATTAACTTACATCTTGCAAGTCCCCTTAACTAAAATCTCTCCCAATCAAACAAGAATAGAAAGATGTTCATCAAGGAAATCAGCAATCAGGCCGCAGCGAACACACAAGATGGTAACACCAAACTACCAATCACATCAAACAAGAACAGAGAGATTGTTCGGAATCATCATGTTGATGTATACGTGAAGCATTAACCAGAAGCACTTTGTCGATAAACTCATCAATCCGAGTGAAGATGTCAACCAACGGCTCTTAAAGGAAACTACATGTGAAGATGACCCGATAAGAAGAAGCTCGGTTCTTACATGAGTTTAGAGCCGTTTGACCATTTATTCTCATATATCAATCAACCATGCAGAATTATCATACTTCTTCTCCCCCTCAAGAATTGCATACGGAGATGCCATTCTTGATTAAACAAGTGATTATCTTTAAAATGTAGACTATTCACACTTCTCCCTCGCAAAATTAGCACATGATGTCGCCATCGTCATTATAGTTGAGCAAGTTGAATAAGAAAACAATCAATGGTAGCCTGGTTCACTTGATGACTGAAGCGCATGGAAAAATTATGAAGCATGTTGATGAGAATGGTCATAATAAGAAGATTTCTCTTCTTCAGAAGATAAAGCGCACTGAAGCGTACACTTTTCTTTTCTTTAGAGTACGAGGCATGAACTGTTGTGTTTATACGTCATAAATCTCTCCCTTTTCATCTACTCTTGGCACACTTATAATCAACCCCATTATCATTCAGTAGGCTCTTTGTCGTGACAACTGATGGAGAAAACCCAATATGATAAATTTGACCTTGAAGTAAACTAACCAGAACTCGTGACTTAAACTTGCACATATGTAACAAAGAGCGGTGCCGATTTCCATTAGCATCTCTAAGTACTCTCTATGTACTCTATACTCTTCAACCAACCAACCATCAAGTATAAGACGTACATCACCTCTTGAAAATCCACAATTGAATGTGACACTGAGCACTACAACGTAAATCCTTAAAGTGATAGTTATTTTGTAGTGGTAAGAGCCCAATTCCCCCAAGTGGTAAAAGAAAAGGTAAAAGACACCCAACAATAACTAGATTTCCATGTCTTCATTTTTTATAATAAGCTCGAACAAGGATCATGAAGAATCTTCATCCAACCATCCCCGATACCTTCAGATACTAAGTACACTTGCCCGTGATATTTCACTTCAACCTCAAATAAATAATACTAAATTAACGCCGTTGTCACATCTTCTGGTTAACTGCTCAAATCTAGTCTTCTTTGACATTTGAATGAACTTTGATAATGGTTTCATCCCGACCATGGTTAAAAGCACATAACCCCGTAAAACCTTGTAATACCCAAACTGCCATGAGGACTATCCAAACACACATCTATTTCATGAAATACACCCTTTTATCCCTTCTTCGAAGCAGAAACCGTAGCACCAAAGATCAAGTAAGATCCAGAATTACACTTTCTCTTCTCCAAGATGGTTCCATCATTACGGGATTTTACAATTCTATGGTTTAAACTGATAAATAGTTTCTTTCGCGGGATTTTACAAAACCAAGAATAAACCGTAAGATAGATCCGAAATTCACTTTACTAATACCGTGATGTTTCCATTGTCACGGGATTTTACAAGTCTATGATTTAAACCGAGAAATAGGTTCTTTCAAGGGATTTTACAAAATCAAGACAAAACCGTAACCAATGTCTGCTTGAATGAGTTATGACAACCTTGGTTTCGAGAATACCTGCTTTAGGGGAACATGCAAATGTTCATCAACAAATCACCTTCAACATCAACAATTTTACCCTAATGTAGACAACTTCACAAACCATACTAAGTCAAGTAGTATACACTCCTTTTCCCTGGAGGTTAACCATAAAACATCAAAGTACATGTTTCTCCCCCATGATGGTTTCAAACTTTCGGAAGCATCATAACGCTTACTTAACCATTTGCACGTAGAAGTTCTTGTCATAAGCAGATATCTTGAAAAATCATAACGACGAAGATTCTTGAAAGATTTTGCTTAGACCATGAAGTATCATTGACATTACGTGGCATCGAATATCTCATGGAATTGCCGAAATTGAACCTCCATTGATTCAACGGCTAATACTAATGACCACATATGGAGATAACCCGATACGACTAACGTGAAAAGAAAGGAGACATCCCAACTTAGTGACTTAATGCTTGTTCTATATTTTTGAACAATCCACAACGCCGTGTGACACTAAGTACTACAACTTCTTTAAGATGATAGTTATACACCGTGAGCACTCGACGTAACTCCTTATATCGCTTATAACCGATTGTCAATTCATAATCACATAAAGTGATAGATATGCCCCAACAAGTTATCTTGAGACTTGCAACCAACCAACCAACGTCTCAAAGATAAAGAAGATCACCCGTGAAATGTCACGTCAATTTCTCGTAAGTAATACCGTACAAAAACCCCGTGATCATTTTTTTAATCAATAATTCGTTCAAGCCGTGAATTGTGTATCCCCGTGAAAATATCATACCAAAAATACCCCTGTTAATTCAAAAAATTTGTATCCAATATTTTACAAGAAAATACTCGGATAACAATTTTTGAGTTTACATTTAAATCTGTCCACATACCACTCAATTACCAAATATCATCACAAATGTGTGTCTAAAAAAAATCAGAAAACACATGTTACTAATCCAAGTTTCGTTTGTGACAAGCTCAGTCCAAATCATTTGATAACCCAATGCAAGAACCGTGTATATCAGCCCAATGCATGATCCAGTCCAATATGTGATAACCCGTTTCAGTCCGAACCAATATCCAAAAAAGAATCCATACATGATTTTAGAGATATAAACCATTTCATGCCCTAATTTCTCTCATATCAGTTAACCTAATCTCATTCATTAGAAGTCTCGCCTCCTCTAAAAACAGATACTCCCAACTCAAATCGCTCAACACAAGATCAATCTTTCGAGAATAAACAAGCTCCTTCATCTATATCACTCACGAACGAATCATTAAAACCCACCAATATCGTTCATGTCCGATTCTTCACGCGACAAGGCTACAAAGAAAAAGCTTCAAGATCATTTAAATTGGTCTCTGTAAGGTTTGTATCCGATTGTAATTTGTTGTTGTCGACCTTGAGTTTTCTGAAAACAAACTAAGAAAGGTAATAACATTCTTGTTATTATCCTTCTCTTTATTGTTCGGATAATACATGAAGAGGCTTGGCTTCACACTTGCAGATCTGTGATGTTGAGGTTTCAACAAAAAATCTTTTTAAGATTAAAAAACAAATTGAAACCTTTCTGAGATTGAATCTTGATGACGTTTAATGAGTCTTGATTGAGATTGAGTAAGACTTAGGATAGATTGTTGGTTGTGAAAGGAGATGGGCTATGATGGAATAGGATTTGATGTGGGATTTGGTCTAGTAGAATCTATTTTAAACAGGTTCTTTACAATTCGTTTTCAAAGGAACTTAGAACAATGATGTTGGATGACAACTGAGGTCGTGATGAAATGGTATTTGGTATTGGTCAACGGGTCAACAACTCGCTTTCATTTTCCATTGAAAACAACTCGCATACAATTATGCGAGTACAAAACTTGCATTATGAACCAACTTGCTTTTGTAATCTGTTATTAACTTGCTTTCAAAAAGAAACAAATTTAGCCAAGTCGCTAAAGTTAGCAACTCGCATCATAACATATTTAACAACTCGTATTTACTGTAAACCCAACTCGCTTCTTTAGAAAACATTGACAACTCACTTAAAGTTTAATGTATCTGGACAAAGATGACAGCTCACATCCAAGAATACATAGAGTCAGGACAGTCAATACCGTCAACTCGCTTAAAAAAAACAGTCAACTAGCATCCTTGAATCAGTGCAACTCGCATTCAAGAATCTGCACATAACTCGCATAGATGAATGACATAGAAGCAGCAGAACAAAACCCCAATACTCAGACCCAGAAACAGCTTTAAAAAATCATCATTTGACCCGTATTTGACCACAAGAACTTAACCATTTTGACCAAAATGATAGAACTTTTTGTACCCACTGTTCTGAAAACTGAAAACAGTTTGCTCATGAAGATTGTTATACCACACAAATATCAAACAAGTGAATGACATTAAAGGATTAAAACATTCAAAACATTTTCAAGAAACACCAAACTTCTAACAATCATACAAACATCACCAATACATATCAGACCGTACGAGTCGCAAACCACATCAAAACAGGTGTAAAACCATACGAATCAATCAAAACAACACAACCTGGGCTCTGATGCCAATTGTACGATCGTGAATATTATGTTGTTTAGATGATTCAGGTGGTCTAGGATGATGATAGTATATGAATGCCATTGTTAGAGAGATGAAGAGAGTAAAGAGGGAATTCTAGAGAGATAAACAAAAGGGTAAAAGGTTAGATTAGAACTTCCAACCCTCTACCTTGGAAGGTAGAGGGTATTTATAGGTTATAAACTAAACGACCTCCTACGCACCTGTGGATCAGGTATACAGTGGGTAAAGACCCGTCCTTCCTCAACGGTGTTACAATAAACTAAACTACGCTACAAACTAACTAATTAACTACTTAACAACGTAAATAACTACAAGTCTACGAGCTAACATGTGCTAGAAAATTATTGGGGTGACCGACACTTTAACATGGAATTTCCAATTCCTAACAGTTGTCGATGCAACTTACATTTTGCCAATTCTCTTTTAAATGTTGAATGAGAATTCATGTTAAGTGTATGCGCTGCATAGATCATCCGAGTACTAAAACTCAAAAGCATCGTTTTAACCATGTAGTTCAACTTTCTTCAAACTTTTCTTAACAGACAATAGATAACACCGATACCTTTATTTTAGATATCGACTAATTGTCTCTCCATCTCACTATTGTACTTTAGAAACTATCTTTTGTATAGAATGGAAGTGGGAAATGGGTAGGGTATTGGATATAGAGTGCTCTATCTATGTTCAACGTAGAATGCTATCTGATCAGCAAATAAACATTCAGTTACCAAAACTCTACAAAATAAAAAAAGATATATGACATCATACCTATTGTTGCAGGAGTGTCATGACTCCTTAGCCACTGCAACAAACTTTTTATGCTGGACATTTAGAGTCTGATACATTGTGAGTTCACTAATTGGTGGGCAACTACTACGGAAAAACACTAAAAAACTAAGCAAAGACAATACAAAAAACAAACTGAAACTAGTAACTTAATATTAGTAGACTATCATAATTAAAATTCATAAGAGTTATTTACCACAAGTAGTACAAATTATACACACCATAAATCAATGTTAAATCGGTGACTAGATCTTTTTTAGTGATCGGATAATCAGATATACTAACTAGCTAACTTAACTGCTTATATATCATCAATGTAAAGCCCTAGATTATCAAGAAAATGAATAAAAATTCAATTAATATCAAAATTGTCATAATATATACATTCAATCAAAGGGGGAATTGCATATATACCCACTAAAAACTAAAAATTTTGCATATTTCCTCATACTACAAGTTTTTAATGCATGATGTACAATGCAACTTAAGCATGTTTTGGGTATATATGCAAATATGCAAGTTTTAGTTGTCATGATTGTTTTTGAAGTGGGATACTTGGAGGAAAAACCCTACTTACATAATTTTGTAATTTCCTCTATCTTTTCCCTGGGGCTTGTATGGGCCTGCATAAAAAACACTCCGGAGTGAAAACCGGTGGCTCGGCCTCCATGAGTGGGGATTTTTCTCTTGTCTCGGTTCTGTGTAATTGGCAAGAGTTTTTTCATCCTTTTTGCAGTTCTCGCAGTTAAAGCCTTGGGAGGAATCTAGATAGTGTAGCTTTGTTTATTTCTAGATTGTATATGTACTCTTTAGCTTCTGGTGTCTTGCTAGTAGCTTTTTTCTTAATATATTTCTGTCGTTCAAAAAAAACTTAAAGTCTATTAGAATTGATCCGTATGTTTGTTATTTTGTTCTGTTTCTTGGACTGAATAGTCTAGTGTATCAAGGTAGTTGTCCTTGTGTTGGCCCGTTTTGCTGGATCTATAATCAAAATGTACCAAAAAATACAAGAAACAATTGAATCTGAAAAAGTTTTCTATATATCAGTCATAAAAATCTGTTTGAATACAATTGCTATCTATTTATACATTTCGAAAGGGTACAATGAAAAGTTGTGTTGGTTCAAGAGAGCCAACATATGTGTCGGTTGTCGGCATAACTGCCATATAATAGTTATTGTGTAACTGTCATATAACTGCCTGTGTTTGACTTTCTTCTTTGACTTTGGGTTGACCGGGTCATATGGGGTGTTTACTTGGGTCGATTGGGATTAACCCAATATTCTCCCCATTAATCACAATCGCTGTGACGTAGGTCTTTAAGTCTTCTTGATTCATCTTCTAGTTAAATCCACCATCTGAGCTTTTAATTTCGTGTAGTGCTTGTGATCATCCTTATATCCAGGTAGATCAATTTTCCTTCGGTTACTTCCACCTTTTCTGCTGTGATCTTCATTACGTCCATGTTGATCATATTTTTTCTGATTATTTCCACCTTTATTGTTGTGATCTTCCTTAAGTCCAGGTTGATCATGTTCTTCTCGTTATTTCCACCTTCATTGTTGTGACCTTCCTTAATTCCGGGCTGATCATGTTTTTCTGGTTATTTCCACCTTCATTGTTGTGATCTTCCTTAATTCCGGGTTGATCATATTTTTCTGGTGCTTCTTCAACAGTTGCCATAAGCAATGTTGGTTCTAATCTTCTTCAATGAGATTAGATTGTTCTTCTTTCTTTGATGGACATTTGTTTGCAAAATGCCCGTACTCCTTGCATCTAAAAAACATCACCTTACTCTTATCATGAGTAAATTTATTTGAGTTGCTGTTTAATTCTTTCTTGGAATTATTTTCTTGGCCTCGCAACAAATCATTTCCACATTCTTCACAGTGTCTTCCGTGAGTAATGTTATTGTTGTGACGTGTAAACAATAACTTATATTGATCGTTATTGTCCTTATTCTTCTTAAACTTTATTCTTTCCTCGTACGTCTTGAGTCTCCCAATTGCTTCTTCTATCGTCATTTCACTTAGATCAGAATATTGCTCTATTGATGCAACTATTTGCAGATACCTATCGGTCTGACATTTAATAGTTTCCGTACTAAGGTTTGATCTTTAATTGTGTGTCCTAGACTAGCGGCTTTGTTTACGAGTGTTGTTAGTTTTGTAGCGAAGGTGTCGATTGTCTCGTCTTCCTTCATTTGTAACATCTCAAAATTAGATTTGAGTGTTTGTAGTCTTGCTTGTTGAACTCTGTTTTCGCCAACGTGTCTAGTTTTCAAAGCATTCCAAATGGCTTTCGCGGTTTTTTGCTTTGTTATTTGAGGTAATTGTTCCTCGGGTAAGGCTTGATAAAGGAAAGAAATATCGGTTTTGTCTTTTTTCTTATCGGGTTGAGTCGATTTAGTCGGCTCTATTGTTTCCCATAAACCATTCGCTTCGAGAATGATTTGTATTCGGATTGCCCATAATGAGTAATTCTCGGGTTTTAGGATTGGGCATTGGAATTGAGGTGTACTAATTGTACTAATTTCCTTATTTCCACTTCCTTTCGTCATATGTTAAGGATATTGACAAAAATCTCAAAAAAAAACTTTTTAACACTAGGTGTGTTGAAAATTTCTATATCTAGCGAGTTTTTTGTTTTTTTTTCTTATAGACTATAAAAAAAATTTACGGGACTAGTTTTTAAATCCAAAACTATCCTTAATCAATATAATAAGTAGTATGAGTACTAGGTTATTATATTTTCTAAAATTTGACAAAATACTAATTTAAAATAAAGAAGTAACTTATCTAAAATAAAACTATACAATATATATTAATAAAACTAATATATACTATATGAGAAAAAGTTGAAGGGTGGCTTTGTTAAATTTGGAACCTGGGGGGTAAATATAAACCCGATGCCTTTTTATCCTGATTGTGTTGTAGCCCTATTTTTTGTACGCCTCTTTTATATGTTTTTTTATCTTTATTTGAGATAAAAAAGAAAAACGCGTCTCTTGTGAGAGACTGAATATTTCGTCTCTCTTCTTTCTGGGATTTGATCTGTTCTCCTTTTCTCCTGATCTTTATGGTCAGACCTGCCTTTGATAAGGCTTGGTTTTCCTTTCTTCTCCGGTGTGTAGTGTTCTTCGCGAGCACTTGATTCCCATAATTGAAACTTTTAGGGTTTCGATGAATTTTAGGGGTTTTAATTCCGTGAGAGATATGGATGATTGGAGATTAAAATTGAGTTGATTGGTGACTCAATTGAATTTCTGGGCTTGATTCGTTAATTGAACAGGTGTGTTTGTTCTATGTTGAATCGTTTTAATTTATGCCCTAATTGATGACTTGCGTTTATCAGATTGGTATTTGATTTTTTTGTTTTTGAATCAAAGGGTATACGATTTTGTTAATCGTCTCTGATCCTTTTTTGGATTGGGTAACAATTTTTTCGATGTTAATATTTGTCTATTGACAAATATTTTCATGGAAAAATTATCTGATGCTGGGTTGAGTAGTCACAGATTTGTGAGTGTTCCCTTGTTGCGACAGATGCAGAAACACAAAAATGATTTTATTGATTTGTGTTCATTTTGTACTTGCAGAAAAGAAAATTATTTCGAAACAAAAATTTAGTCCTTTTCTGAAACAGAAAAAAAAAGATTGGTACATGATGATTTTGTGGCTCTGATACCAATTGTTGGCCCGTTTTTCTGGATCTATAATCAAAATGAGTAGTGATTGGCATGCCTAATTTTATGCCTAACAAACATCACCATACACTTGGCAAGATCAATGGTAGTTTTGAAGAGAGAGAAATTATGGAATCTATGTGTCAATCAATGAATGCATTAGGCACAAAATTAGGCACATAAGTTAGTCATCTAAATCATTTCCCAATCAAAATATACCAAAAAATACAAGAAACAATTGAATCTGAAAAGGTTTTCTATATATCAGTCATAAAAATCTGTTTGAATACAATTGCTATCTATTTATACATTTCGAAATGGTACAATGAAAATTTATGTTGGTTCAAGAGAGCCAACCCATGTGTCGGTTGATGGCATAACTGCCATATAACAGTTATTGTGTAACTGTCATATAACTGCCTGTGTTTGACTTTCTTCTTTGACTTTGGGTTGACCGGGTCATATGGGGTGTTGACTTGGGTCGATTGGGATTAACCCAATACCTTGAACTCAAAATTGGCCATATCTCCTTTGTGATTTATAATAAATTTAACGTTTTCAAAAAGAGGAAAAGATGTGTAATCAATAATGCTTTAGAGTATTAGTTTAGGTTAAGTATTACTAGGCTTTGTATAACTTTTTTATTTAATTGTTATAAGAATTCATTTGTTACTAGTATTTGTTTGGTATTTTGTTTTTTGAAAATACAAGGGTACTCAAGTTTTCATAACAATAAGTAGAACATTACTGAGGAGATATTTGTACAGAGGCATAAGGTGTGTTGCATAGATACTTCTTCTCGACATAATTATGTCGTAAGTTTTATAGCTTTAGGTAGACGAGAAATGTGGCGCTCCTTCTCCGTGGACTATGTTGTAAATAATTGAGATTTACTAGAGACAAATGGTTTTCATGTTCACAACAATATTTTGGTGCACTTAACTAGTTACAACATTAATTACTACTAGGTTTACAATCCTTTTGGTTAGAATTAAGATTTCAGGGACAATCTTTGAGATGTGCGAGAATGATGTTATTTCGCCACTTTCAAATTACCAAATCAAAACAATTCTAACCATATAAAGTAGTTTGTTAACCAACCCTTCCCTAAAATTAGAGTTTTTATCTTTTTAGAAAGGCAACATATTATTGAGAAGGGTTATTATACAAAAAAGTTACTAAAGTTTGTGGGAAATTTGTCCTAAGTCACTAAAGTTTCAAAGTTGTCATCCAGGTTACTAAACTATAAAAAGCAAACATGTCTATAATTTCAATGGGTTTTACGTATATTTTTTTGATATGTTAAGTAACATAAATGTCATGTCTTTACAAGTTCGGTAACCTGGATGAAAACTTTCATAAGTTCAGTAACGTGGATGACAACTTTCATAAGTTTAGTAACATGAATGACAACTTTAAAACTTTAGTGACTTAGGACAAATTTCGCGCAAACTTTAGTGACTTTTATGTATAATAACCCTATTGAGAACACCTAAACAACCAAATACAAAACAAGACGGGCCACCCCTGAAATTAGAGTTATGCGGAGCGCATTAACAACACTACTCGGGAGCGGAATAGAGTTATGCTAGACCTGAATGATCACTAGACCCGAACTGAATAAGTGATCAATATCTTTGTGTTCATCACCACACATAGGACGCAACACCAAAACTAAGTCCACACCTTTGTCATCCAAATTGAGCCTAGTTGGAAGGCGATAATTGAGACTAAAACACCAGGCAAAGATATATGAACTTTTATAGAGACCAATTGACACCCATTAATTAACAATATCACCTGAACTTCCACTATGAATACAATTTATTCGAATAGCGTGTGTTTGCAAATAGATTAATGGACACACGTCGGGAGATACATAGAAAGAGGCACGTAAAAAGACCGACTTGCTAACCATGTTTGAAAATAATAAGTGTCTTTAAACTTGATAAGCTTAACTATTCTCTTTTGATTATGATTAAGAAAACAAATCAAGAAAAGAATTACGCCTGAAGAAATAAAGTAGACATGCTATATGTGGGATTCAATATTCAGTAATGCGTGTTTATAAATAATAAAACTAGCTATCTCTAACTCTTCTTTTTTTTACTACATATAAAAAATATATATATGGTTAATAACTTGGAAATGTATCATACTTGACACATCTTCCGGTTTTAATCACATAACTAAAATTTGTGCACATTAGTTCTTAACATTTAAAATTAATTAAGTTCCGTGTAACAGCTACCCACTTAGTAGGTAATGCTTATGTGGAGCAACTTACCATGTCAACTCACATATTTTTTTTCCATATCATTTATTGTTTCTTAAACACATAAATAAAATAGAACATGCTTAATTACAAAATACAGTTTAACAAAAACACAAAGACCTCAAACACAATCATAGATAACAAAAAACACAAATTACCAAAATATACAAATTATCAAAACATACAAATTACTAAAAAAGAAATTTATAAAACCAAATTGTTTATAGGCCTACCCTTACAAAAATTTATAGATCAATATTGTTTAGAATTTTAGAACCTTAAACATACTGCTACCAGTTAGTGTTTTTGTTCACAAAATACATTTTTCTAAACGATGCCACATCAAATAAATTTCTAAACCTTCTACTGATGAACAAGCAGTGCAAGAACCAACAACCTGGATGAACCACGAACTGATGAATAAACAAATGGATGAACCAAGTACTGCAAAACTTGCTATTATACATGTAAACTCAAGTTACAAACAACTGCAAGTTAGAAATTTGGACATGCCCAAAAGACTAAACAAGCAGGATACAAAACACAAAGATACTACTAAAGAAATCACATGAGACTAAAGAAAAACAAACATTCCCTATCTTTGATATTCACCAAAATGCATTACCTATTCACTACATTTCCCACTTAACCTATAACCTGAAAAATTAAGTTGCAGCAACAACATAATACGCACTAACATTAAAAAGAATGATAAGAAAGCCTCATCAAATGCAAGTTCTCCGACGGCTAAAAACTATTGCAAAGATCAACTTAATACACACTAACATTAGAAAGTAGAGTAAACAGGCCTCATCAAATGCAAGTGCTCCAATGGCTATGTGGAAAACTAGAAGGGGGGGTTGAATAGTTTTACCAATTAAAACTTCATTTTAAAATATTTAGATCGACTTATGTCAATCTATTTAGATGTGTATGTTGGACATTGATAGATAGATATATAAAAGTGTAATGAAAGATAAAGAGTAAGAAGCACATAACCATGACACGAGTATTTATAGTGGTTCGGCTACAAAGACACATTCCTTGCCCTACTCCACTCCCCGAGTCACCTACTCAAGAGTTCATAATCACTATACGACGCCAACTCCTTATGGCGGAGAAGCCTTCACAACGTCGCCTACTTTTTTTCCGATACTAGGCTAACCACCGGGTTCTTTCACAAAGGAGAACCACACCAACCACAACGTCGCCTACCCTTTATCTGGTACTAGGCTAAGTACCGAGTTCCATTACAATAGAGGAACTACTACCCAACACCTATCCCTAAAGGATACCTACTCCTTTTTACAACATCATCAAGGATATCAATATCCTTTGAAACAAACTATCACTATTTGTATAACGATGCACCTCATCGATTATACGACCTTGGCATCCTTCACTAATGCCACTTGATTTGACTCCTAGGCACCTTTCACTGATGCCCTTGACACGAACGCTTGGCACCTTTCACTAATGCCTTCGTCTTGACTCCTTTAGCATTCTTCACTAATGCTTTTGACACGGACGTTAAGCACCTTTCACTAATGCTTTCGTCTTGACTCTTTCGGCATCCTTCAATAATGCCTTGGACACAACACTTCTATGGAGGAAGAAAGAAGTATCAACAAGAGAACCTCAGTAGTCTTGATGATGACGAAGCATGGCAACTCATGGACTTGAGCTTGCTCGACTTCAAGAAGTGGTGATCTCGCCTTTAAGAGGAACCTAGAGAATCACACAAAAACAAAAGACAAAATACATAGAAAGATCCTTAGGATATGTGGTTAGAAGGTTACAATACTTGGGGAAAGTATGTGTGGGAGTGGAAACCCAAAAGAAAGAAATGGTTCACTATTTATAGAAGAAAAACAGCTACTGTTCCACGGATCCCTCACTTGAGGGATCCGTCCAGTGTATTACTAGGGATCCGTGGGACGCTCCCTTTTGACCATGGGTTTTGGGTCATGGGTCATATGTTATGGATCATGGGTATCCAACTAGATACAATGTATCTCCAAGATGCAATGCATCTAGTCCATGGTTTTATGCATTAAACTATGGGCCATGGATTAAAAACATGGGTCATGGATATTATCCATATATGACATAAGCATGATGTCATGCAATGGGTTATGGGTCAAGCTCCATGGGTATGGGTCATGAACTTTGGGTTGTACCCAACTACATTCAATGTATTTGGTCAATGAGTCAAATATTTAAGTTTCTACCCAATTGTATTACCCATTGTAATACATACTAGTTATGTATATATTTGCCCAATATGTAAACACTAGTTGTTGTACATATGTATTACTAAATCATAAAATCACTTATACTTGTTTTAGTGTTTTATGTGAAAACGTAAGTATTAGGAAACTATTGGCTCAAACCATTTACGTATTTTATTTGTTTCGTTAAAATGATTTTACGTTTGTTATCGACAAAACATTAGAAGATCGTAAAATATAAATAAATGTTTTTTTACGGCTTATTTGTATTAACAATCTCCCCCTTTTTGTTAATGGCAAAACATAAAATTATTTTAAGGAAAAACTAAAATTCGTAAAAGTTCGAATTGGAGTTTTTACTCTCTTCTCCCCCTTTTTGTCGAAACAAAAAGAGCGTCGAAAAGAAACTAACACAATGTTTTAAGAAAAACATGTAAAAGAAAAAAAAATATAGAGAGAAAGTGACGGGAAGAGTTCTCGTCTTAACTCCCTCTTGAGGAGTCCATCCCTTTGTGAGGGCGTCAAATAAATAAAAACTACTAAGCTAATGTATCGCAACTATTTTTGCAAATGGTTTCGTCTTAGTGACGATAATGCTCCCCCTTGATGATTGCAACTTTGCAAGGGGATGTAACAAAATGTAATCCATATGAGGATTATATTGCACGTGGTTTTGCAATGTATGGTTTGACACAAAGCTCTCCCTAGCGTAGGGTGTCAAAGTCTTCATGTGTATTTTGAAAATCTACAAAACAAAGGTTAGAAAACAAGTATATAGTGCGTAATTTCCTGCAAATAAGACTCAAGTTAGTAGAAAATTGGTCTTCTGTTGCACGGATCCCACGGTTCCCTCCTTGGAGTGATCCGTCTAGGAAAATCTCAGGGATCCGTCTATCTGATGACAGATTTCAGCAATGGTGATGTACCAAACAATGTTAACATCAAAGTGAGATATGTATTCAAGCAACAAACATATACTCAAAGCAATATGGCAAATAAACTATAATTCAATAAAACATAAGAGATGATCAACAAATCTCTAAAAACTAAGAGAATGATTTAGCCATGTAATACATATTCTACTAAAATAAGTGACCAAAACTTAAGAAGCAACCATGTGCTTGAGTCTAAGGATGAGTAGACTTGTTGATTTGGTCCAATCTTTCAAGAAGATGATTAAACATGAAATGCAACTCATTTCGTACTTCTTGAACAAGTCCTTGGGTGATTAGACAAGTAGAGCAATTATTGTCTTGATTAGGAACCAGAGGAGATTGGATGTTTTGAGGAGGTTCTACAAATGTTGGTGGGGTTTCATTGAGAAATGTAGGATGAGGTTCTACTAAAAATGAGGGTGGTGGTAATGGAAATCCCTCCATATGATCAAGTCCTTGGTGGTTCCTTGTTTCCAATGATGGACTAGTTGGTGTTGTAGGTGGTTCCCTATTTAACGAGAAAGTTGGTGAATGGGAAGTTCTCGGTGGTGAATCCTCTAATGAATAGAGATTTGGGTGAGAGAGAGGCTCGGTGAAAGGGTGTAGTCTATGCTCTATGAATGAAGGCTTAGACGGTTTGTTAGAACTAGGTACGTTTGGTTTAGAGCTTGATGAACCCTTTTCTAGCCCAAAAGGTCTAATGCTAATTCTTGCGGTTCTCTTAGCAATTGTTGATTGGGTTTGTTGAGGTGGGATTCTAGCACTATTATCTCTTACGGGAGATGATTCGATGGATGAAATCTCATGAATCATATGACCATTCCTTTTGGATGAACCTTTGGTTGAAGAGTTGTTGCTAAGTGCTTTAGTCATTGTGATGGTGAGGATGCAATATGAGCTTCTAACTGCTGATTTTGAGAATTAGGTAGGAGTGATGACTTAACCTCAAGATTGTTTGGTTTATAAAGGATGAATTTGAATTAAGGAATCAAATTCATGACCAATAAGGGGATTAGGCATGCACTAAGGTCACCTAAGATGTTGTTCAGCTCTAGGAAATCATTAAATGGTAACTAAAGGTGTTTAGATTACCAAAGGTGGCTTAAGTTTATAGGAAAAGCTGATTAAAGTCTTTCTGTAGACACGAATCCCACGGATCCCTCTCACTAGGGATCCGTCTGGTTATAAACCATGGATCTGTTTGTCAGACAGATATGTGATGAAATGATTATGCTTTTTGTAAGGTCTAGTACCTATGAATCTTGAGGATTTGACTTTCCTTAGATGTCTTGAGTGGTGGATGTCTTAAATGCTCAACCATAAGGAGTGAGGATACTTAATGATGGTTTTGGGTAGGAAAGTGGACTTTAGAGAGTCTAACTAAGCACTTGAGGAGGATACCATTTGATTTGAAATGGGAAAATGATGAAAATTGGTCTTAGACATTAGATGATGACTCAAGAGAAATTTGAAAAAAATCCTAAAAAATAAAGAAAAATGAAAAACTAGTTTTAAGCCTATTTTGAGGTAAGAGTGACTAAAATCAATTTGCTAAAATTGATGGAAATATCAAACTAAGTGTTTTGAGATGTGAGGAATAATGTGTGAGCATTGGAGTGGAAATATGGTGGATATTGGTGAGTTTGATAAATCAAAGGCACTTTAAATTTGATCCTAGGTTACCTACGGGTGAATGTGAGATCTACTGTGCTTAAGGAGGCCTTAAGTGGTATTAAAGAATCATGTTTAGTCCTCATGATGTGATCAAGGGGATAACTTGGATGTATAGTGATGTGTTTCTGATTTCAGTCTTCCCGGATCCCACGGTTCTCTCTTGGGAGGGATCCGGCTAGTTATAAATCTGGGATCCGGCTACTGCAGATCTGAAGGCTTTTAGCAAATGTGCAATTCTTGCACTCTTAGCAAATGCTTCTCCTAGTTATTTCTACAATGATTAAATGCAAGAGCACAACAAGTATAACGCATAGCAAGTGTGGGGGAACTAAAGGTAGCTTAAAGATGAGTGACGACGACTACTTGAATGATTTCAAGATGTCGTAAAATCTCATCCTACTCGTTCCTAAGTTAAATTTTTCAATGCCAAGTTATGGCAAATCCTACATACTACATCCTACTCTACATAAGTATTGTTAAGATGTTACAAACCATTGTTTCAAATTGTTTTCACAAATTAAGGTCCTATGACCTTACCTTACTTCCCATCTCCTTCCATATCACTCCCCGTCTTCATCCTCCCCTCCACTCTTCATCCCACCATTTCTACTTCTTTTTCTTCAAGAAGTTGGCGAAGCACTTGAAGATCCCTTTGGTTTGTTGCCATTCTTGTGATGGGCTAGGAATGTCCGGCAATTGAATGATATAGTCCAAAGGGTCGAGATCGGTGTTTCCGAGGGGGTTGCTACTTCCTTCTCCTTCTCTTTGTCTCTCCCGTTCATCCGATGAATCCGTTGGTGGGTGAGGTCTTTTGCCATCCACCATAAACCTTGTAGTTTTTCCCTCGGACAAAGGCACCATAACTTTGTTGCAAAAGCTATGATTATAGGACAACGGAGAAGGATCTAAAGCAAAGATGAACCTTGCAAGACGGGTTAGGAGCATTGCATACGGGAGCACCATTTTTTCCATGCTTTTCACACTCGCCATTCTCTTAATCATGTAATATGCAAGGTTGAAGCGAGTCTCGGTCACAAGGAAATAGATCATGAAACTTAAGTACGCATTGGGGTGATCCTTGTTCCCTCTTAAGCAAAGCACATTCTCCCTCACTACGACTTCCCATTTCCTATACAACGAGTACATCTCGGAAAGCTCCATTTGAAATGGGTCTCTATAGATAACTTTGGAATTTATAGTGACCCTCTATGGGGATGCCCTTTGCATGAACACGGTATCCCTTACCGTGGTTGCTTCCTGGATTCTCATATGGTAGACTTCATGATGATCAACCATATCGTGTAGCTCCGCTAAAGACCATTCATTGTAAAACATGCAAACTCCTTGATATGGAACACGTAGTATTCTTCCAAATTCCACAAGCGAAAGGGTGTACTCATGCGCATTTATGATGAAGACAATTGAGATGGTCCCGTTCTCATTCCTAACTATTCTCATTGTTTTGTAGAACTCGAGTACGAACACCGGGAAAATTTGCTCGTTTATGTCCAAAAGACAATCGAAGCCAATTGTTTCAAAAACTTGTCAGATGTCGGTGTTAGCAAGGAATGATGGTTCTACCACACGACCTTCATGAAAAAGTCTCTTTTCGAGCAACTTTAAAGCTTTCCTATCCTCCGGGCTAAGTCCATCCTTTCGATGGTACATTGGGATCTAGTGAACAGTATCATGATAGTCTTGTTGTCGTTTACTAGGCATGATTGTTCCTATAGAACAAAACCACAACGTGGTGTTAATTATGAATAGTAGCCTAAAGGGTTTGATCATAATTTTGCTCAAATAAACTTTATTGAAATCAAGAAATGAGTTTAATTTGTATTAACAATGTTAGTTCTTTGATTTAGATTATCTTGGAAAATAATGTGGTAACAAATTATGACAAACCCATTTGAACCCAACTTCTAAAGATGAAAAATTGTAATCTTAGGAATTAAGGAATTAAATTAACAATGTAGTGAAGATTATACTTACACAAGAGATTGTTTTGCTTGAAGGAAATGATCAATTTGCTCCTGCGAACAGTAATTGGGTTTTTGTTCGTGAGTCTTTAAAGGGAAAGTGATAGTGGAACTTCCACAGTGATCATTTCTAACTTATGCTGTCTTCTGTTGCACGGATCCCACGGATCCCTCTCATTAGGGATTCGGCTAGTTCAAACTCATGGATTCGGCATGACAGCAAAAGTTCAGCTTAAGCATTCCTTGATAACTTTGGTTTGGGAGTTCTAAAATGCCTAGTGTTGATGTTTAAGCTCTATAACTTGTGGTTTGGGGTTTTGACAGTTTAATACTAATCCTATTTGACGAGGTTCCATTTTTATGAATAAGTCATAATTCTTTGGGAGGTTTTTCAAAGATTATGATAAAATCCTAATTTATCATAATATATGAAATTTCACATGGATATTCATTGACATAGATGAAATGTCAATAATCCTTTTGTGATGAACAATGATCAAGGCTATCGAATAACCGAGATATCATTATTACAGGTTTGTAGTGTAGTCTATATAAATCAACGAAGAATACTACTCTTGATGATGATTTCAATATAGATAACTACTTAAGTAATTACTAATAAAGAGTAAACATACAACTAAGACTTTAATAATAATAACAAAATGTAAATAATTAAAGAACATACCTTTGCTAAATATTCTTTTTAATGAAAGAAATATTTAGAGAAATTCTTTGTGATCTTCTTAGGATCTCCAGATCCATGTGTGAGGAATACAATGCTAAATATTCTTTTTACGAAAAGAAATATTTAGAGAATTTCTTCATGATCTTCTTGGTATGCCGAAATCCAAGTATGGAGAATTCTTAACAAGGAAAATATTAGAACATTCTATCATTGTCCATCATTAAACACTGATGATTTTTTTAAAACATGACTTAAAAAAAATCATTCTTTGTAGTTTTCAAACATACACGGATCGTATCAAGTTTTTAAAGTACAACATACTCTAAGAAACTTGGTAACGAAGCTCTGATACCAATTGTGAAAAACTAGAAGGGGGGTTGAATAGTTTTACCAATTAAAACTTTGTTTTAAAATATTTAGATCGACTTATGTCAATCTATTTAGATGTGTATGTTGGACAATGATAGATAGATATATAAAAGTGTAATGAAAGATAAAGAGTAAGAAGCACATAACCACGACACGAGTATTTATAGTTGTTCGACTACAAGGAAACCTTCCTGGCCCTACTCCACTCCCAGAGTCACCTACTCAAGAGTTAGTAATCACTACACGACACCAACTCCTTATGGCGGAGAAGCCTTCACAACATCGCCTACTCTTTTTCCGTTACTAGGCTAACCACCGGGTTCTTTCACAAAGGAGAACCACACCTACCACAACGTCGCCTACCCTTTATCCGGTACTAGGCTCAGTACCGAGTTCCATTACAATGGAGGAACTACTACCCAACACTACACAACACCTATCCCCAAAGGAGACCTACTCCTTTTTACAACATCATCAAGGATATCAATATCCTTGGAAACAAACTATCACTATTTGTATAACGATGCACCTCATCGATTACACGACCTTGGCATCCTTCACTAATGCCACTTGATTTGACTCCTAGGCACCTTTCACTAATGCCCTTGACACGAACGCTTGGCACCTTTCACTAATGCCTTCGTCTTGACTCCTTTAGCATTCTTCACTAATGCTTTTGACACGGACGTTAAGCACCTTTCACTAATGCTTTCGTCTTGACTCTTTCGGCATCCTTCACTAATGCCTTGGACACAACACTTCTATGGAGGAAGAAAGAAGTATCAACAAGAGAACCTCAGTAGTCTTGATGATGACGAAGCATGGCAACTAATGGACTTGAGCTTGCTCGACTTCAAGAAGTGGTGATCTCGCCTTTAAGAGGAACCTAGAGAATCACACAAAAACAAAAGACAAACTACATAGAAAGATCCTTAGGATCTATGGTTAGGAGGTTACAATACTTGGGGAAAGTATGTGTGGGAGTGGCAACCTAAAAGGAAGAAATGGCTCACTATTTATAGAAGAAAAACAACTACTGTTCCACGGATCCCACGGATCCCTCACTTGACGGATCCGTCCAGTGTATTACTGGGGATCCGTGGGATGCTCCCTTTTGACCATGGGTTTTGGGTCATGGGTCATGGGTTATGGATCATGGGTATCCAACTAGATACAATGTATCTCCAAGATGCAATGCATCTAGTCCATGGTTTTATGGATTAAACTATGGGCCATGGATTAAAACCATGGGTCATGGATATTATCCATATATGACATAAGCATGATGTCATGCAATGGGTTATGGGTCAAGCTCCATGGGTATGGGTCATGGACTTTGGGTTGTATCCAACTACATTCAATGTATTTGGTCAATGGGTCAAATACTTAAGTTTCTACCCAATTGTATTACCCATTATAATATATACTAGTTATGTATTTATTTGCCCAATATGTAAACACTAGTTGTTGTACATATGTATTACTAAATCATAAAATCACTTATACTTGTTTTAGTGTTTTATGTGAAAACGTAAGTGTGTTAGAAAACTATTGGCTCAAACCATTTACGTATTTTATTTGTTTCGTTAAAATGATTTTACGTTTGTTATCGACAAAACATTAGAAGATCGTAAAATATAAATAAACGTTTTTACGGCTTATTTGTATTAACAAGCTAGAAACTACAAATGGGTAGAGAGTTTGAAGTCAAAGTACTAGCAATCTGCTAATCCAATGAACATATTAACCGCTAATCCAACGAACCTATCAGAATAAGGGATAAGTTCATTTATACCCAATCTAAACATGAAAGTGTCATAGATACTCAAAATACATGTTTTGAATACATGATGTACAATGTATTTAAATATGTCATTATAGTGTTTTAGTTGGGTATATATGGAATTGACCTTTTAGAATAATTATAGTCACAGCAAGGCTTCAATCTAGACAGGTAACCATGTATCCAAAAACCACTATCCAAACATCCCATATATAAGTCAGCCAACCAATAAATGCAGTAACTACTTATGCAAAAAATTGCAAATCGGTAACAAAAGATGCAATGCAATTCATTAACCTCAACAATAAAAACTTACAACTGAACACATGAATTTTTCTTCATAGGTTTCTCTCATATGTTGTTGCTCTTAGAGCAAGTATGCAATCATTATTTTAGCACTACTTTTAGGCTTGTTAAAAGTTTCAACAACACTAGCCCTTGATAGAACCTGCCTTTTCTTGTTTAGAAAACCTACATCTGCTTTCACATTGATCAATGCACCCTCTCTAATCACAAGACCACGGGTCCTTGTTAGAACCTGCCTTTTCTTGTTTACAACACCCACATCTTCAATCATGACTGCCTTTCCCTTATCAAAATCCCTTTAATAGTTGGTTACCACAACCTTGTTATTCTTTCTTGAAACAGCATCATCCTCATTCACTTTTCCTTTTCCCTTATCTACACTTTTTTTTTCTTGCTTGCTACAACCTTTGTTTTCATGGTTACACCACCCTTCCTTTTTTTGGTCACAACACCCTTGCTTTTTTTGCTTACAACACCCATCCTTTTAGACCTAGTCCTAAGAGGTGTTGAACGTAAACAACGTAAGCTAGCATCCTCCTCAATCCAGCCCACAACCTCGTGATCATACCCATCTAAACCCATGTTTTTTTAATTATTATTTGGCTAACTGTTGTGGCTTATGTGCAACAAAAAAAATCTTGTGAACTATGTCTTTCTGCCATCTCAAACATGACATGAACATCATTGTTTATATGAATTTACTTCAACATTTCTTCTAATGATTTTGTAGGTAAACAGAAAAGCAATGCCTAATTTTTTTGCTTAAAACTTGCCAAGATATAATCTAGGGTAGAACTAAATGTAATCCTATCATAGGTAAAAGTGTAAACATTTGTAACAGATACTTCTTCATACCTTAATGGAGCAAATGCAAAAGAACCATATTTGTATATTTTGAAAACCACTTCATCTTCGCAATCCATTACACATGCCTCAATTACAAAAAAAACCAAATTATTAACAATTGAAAAAAATTATTAATTTTTTTAAAACACATATATGGTAAATAAAATTAGGGCAAACAATAAACAAACCTTACTTATTTCTGATCATTAATGAGTGGTAAAGAGGCAAAGACTTTTTCTTGAACAATACGGATGGGTTCTTAATCATCTTCATTTGATTTTTTTTCTTGTAGTTGTGGTTCTCATAAGATCAACCTATGTTTCTTTCTTCTTGTTTCTACCTTCCATTTCATATTAAAAGTATGCTAAAAAGGTATCACAACATATTCTTTTAAGTGAATAAATAATATACATGATGATAATAATTAGGGTGGTAATTCGTGTCATGTTTATTGACGGGTTGAAACTAGCAGATTCATATATCTTAACCGTAACCCGACTTATTTAGATAATCGTGTCAAAATGATTAATCCAAACACAAACATGTTTACAGTTTAATTTGATATTATTATGTCAACCTAAACACCTGCCACTTCCTTTTAAATTGAACGGGTTAGCCATGTCGACCTACTATTTAACCTCAACTCTTATCAGTATATTATTATATAGGTATCGGGTGAAAAATTGTCGTTTAATAATAACGATGATGATGATAAGTGGTAGGGGTACGCATGGTTGTTAGCCTCGTGCCATTGTAACAGCCCAAACCAAGCAATGGCTAACGGTACCGGATGTGATGCCAAACCTCCTTGGCTGGTAGCCAATAGCCAGCGCCAAAGGATTTCTTTTCTTTTTGTGTTGTATTTGTGTATTTAGTGGGATATGTGGACCCAACGACACCAATTTTGCTATGGCATCACATTTGTATGAGGGAGGGGGGATTTTGGTGCCGTTAAAGATCTCATGCTGTAGGAATTTTTTATGACGCGAAAACACTTTTTGCATATGGCACCACTTCTATGACACCACCATACCCAGTACTCTAAAGGTATCAGTCACATAAGTCCACCTCTAGATAGTTTTTTGTATCTACATAATCTAACTTTTAGAAGACTACGTTGTAGTTTAAGTTATTCGATATTTTAACAAGTTTTTCGCATGAATAAAATCATTTTATATTTATATATTTGTTGGTGCAAATATTGTACATATATAAACCTTATGCTTTTGTGACTATAAATATTTATTAGGAGACGTTTGTAATTGTTAGTGATAGCTTAAAACAAAAAACACGTGAAAATATGATCCATCACGCTTGGTTCGCGTGCTAGCGTGCCAAGACCAGCGCGTCAGATTATGTCTTTGCGCGCTTGGTTTTCAAAGTCGGCTTTTCTCTTACGCGGGAAAATTTGATCTTTCAATATAGGTTTGTACATGATATTTAAGATGTTTTATGCAAGTGGATTATGACTTAGAGAGATCGAGTCAAGATGACTAGTCCCATTTTATAAAAACCCAACTCAAACCCTTTTTATAAAAACTTAACTCAAAGCCCCTTAGCCAACTCGAAATATTTTTATAAAACCAACTGAAATCCTTTTATCAAATCCTACTCAAAACATTGTATAAAACAAGCTAAACGCTTCAGAGATTATGTTTCTATAAAATGATCAAATGAAAATGCATAAATGCATTTAATATTTACTTAACTAAATACCAAATGAGTCTACTCCTTTTTGAACAAACATATTAAGATCATGAGTTGCTCAAGGGTAAAGATACTAAAGCAATCGCTTTAGGCCCCCGAATTTTGAAAGCCCCGGATTTTATAAGACGTCATTATATATAAAGTCGTCACATATATTCTTTAGGCCTAAAGACTATTAGATACTAAGTCCATCATTTTAGTTTTATGAAAGGACCAAGAACATTATTTTAGGGTAATGAAAAACAATGGATTAAGCTCATTTTAGTATTTATGTTTTAGGCCCTCAGGTTAGGATTTGAGGCCACATTTATTTTTATCTTTATTCTTTAGGTCTGCAGACTATTAGATATCAAGTCAATCATTTTAGTTTTATAAAAAGGATCAAGATATCCTTTTAGTATTGTAAATGAACTAAAAATTCGACGATTTGTTTGTGAGTTGTTTAAAGGATGATACACTTTTATTTTATGCTCTTTTGATCATGTATCTTTTGTACTTTTTATATAGTGTGTCAATAAATGAATTTTTTTTCATTATATAATGAACACGAACATAGTATTTCTTTTGCTTAACTGTTTAAGTATTCATGTAGGGTTTGCCCGATAGAATGTTGACGAACGAACACGTGCAAGCCCACTCGTATAGGTTCAGTGTGTCGTCTTAGCCCTACTACTAGATCATCGAAACAACAATGTCTGGTTTCTCTATTTGTCATTTTGTTTTTCAATCATCAATCGGTTCTTAACTTTACTAAGCAATATTGTTTTTTCTAGTTAGACGTTATATTAATCCAGTGACTTTTATTAAAAGCATAGCAAATAATCGAAAAAGGCCCCATTTGTGAACTTTTGCTTTAGGTCTGGATAGGTTTGAGCTACTCTTGATTAAGATCACTTTGAGTACTTAGCTAAATTCACTTTCCTCTTGTGGGTTAATGATTACTAACACTGTGTTCTCCAAATTTATTTTATAAGAAAATGAATGTAAAGTAAATAAAATTAAGGAAGATAAAAGGAGGGAAAGAAAGTTAAAGTTTATAAATGTGTTCCCAGACAATAAGTAAATGAATGAATAAAAAGAATATGCCATTTGTACAATTTTACCCTTTGAATCTAAGAAAGAGATAAGGTAAATAAACAACAAGGACAATTTGGTAACTTTAACATATTATCTCTTCTTTACTTCCTTTTCATCTCATATATAGAAAGAAACATTAGACACCCAAAAACCCAAAGATTCCTTCCATTTTCATTTCCTCCCATCTCTTAAAAATCTTAAGAACACAAAAACTTTTTAGTTTTCCTTCATCTTCTTTCATTTTCCTTAATAAACTAAACTAAAGAACACAGTGTAAATATGCAAAGTACTTAACTTAGTTGCTTCAAAGTAATTAGTTAACATGTTAATTGTGGCTAGGGATGGCAAAAAAATCCGTACCCGATGGGGACCCGATCCCCAAACCCGATGTTGACTGGGGAATCCCCAAGTTGACCGGAGATGGGGATGGAGATGGGGAATCCTCAAAATATGAAACCGGGGATGGGACGAGGAGGGGACGGGGATGGGGATAACATATATCTCCAAACCCGACCCTGACTCCGATCTTTCTAGTGTATAAGTATTTAGAATTTATATGTTATATCCACGCTTGATTAACTTGTATATGTATATGTATATGTATATGTATATGTATATGTATATGTATATGTATATATGTTTATGAGTATCGACATGTATATTTGTATGCATATGTGATATTTATAGAATCAAGAACCTTTAGAATTAGAAGCATAAGCACCAACTAAATATTACTTATTATTTTTTCCGAATAGACACATGATACATATTTTTTTTATATTATATGTGATGTTACAATGTTGAGGATGCTTTAAAATTGAATTGAAATCCTAATGAATCCAACTATATGTGATGTACGCACATTTCTTGAAACACTTTATGAGTTAAAATTCTTTATATTTTCGATGAGTTGGTAGAAAATTTATGTTAGTTCATAAGGATTGAAAATCCCCGAATCCCCACAGGGATCCCCGATCCCCATTGGGGGCGGGGATGGGGATGTAAAGCAATTTCCCGATGGGGATGGGGACGGTGATGGGGATAGAGAGTGAAAACGGGGATGGGGATGGTAAATACAATCCCCGACATTCCCCGCCTCGTTGCCATCCCTAAATTTGTGGCATTAACAAAGTTTATAACATTTGAAATTTGAAATTAGAATTTTGAAATTTAAATTTTAAAATTTGAATTTTGAATCAAGAATCTCTGTTAATACAAATAAGCCGTACAAATGTTTATTTATATTTTACGATCTTCTAATGTTTTGTCGATAACAAACGTAAAATCATTTTAACAAAACAAATAAAATACGTAAACTGTTTGAGCCAATAGTTTTCTAACACACTTACGTTTTAACATAAAACACTAAAACAAGTATAATTGTTTTTATGATTTAGTAATACATATGTACAACAACTAGTGTTTACATATTTGGGTAAATATATACTTAAAGTAGTATATACTAAAATGGGTAAAAACTAACAAATGGTATTGACCCATAACCCATGGTTTTATCCAAATCATTTGACTATGTACATTGAACTCTTGAGATACATTGTATCTAATAAGAAACCCATGGATCAACCCATAACCCATGACCCACGACCCATAACCAAAATACCCATGGGTAAAGAGGAGCGTCCCACGGATCCCTAGCTTTACGCTAGCCGGATCCCTTGTGGGAGGGATCCGTGGGATCCGGGGAACAGTGAACTTTCTCCTCTATAAATAGTGAGCCATTTCTTCCTTTTGGCTTACCACTTTCACACATACTTTCTCCAAGTATTGTACCACTCTAACCACTGATCCTAAGGGATCTTTCTATGTAGTTTGTCTTTTGTTTTTGTGTGATTCTCTAGGTTCCTCTTAAAGGCGAGATCACCACTTCTTGAAGTAGAGCAAGCTCAAGTCCATGAGTTGCCATACTTCGTCATCATCAAGACAACTGAGGTTCTCTTGTTGATAGTTCTTTCTTCCTCCATAGATGTTGCGTTGAAGGCATTAGTGAAGGATGCCGAAAGAGTCAAGACGGAAGCATTAGTGAAAGGTGCTTAACGTCTGTGTCAAAAGCATTAGTGAAGAATGCTAAAGGTGTCAAGACGAAGGCATTAGTGAAAGGTGCCAAGCGTTGTGTCAAAGGCATTAGTGAAGGATGCATAGGAATCAAATCAAGTGGAATTAGTGAAGAATGCCAAGGTCGTATAATGGATGAGGTGCATCGTTATACATATAGTATTAGTTTATTTCCAAGGATGGTGATATCCTTGATGGTGTTGTAATAAGGAGTGGATCTCCTTAAGATTAGGTGTTGTGTTGTGATGGGTAGTAGTTCCTCCATAGTAATGGAACTAGGTGCTTAGCCTAGTACCTAATAAAGGGTAGGCGACGTTGTCATAGGATTAGTTCTCCTTGGAGTGAAAGAACTCGGTGGTTAGCCTAGCACCGTATAAAGGGTAGGCGACGTTGTGTTAGGTGTGGTTCGCCTTGGTGTGAAAGAACTCGGTATTTAGCTTTGTACCGGAAAAAGGTGTAAGCAACGTTGTGAAGGCTTGTCCGCCATAAGGAGATTGGTGTAGTGTTTACGAACTCTCGAGTAGGTGACTCGGGGAGTGGAGTAGGCAAGGAAAGTGTCCTTGTAGCCGAACCACTATAAATACTTGTGTCATGGTGATGTGCCTCTTGCTCTTTATCTTTCATTACATGTTTATATATCTATCTATCAACGTCCAACATAAACAACTAAATAGATTGACATAAGTCGATCTAAATATTTAAAAGAAAAGTTTTAAATTGGTAAAACTATTCAACCCCCCCTTCTAGTTTTCCAAAATCTCTTTTGCGTCATTTTAAGCAACTTGCTCCCTACACAATACATCTTTCTTCTCCATTGTCCACCGTTTTCCCAAATGGACAATAGGGTGCTTCCTTCTTTTTTCTCCATCCAATGCTTATTTGAACCCCAATTAACCTTGATTATTAGTTAAACCTAAACCTTTTTGGGGCTTTGTAATACTCTTCGGATGGTTAAAAGGGAAGTGCACATTGGTATTTGCAAAAGGCGGCAAGAAGATAAAACAGTATGGTGTGCCGGGTCCGCGAGCTAGTGCGTGAGAGGCAGCACACTGGATTTTGTCTTGCAAATAAATAACACCCTCTTGCCATTCTTAGACTTCCCCACTTGCCATATATTTCCCCCTCTTACTCTCTTATATCTTTATAAGTCTTTCAATCCTTCTTATGTCTTAACATCTTCTATCGTCTATTAAAAGCAAACTTCTTTGCAAGAGAAGAACACACAAGAACCTATTCCACTCTTGTGTGTTTTGTCGTGTCTAGATCGATTCGTCTTCTTCTTACTCTATCTTCTTTTAGTCTTGTTGTCTTGTAAACAAATACCTATACTCTCATTCAATATGTAACTAAGTGTCAAGTTTTTCTCCGGATGCGGAGAAGCAAGTGTAAAGTCTTATGCAGGTGCGGATAAGCAAGGGAGTAAAAGTCTTGTACCGGGTGCGGTCAAGCTTTGGGTTTGATACTTCTTTGGTAGAAGTCTTTTAATTTTGTGGAGAGTTTGCGAGGTTTTTGTGGGTGGTTCCAGGTGCAGAACTTGGTTAGGTGCTAGCTTGGGCCTAGCTGTAGATCGATGAAAGCTAAGGTGTACGTTTAATCCACCATAAAGATTTGGTACTAGTGAATAGTATAGGTCTCATGGATTCACAATTGGACGTACGGGTGATCTAAACCTCTCATCTTGAACTAGTATAAATCGTTGTGTTTGTTTTTCTTCCTTTTACACTTTACTTACGATTTATATTGTTATATTGTGCATACCTTTGCATAAAACTTGACACTGAACATACTTAAATTTAAAAGAAGCCGATAAGAACGTTGTCACCCCCTATGGTTCTACAATATTTGTTATTGCGAAAACAAATTATATGAGACATATTTCAGACTATTATTTAGATTAGGGCTAATAACCTATTAAAACACTATACTTGTCAAGAATGGCAGTTCTGCGTAGCGAACTAAAAAAATAACTCTTTTAGACATTAATGTTGACATTTTTGTCTTTCTTTAAGTATTATGACCAAATTATGACCATTTTACCCTTCGAAAAATATTTCAAAAAAAAAAGAAATTTGAAAAAAAATTTCAGAAATTTCGAAATAAAAAATTCAAAAAAAATTTTGAAAAAAAAAGTATTTCGAAAAAAGTTTAGAAATGGTAAAATGGTCATAATATGATCATAATACTTAAAGAAAGAAAAAAATGTCAACATTAATGTCTAAAAGAGTTATTTTTTTAGTTCGCTACGCAGAACTACCATTCTTGACAAGTATAGTGCTTTAAAAGGTTATTAACCCTTAAATTAAGATGAATCAAATACAGACCAATCAAATTCAAATACTCGAAGCAACTCAAACTCAAAACTCTTAATCAAACAATATCCAAATGTGTAAACAAACAAATTAAAGTAGTAATCATATAAAAACATATCAACAGGGATCAAATTTTACTATAGTTCTCCTACCGACATTTTTAGAATCTTAAAACCAATGCGACCTTTGCTCTATAAATACGAGCTCTAAGTTCTCTATTCTTATTCATTATTCCAAATCGTTAATTTCCTCAACAATCGTAAGTTTTCTCTCTTTTTTCCGAATGTCTTTTTATCTCATTCATGCTTTTAGTTTTGTTCTTAATCTTTTAATTTTACGTAATCTATTTTTATCATTTTTTTGTTATTAAAACACTACATATGCTAGTTAATTATAACTAAAACTAATCTTCAATTTTATATTTGTCTTTCAGAAACAATTTCGTAATTCAAGTTAGTAAGGCAATGGCATACTTTCACTACGCGTTTTCATGATTTTGGTCATATGTTGTTGTGCAACCTTTGCTGAATCGATGACCATGAAGTACAAAGACCTTACTCAACCACTACGTTTACGAATAAATGACTTGATGCTGCGAATGACATTAGAAGAAAAGATTGGTCAAATGACACAAATTGATAGTGTTAGGAATTAGAAAATTCCACAGTGAAGAGTCGGTCACCCCAAATGTTATCTAGCTTAAGTTAGCTCGTAGACTTGTCATTAGTTACGTTATTTAGTAGTTTATTAGTTAGTGTGTAGCGTAGAATAGTATAGTGCAACACCGTGGAGGAAGGACGGGTCTTTACACACTGTATGCCTGATCCACAGTCCGATAGGAGGACGGTATGTTTGTAACTATAAATACCCCTTCCATCCATGGAAGGGGTGGTGCTTCTCATTTTAATCTAACATTTCCTTTGTTTAAACCTCTAGCAAGAACACCCTCTCTCTACTTTCTCTCTCTAAAATGGTAAACATGTATTTTGATCATCCAAGACCACCCGAATCATCAACACAATATTATTAAGATCCTAACAATTGGTATCAAGAGCCAAGGTTTTGTTGTTTGTGTTGATTCTCGTGGTTCGATTCATGGTTTTGTATGCGGTTTGTTAGACTTGGTGATAGTTGATGTTGTTTCTTGAATATGGTGTTAAGGTGTTAATGTTTTGAATTGGTTTTAGTCTTACTGATTTCTAAGCGTGCGTGTAGTTTATTTACTGCTTTCATCACTTTTGAGTTCAACTCTTGTGGTCAAAACTGATTTCAAAACTGGTTTGAAGCTTTTCATCTGATTTTAACTGGTTCTAAATGGGTTCCAATCTTATGTTTCAAAACTGATTAATGGTCCTGTAAATGGTTTCATCAGCTTTAACAGTTACTAAGCATGTCTTGTTTATGGTCAAATCTGCTGGTGCTAATGTTCTTCGTAGAGACTTACAAGTCGTAGTGATTTGTCTAAAATGTAGCGAGTTGGGTCAAGTGTCTATAGCGACTTATGTCAAGAAAAACTAAAGCAACTTGTTCACAGATTATCATAGCGACTTGTCCATGTGTCCGGATACATTGTACCTCATTTTTAGCGACTTTGGTAGCGTGTTGTGTGATTATGGTGACCTAGCGACTTGTTCTTTAACAAGTGGCGACTTGTACATCTACTGCAGTAGCGACTTGCTTTGTAAAAACATGTAGCGACTTGCTTAAGAAAAGTATAGCGACTTGTCTTTACAAGTCGTAGCAACTTGTGCTAGCGACTTGGGTTAAAGACTTTGGTTAGCGACTTGGTGCAACTTATGGTCTAGCAACTTGACTTTTGACTACGGCTTAAGAACAGACAGATAAGATGAAGAAGAAACAACCACACATCACCAAGACAACATAACAACATACCATATACCAACTACTTGTGACCTCAAGTTATACCATCATTAGTCAATGGAGTTAAAAGATTCGTATGAAAAAGAAAATGTAAGACTAATTTCGTTCAAATATCAACAGCACATTACAACCTTCTCTTCATCTACCATGTCTCATGATAATATCAGCCTAGTTTCTCGTGATAATCATTGGAACAACAAACCATTGGAGGTCATTCACATGAAAGAACTATCACATCATCGATACAAATGAAAATAAAAACATGAAGAGTAAAAAGATCTCAAATTTGTTTTGAGATATTCATTGCGTCATACCCTCAAAACTCTTCCATCACTGATCTTGTGTTTACTTAAAGGCTTTATATTCGAACCTTGAAATGAATCTAACAAGTTATGTTAATTCATGTTTCAATCGTTCGTTTAATCTTAACAAAGAAAAACAATGAATTCATATTGATATTCGAACCTCAGATCTGGTGTCAACTCTTTCATATCTTTAAAGATTGTTTAGGTTAACCATTATCTTCACTGATTCTTTGTTTGAAGATATATCTTCATCACTTTTCGAAATTAAGGAAGCCTCATAACAAATTTATTTTTGTTATAAACCTTTCCTGGTTCGGTTTTAATCTTATTCTAATATCAAATCACATGAACATTAATTAAAACATGACGGGACAAATCAAAACCTACCGTGATGCTTGTCCTCATAGCCTCCACTAAAATCTCTAGCCATCCCTGTGGCGAGGTCGACATGTATAACAAGAAGGATAAGAGGCGCACTGATTTTGATATGGGATTAAGGTTTTTACTTTCTGAGTTTATGGTAATTGATGGGGGCGGATGAATGAGTAACATTAGGGATTGAAGTTTTTGGTGTGATTACTGATGATGGCTGCGTTTTTGTGTGAGAGAGATTTTAGGGTTTGGTGGAGAGATTAAGAGAGGCGTGTGATATTGTGTGAGCATTTTTAGGGTTTGATGTGATAAGGGGAGTCTTATACCCGTTATTTTAGGTTCTCAGATTATGCTGGATCGGTTGATCTCATGGGCTGAACTTCTTGATTTAGTGATTGGGCCGTGTACTGATTGGGCCATATCGTGGGCTATGATGGGATTGTGTATCACTTGCTAGATCGGGTCTTGTAAGTTATATCACCATGCATATTTGATATGAACTTTGATATTAATTTTGGATCTAAAGTGTTTGACGTGGTTTAGTAATTTTAATATTAACTGTAATACCCCTTTATCACGTATACCCTATCACAATAGCAACCTTTACCACACACAAACACCCACGTTATACAAACAGTAGGCGTAGAGAAAGATGAAGGTTAGAACTTGGTGACTTGAATATGAATTCGTGTATGTTAGAGAGGTAGAGAGAAGAAAGATGAAAACAATAAGTATGTTATATTGCTTCAAGGAAAACACACACACACACACTCAAGCACACCCCTCAAATGACATACTTGAGGGGTATTTATTGTAAGAGAGATGATGCCCTAAGGCTTGGCCATGGGCCGTGAGATGGGCTTGGACATGGATTGGGTTACATGAACTTATACAAGGCTAACTTAACTAAACGTCTAACCATTTAGCTTAGCCCAATCCATGAGCCCTTTGACTATTCTAGCACGATATCTAACACACGTTACAAAGTTCCTAAATGTGAATGACCATCACTTCTAATAAAAACTATTAAGGCTAACAATCTCCCCCTAAGGGGTGGTCATTCAAATGATGCTCCACTTGATTAGGTCTTTACTTTTCTCGAGCTTGAACTTTGTGTGTAGATATGGATTAGTCTTGAATCTTTGTTCCTTCATGCTTTGTGATCAATTAATGTGGTATTCTGCCGTTATCAACTTCGTTGGTTAGGTGTCTCCACGCCTTTCTCCACCATGCTCACACTTCTATTTGACTATGATTTACCAATGATGTAGTTCTCGAGTCTGTATACTTTGTGTAGCCTTTGATTGTGATGAGAACTTTCATGTGTCGTTGGTATGAGCATGTGGCGAGTCTGCACGATCCATCCGCTCCGGAGCTTCCATAAGAAGAAAACATAAAAACAGTTAGTAATAAGCGGATTCCGGCACTTACAAGTTTGAATTTCGAGGGTGTTAACAGCATAGTGTGAAAACACGTCTCTAATTCTCACAAGGGCCGTTCCTGAACTGGAGTCCCACAAGTGAGATAACGCGATATACCGAAGTACATCTACAGTTCAGATGAGTCGTTGAGGTACACCGAAGCATCACCCCACGACTGTAGACCGTTTGAGACACACTAAGCGTAATCCACGGAGAATTACCGAAGTGACCTGCTGTCAGGGCTGCTTGATGTTGACCCTGGCAGGATTTTCCATTCAATCACTGAAGATCACAGATGTGAAACTTCTCATAAATGTTCTGGCAAATTGCTAAGATCTGCGTAGGACTCTATAATATATCACTTGTGTCCTTAATGATGAACAACAAGCGATGTCATGTCATGTGTTCCTATGAGATCTTTTGATGAATCTCGTGGCTCTAGACTCAATAAGTGCATTATGGTTTTCCTGAGCGGAGACTAGGGAGAGGGTCTCCTTCTTCAATATCAACGATCTCTAAGAGAAAGTCGATAGATTATGTAGGGTTCCCAGTGAGAATGAAACAAATCCTTTTAAGAGGAATTGAGTGGCTAGAAGGTTTAGTGCAGTGCGTCACTGGGTCCATGACGTCTTTGTCTTCAATACCAGTGTCAACTTAGTGACAACCAGTAGCAGATGAATTGAACCCGGTTTCTGCCCTAAGGTTGAATATGGAGGGCTATTTCTTTTCACCCTTTCTTTTACATTTCTTTTTAATTCTTCAACCCCTTCTTTCTCCTTTCTCACATTACTCCTTTTTTCAATCATACCTAAGGACTTCTAATACTAACTATTTTTGATGTCCTTGGGTAGATCCCTCCGGCTCTGGCGGATCATAGGACGGATTTCCTATCCTTAGTCACCTTATAACTCCATGACTGTCCTATTGTTGCCATAAAACCATTTTTCTTGAAAATCTTTCAAAGTGTTTATGATTATCAAAACATTTTGTTAACACCTTGAGAGTTTTGTTTTTCAGAAACACTCCCCCTTCACATGTGCTTATATTGTTTTAACTGAAATCTGCACAGAGAGGGTAGAGTTCGCACTTTTTTGAATTGATCGACTTTAAATGAACTAGACCGATTCGAGACACGTTTACATCACTAGAGAACTAGCTTGAAATTATTACCCGTCCTGGTCAAGTCCATAGAAAGTTTCTCGAGATGGTACATGATTCCTCGTCAATTCATTGGTTTCAACTGAGTCGAGCTCTTTTGAGATTCAAACAACGAACATTAAACTTTTTGATCACATTTTAATCACGTTTCTCCCCCTCAAAAATAGCATATCCATGATGTTTTTGAAACAAAATGATTAAAAGATATGTTTTTCGAAAAGCATTTGGAGAGAAACTGATTTAGCATGAATTTTGGAACAATTTTTTTTTTATACTCCCCCTTAACGAAAGCATATTTTTCATACAGAAAATTTTAGAATCAATTAAGGGTTTAGAGGGAGTTATCTTGGTACCAAATGTGAGAGATTTTGAAAAATCTTTTTGAAAAATTTCAAATTAATGGTACGCAAGATGAAGATTTTAAAAATCTTTTGAAGATATTTAGAGAAAAATTATCTTCATGTGATTAAGGATAAGTGCTCGATATATATGAAAATCGATTTTGCGTAGCACTTTCCTTTCTTTAAAGATCGGGTTACAGTCTGAAGTAACTGCAAGCCATTGTTTTTAGGAATAGTGCTTGAAAAATATTTAAAAACCTTTAATTTTGGTTAAGCACTTTCCTTTCTTTGAAGCGCGGGTCCTGAACTGATGTGTCCAGAAGCCATTATGTTGAAGTCCGGGTTTCGTACTGAAGTATACGAAAGCCATTATTTGAAGAAATTTTGAGAAACGACATGTTTTAGAAAACATTTAAAGAACTCTCGCTCAAGCATCTGTACATGCCCGTATCATTGTTGAATGACATTTCTAGAAACGTACAGAATATCGATTATACGAGAGACATGTCGTGAGAATAATATTTTTGGATTTTTGATTTTATATTGTTTTTGTATTTTTTGAAAGTTTTATATTTTTATATTTTTCTTTTGTTGGTTTTTCAAATTTTGTATTTTGTTTTTCAAAAGATATTTACAAAGAAGATTTGAAGAAAGAGAAATTAAGTTGGGACAAGTAAAAGTGGAGTTAAGAGTGGAACTAGAAAAGGATTTCCACATGCGAAATTGGCATAAAATTCTTCTTTACCACACGGGGTATAAGAATCTTCAACACTTTTACAAGTACCTGCATCCACAGAAGAATAATGTTCACAAATAACAGTGTTAGAAGTACATGTTTCCTCACGGCGAGGGTGATCACTATCAACGGTTGTAGTGGATCTGACTTCCTTAACTTGATGAGTTTCACTATTATCTGTGTTGGAGCAATTATCAAAAATCTTTCCTGTGGGAATCCATCTAAGACCTATTGTGCTGAAAACTTTTCCCGTGGGTTTCCACCTAAGGTAAGATCTAGGAGTTGTTTTCTCATCAGATGCAGCGGAAGACTCATTTTTGGAAAAACTACGTCCTGAAGAGATCCACCTATTAGGTTTCTGTTTGTTTGACATTTTATCAACGGGCTTGTTTCTATTTGGTGTCTTAGTGGATTGTGCCTTGGCACGAGAATTATCTTTCTTGAGATATTGTAAGGCACATGCATCATGATTAGCTGAAAAGATACATTTTTTACATGTAGTACAGACAAATTCAATATTCTTGTTTAAAACAGCAGCTTTAACTTTGTCACTACAGTCTTTTGGAAATTGATTCTTGTTCGAAAAAGACTTAGAATTCCTAGTGATGTTTTCTAAGGGCATAACATTTTCTTTTGCGCAACTACTCTTAGATGCAAGCCAATCCCTAGTCTTTTGTAGAGTGTTCCTAGGTAATGGTTTACTACTACTAGCAGTGCCTTGAAATCTTGTAGAATTCATCACCCTAGATGTTGCACCTAGAATTCCGTCTTTTCGAGTCTGTGCCTTTTTCCTAGCTTCTTATAGATAGTGATTGTTGACCATATTGTTAGAACCAACAGATTCTTTAACTGAATTTTTGGTCACATTCCGTGTACTATTCCTAGAAATGCCAGGTGTAATCACTTTTTCTTTCTCAAAAACAGGTTTTTCAAAAGCTTTGATAATTCTCTTTTTGATAGGCAGGGACTGTGGAGTGACTGTTTTTGACAAATCATATTTCTCATTGACTTTTGGATGAAACTGAGAAATAGACATTTTTGGTTTGAAAACCGGTTTGGGAACATTTGTTCTCTCCTCAGTCAATGGTTTTACAAACTTAGTATCCACAGCCTTTCCTTTTAGACTTTCCAGCTGAACTCTCAAAAGATCATTTTGCTCTTGCATGTCCTTGTAGGCACGCTCATACGACAGTTTGTCATACTTGCATTCCTCAGATTTTTGATCAAGTTGTTTAAAATAGGACACGTTTTCTTTTTCAAGTTTTTCAAGAGCTTTTTCATATTTTGAAACAATTTCGGAGGTCTCAGACTGGAGTCTTTCATGATCTTCAACAGAATATGTTTGCAAAATAATGGACATAATATCAGTAGTCAGAACATCTTCGAAGAGAGAATCATTCAAAATTTCCAAAACTTTGATGTGTTCAACACTTTCATTAGCTTGCTTTACCAGGGATTTATGGTCCTTGACAAAGTCAGCTGTTTCTTCAAAAACGCTTGTTCGAAATGAATTACCCTCGCACTGATGACAGTCAGCTGAGGGGCAATTTGAGTTTCAAAAAACTTTTTCGTTTCGTCATCATGACGAGTAAACCAGATGTTAGTAGTAATATTGGTTTTAGATTTGACAGTCTCTTGAAGGTACCCAATTCTAGTTTTAACATCATCTAAAATGCTTCTTGCATCACTTGTGTTAAAAGGATTGTTTGAAGACATTTGTTCGATTTTCGAAAAGGATTTTGAGACAACTACAGGAGTTGCAACTGGTTTTGAAACTGGTTTTGAAACTGGTGTTGACACTTTGTTTGAAACACTTGGTGTGGTGGAAAACGTTGATTGTTCTTTTTGATTGACAAAAGTAATTCCATTAATTTTGTTCCATTTGTTATAATCAATCGGTTTAAGATCTGGATTCTTTTGTTTCATTTTTGATCTACTCTCCTCAGATAGTTCCAACGTTTCAAGAGAATCACGAACAATTATGGGTTCATGCAAAGGTTGTCCATCGTTTAACACATTCTGAGATTTCTGAGCTTTCTTGAGGAACGAAGAAGGGTTGTTACCAAGAGCCATTCTATTGTTAGTATGAAAACGCGGATTTACTTGATTAGAAAGCATCTTGATTATTTGAGCAGAATGACCCGTTTTAAGAAGCAAATTTTCCGAAGTTTGGATTTTTTCATTTTTATCAAGAATTTCATCAAGAAGAGAATCTTCTTGTTTTGAAAAATCAGTAATCAACTGCTTCTTTTCTTTTTCAAGATTAGAAAACATTTCTTTTTGTTTAGAAAGTTGGTTATTTAAATCAGAAATTTCCTTGTTTAGAGATTTAATTTTCAAGTTCGAATTCACATCAAGTGTGTTATACTTGATTTGCAATTCTTTTTCTTTAGAAACCAAATTTCGATAACCAATTTCTAATTCTGATTCTTTGTTTTTCTGAAATTCAAAGGCTTTTGCATTCTCCTTGTAACTCTCAAGCTCAGCGGTCAATTTAACATTCGCGGCCTTAACTTCGCGATTGACCTTACTAACTTTCTCGATTTCAATACCACAATTATTAATTAATTTTTCAAAATAAGCACGGGTTTCCTCATCAGTCTCAGTATTTTGTGCCACACAGCCTCCATTAGGATCCACATCTGGAGTTTCAGAGTTCGTATTGCTACAACTCGGATTGTCCAGGTATGTATCATAAGTAGGTGCTGATGTCACAGAATGTTGTTCATCATGAGTAAACTGACTAGAAACATTACTATAATTTGGTACCTCATTGAGTGGATCTGTGTCATAGACTGGAGGTGTATCAAAAGTACCACTTGATGTTGTGTCCTGCGGATTGATTCTATGACTGGAGGTTGCAGTATTTTTTGCTTTATCTGCCCGTTTTGGATTCATGAATGCGTATTCTGCATCAGTCAATTCAATTCCTGACTCTTCTTTCTGTGCTAACATCAACATGTACTGGAGCCTTTCAAGCTTCGTCAGTCGTTTGACACTAGATTCTGAACTAAAATAACCTGAATTTTGGCTTTGAGGTTCGGAGGTAGCATTCGAACCGAAGTCATATAACAGTTATTCCCATGTTGATATCCCATATTCTGATTCATAATCGGACCCCTTGATGTCCAACCAACTGCCCTGCATATTGCATCTGATTCCCCATTTGTATACCCGTAGCAAATCCATTCTGATTCCCAATAACATCAACCATTTGTCCTTCTTGACCCATATGAATACTCGGTTGAGCAAACTGCGGATTATACGATGAAATCCATTGGTTGTTGTTATTTGGTGTAGTTGGACTAATGTTAACTTCATTGAAGAATCCTTTTAAGAAAGCAATTATGAGACGATCTTCCTGGGTTGCCATTGATGAAGGTATGTATGATAAAGTTGATGTAGGATCGATTCAACGATAAAGGAGTTGTGGTTGATGAAGATTAAGCCCGGTTGAGGTTTTTCTGAAAGTCGTACTCGTAACCTTGGTTCTTAGTCGAAAAAATTTTTGCCCAAAATTTGAAATTCACTTTAATAATCAATTCTAAGGTCGTATGAAAATTTTGAGTTATGACAATTTTGACGCCAAATTTGACCCGAAAAATTTGAATTTAGGCCCAAAAATTTGAATTTTTGACCAAAATTTTCACTGTTAAACCAAAATTTGAATCTCGCGTAAAAATTGAACGTTTATTATCCTCAAAAATTTAAATTTTACTCAAGTTTTCCCGCCAAAAAACTCATTTTTTTTTTTAAACCTTTATGCGTAGAAAGAGCTTAGGCGTAGAAACAGAAAGTTACGAGTAGGAAATGGTTACGAGTAGGATGGCTTAGGCGTAGGATATTATGCGTAGGAAGCTTAGGCGTAGGATCTTATGCGTAGGATCTTAGGCGTAGGATCTTATGCGTAGAAAGTATCTTACGCGTAACCTTAAGCTTATGCGTAGACAAAAAGTTACTCGTAAACCTTACGCGTAATTGTGAAGTTATGCGTAGAGTTACTCGTAAGCTTTTAGCTTATGCGTAAACTATGGTTAAGAACCAAAAATCCTTTACACTGTCACAGCGTAAGGGATATCCACAAGTCGAAGTGTTCCACACACTTATCCAAGTGAGGGAAGCACTGAGTAACAGTTATAGCACGAAGATTCTTCACCAAAAAGTTACGAGTAGAAAACTAGGGTTTTGACTTTTTGACTTCTACTCGTAAGAAATTTCCAACGATTCAAATGATTTCTTTTGCCCAGATAGCCTTAAAAACACTCGAATAACCCAAAAATGTTGACCTTTTTCACCCAAAGTGCTTAGAAAAGTTACGAGTAGAAATGACCAATAACCAAATACGAGCTTAAAAATGAAGAAAAACACGTAAAGCTACGAACTTTTTGCAAAAAACTGAAACTTTAGCACCAAATAAACCTTAAACCACAAGAATCTTGAATTTTAAAGTGCAAAAATTAAAGCTTTAATCTTGACAAAAAACGTATAACGAGAGCCTTTACGCGTAACACCTTCAAACCAAACACAAACACTCCTAAACCATTGTTAGGCGATTGATACCAATTGTAAATCCCCTTTTATCACTTATACCTTATCACTTTAACAAGCAAACCCAACACAAACACGTAACAGTTATGCGTAGATGAAGAAGAAAAGATTAGATGGTGAAGATTATGGCTTCTGAGAGACTCGCTCTAGAACCCGCACTAAACCGACAGACTTCTGGACACATCAGTTCAGGACTCGTACCTCAAAGAGCTCAATCAACTTCGTTTGACAATCCTAAAGAACAAGAATGGGAGAATTTCTTCGAGTTAATGTTCGATGAATACTATGGTGGAACTTCGACAAATGCATCAAACCATCATTCCGCTGCACCCGCTCAACATCATCCTCCACCACCAACACAAGATGCATCTACAACGGTCGAAACCAATGCACCAATTCCATCTACATCATCTACATCTACTACAGTTATTGCACCCGTTCTACCAGCAGTTGATGAGCAAAACCAAAACCAGAACGATGCAACGTTAGATGACGACTTATTTGAAAATCCATTTGCTACGGAATCAGCTGAATCATCTTCATGCTTACGAGAACCATCTAACTTGCACACGTTTAACCAACGGTATCCTTCTACTCTGAAGTGGACAAAAGACCATCCGTTTGAACAAGTTATTGGTGAACCTTCAAGGCCAATTCAGACGAGACGTCAACTTGCCACCGATTGCGACTTATGCATTTACCTTTGCTCAATTAGCAATATAGAGCCAAAGAACATTCGCGAGGCAATGGCAGATCCCGCATGGATAGAAGCAATGCAGGAGGAACTTCTCCAATACCGTCTACATGACTCTTGGGAAATGGTTCCAAGACCAATTGACATTCGCGTCATTGATCTCAAATGGTTATGGAAGAACAAAAGAGATGAAGAGATGACTGTTATTCGCAACAAAGCTCGTCTTGTGGCCAAAGGATACAGACAAGAGGAAGGGATAGACTTTGAAGAGTCATTCGCGCCGGTAGCTAGACTAGAAGCAGTCAGGATTTTCTTAGCCTACGCCGCTCACAAAAACATCACGGTTTATCAGATGGACATTAAGACCGCGTTCTTGAATGGAACTCTGAAAGAAGAAGTGTACGTGAGTCAGCCAGAAGGCTTCGTAGACATGGAACATCCAGACTACGTAACCGTATATCTATCAAATGGTTATAACAACATAATCTCACTTTATATATCAAATGGTTATTCGTATATCTTCTATTTTAGATTTTATATATCAAATGGTTTATATGATGGTTGATGTTAATCTCGGATCGACATGCTTCTTGACTACATTTATGAGATTTGAGATTTGACGTGGGATTAGACTTAAGCTGAGTTCCAGTTGCGGAGTTGGTTAACATGTCTCACTGTATTGAGTTGACATGTCGTGGGTTGCATGTTATCTCTCTTGAATCGTGCAAACTCTATTTGGATAAGCCGGAGCAGATTTGATTGTTTTGCTATGAATAAGATCTAAAGAGTTTGATGCGGGGGGGGGGGGGGTTAATATATCTCATGGGCTAAATATCTTTAGGTTAACTGGACCAAGCTTGAGGAATTTATGTTTTGAACTTGGATAATGGATATATGGGCTACTCTATATTGGACTGTTTTACGAGAAGTGTCAAAGTGACTAGATAATGAGACGTGTAATAATAAGTTGTGATTTGTTGGGTAATGAGGTTTGATACTTTGGTATATGCATTTTCACGGAATATATTGTGTCACAGCCTAAATTGATGTTTGAACAATGTTGACTACTGGGCTGTTTCTTCGGTATCTTTTATTTGGATTTGAAGTGAGGTCCTCCGGGCTCGTTTACTTATTTCGTCTTCTTTCTTCCTACCCTTCTGCGAAGATGACTTGTTTGGGCATTTATAGAGTGTGATAAAGACTTGGCTATTTAATTACGTTTGTGATTCTTTCTCGTTTAACCCACAACGTAATAATCACTTCGGTGTCTCACGCAGTTGAGGATATGTCAAGAGGTTTTGTACATTGGGTACACCGTTTCTTCTTCACAAGGATTAGTACAAGTTTAAGTAACAAATCTAGAGAATTTTACTTCATGTTCAAGTTTGGTATATCAGGTTTACTTCTCAATGTGGTCATTGCAATAGCCGACAGAGTGCGTGAATGATGTGCTTACCGAAGTGTTTACTGGATGGTTGATGATGTTGTTGATGTTGGATAATGAATCGTTGATAAACTGCTGCATGTTCCTCTAAAACAGATATTCACCGAAACCAAAGTTGTCATAACACGTTCAAACTAACATTGATTACGGTTTTGTCTTGATTTTGTAAAATCCCGCGAAAGAACCTATTTCTCGGTTTAAATCATAGACTTGTAAAATCCCGTGACAATGGAAACATCCTGGTAATAGTAGAGTGCATTTCCGGATCTATCTTACGGTTTATTCTTGGTTTTGTAAAATCTCGCGAAAGAATCTATTTCTCGGTTTAAACCATAGAATTGTAAAATCCCGTATTGATGGAACCATCCTGGAGAAAAGGAAAGTGTATTTCGGGATCTTATTTGATGCTGGTGCTACGGTTTCTGCTTCAAAGAAGGGATAAAAGGGTGTACTTCATGAATTGGATGTGTGTTTGGATATTCGTCATGGCAATTTGGTTATTACAAGGTTTTACGGGGTTACGTGCTTTTAACCATGGTCGAGATGGAAAACCATTATCAAAGTTCGTTTAAATTTCAAAGTAGGCTAGTTTTTTGGGCAGTTAACTAGAAGATGTGACAACGACGTTAATTAATATTATTTATTTGAGGTTGAAGTGAATTATCACGGGCGAGTGTACTTAGTATCTGAAGGTATCGGGGATGGATGGATGAAGATTCTTCGAGATCCTTGTTCGAGCTTATTATAAAAAACGAAGACTTGGAAATCTAGTTATTGTTGGGTGTCTTTTACCTTTTCTTTTACGACTTGGGGGAATTGGGCTCATACCACCACAAAATAACTATCACTTTAAGGAGTTACGTTGTAGTGCTCAGTGTCACATTCAATTGTGGATTTTCAAGAGGTGTGTACGTCTTATACTTGATGGTTGGTTGGTTGAAGAGTATAGAGTACTTAGAGATTCAAAGGGGCATGAATTCTCGACACCGCTCTTTGTTACACATGTGCAAGTTTAAGTCACAAGTTTGGGTTATTCTACTTCAGGGTCAAATTCATCATATTGGGTTGTCTCCATCAGCTGTCACGACAAAGAGCCTACTGAATGATAATGGGGTTGATTACATGTTTTGCCAAGAGATTGAAAAGAGAGAGATTATGACGTATGAACACTATAGTTCATGCCTCGTTCTTAAAGAAAAGAAATGTGTACGCTTCAGTGCGCATTATCTTCAGAAGAAGAGAAATCTTCTTATTATGACCATTCTCATCAACATACTTCATACTTTTTCCATGCACTTCAGTCATCAAGTGAACCGGGCTACCACTGATTGTTTTCTCATTCCACTTGCTCGATTATAATGAAGATGGCGACATCATGTGCTTATTTTGCGGGAGAGAAGTGTGAATAGAACATTTGGATGGATTTCACTTATTTAGTCAAGAATGGCATCTCCGTATGCAATTCTTGAGGGGGAGAAGAAGTGTGAATTTTTTGCATTGTTGATTGATATTTGAGAATATAAATGGTCATACGGCTCTAAACTCATGTAAGAACCGAGCTTCTTCTTATCGGGTCATCTTCACATGGAGTTTTCTCTTCTAAGAGCCGTTGGTTGACATCTTTACTCGGATTGATGAGTTTATCGACAAAGTGCTTCCGGTTAATGCTTCACGTATACATCAACATGATGATTCCGAACAATCTCTCTGTTCTTGTTTGATGTGATTGGTAGTTTGGTGTTACCATCTTGTGTGTTCGTTGCGGCCTGATTGCTGATTTCCTTGATGAACATCTTTATATTCTTGTTTGATTGGGAGGGATTTTAGTTAAGGGGATTTGCAAGATGTAAGTTAATTGGGATGCTTTTTGGTGGGATGCTTTTTAGTGTGAGTTGAAGATGTTAACACTTTATTCCCCATTCGGACAATCTTGAAGAAGGTTGAGTCTACAGTCTGTTCTACATTCTCTGCTACATGTTAGAAGACTAAAGACGAGTTGCATTTGATTATCTAAAGACTTCTTCTTAATCTGGGCATTTATCATACAGATTGTCGGTTTATGAGAGGCGTTGATATTGACTATTGTAATATTGCAGTTGCACTATTGAATAATAATCTGCTCTTTGGTATTCCTTTGCCAAATCTTCACGGATTATTGTTCATGAAAAAATGATCCGCTCTTTGGTATTCCTTTACCAAATCTTCACGGATTATTGTGCACTCTATAAATCAACCACATGAACACTAAGGAAAATGACTACCTCATCCTCTTGAAGACATTATTGGTGAATCTTCCAGATCAGTCTCTATATGTATATCTTTAGGATGATGGAATTGATGTTGAGGAATCATTTGTTCCGGTTCATTAAGTGGGTCAATGTACATCCGGTTGTACATTTATTCACGTGTTGGACATTTGACACAACTTGATTACTTCGGAGTTAATCATTTATCACTTATTTGAGATTGAAGTTGACTTTCACAAAGGCGTGTTCTTATTTGATAACTTGCTCGGGCTTAAAATTTTGAGTTGAAGACTTGGTTTATCTAGTTACCAGTAGTCGAGGTGGATGGTTGAAGACCTGGTTAACTATCACTATTAGGAGTTACTTTGTTTTACTCAGTGTCACACGCATATGACGGTGTGGATAATCGCAAGAGGTGTTAATGTCTCATACTTTGTTTGGGTAGTGAGTACTTAGAGATTTGCTTGAAGCATAAATTCTCTACACCGTTCTTCCATCATTAGGTGCAAGCTTAAGATAAAAATGTGGGGAAGTTGACTTCAGTTTCAAGTATGGTATAGCGGGTTTTCTTCTTTAGTGGTCTCTTCAAATTGTCTACATAAGGGTTGATAAAATTAGTCAGAGAGAGTCTTCAGCAAGTTGATTCTCACAAGAGTTCAAGTGTTCTTCTCATAAAGATTTCAAGTATTTGGGCTTATATTTGTTGCTGATTCTGAAGTATCAAAACCAGAAAGGGGCAAGGAGACACACATCTAAACACAAAGCGAGTAAACTTGATGAACTTAATACTTCTAAGTAACTGAAGATATCCCGGGAAAACAAATGTCATGACCGCAGAGAAACTCAAGGTTTTACTCATCAAGGCGTTTAGTATTCTTATTCCAACTATGTGGGGGAAGAGATGTAAGAGAAAGTTTCTGAAGATAAAAGAGGTACACAAGTATGACATATTCAGGGGAGATAAATGTATGACATGAGGGAGGTGTTATCAGTTATTCTTTAGGTAGGAATGTGTGTACTTCGGATACTTGAGCTTCATACACGATCATCATGGAAGAAAAATGTGAACATGGGGAGGTGTTTTCATTCCCCTCATGATGTGTATTCGGGAGAGCTCTTGGGTATTGGTGTACTTCGGGTTCTTGAGCTTCATATACGATCATCCGGGAAGAAAAATGTGAACATGGGAAGGTGTTTTCATTCCCCTCATGATGTGTATTCGGGAGAGTTCGTGAGCATTATACAAAGAGGCTGACTACATCATTTCATCTACTTGGGGGAATTGTTCTCTTGACACCTTTTGGAATGGATTGCTTCAGACTTCAGTGGAAAAGGAATTTGAGAAGATTATTTAAGTGTGGGATGAAACGTTGTTGTTCTTCTATTAGATGATATAACCCCGAACGGAGAACCTCGATTATCGTTCTTAAATGGAGCAGCGGGATTTATGATTATGGTGTGCTTCTTCGTGCACCTGGCTAAGGCAAGCTTGAAATAGAGCTTCGAATCTGCTCAGCTAAAGGATTTTCGGTTTAGGGGGAAGCTGCCAAAGTCTCACTTTCAGATGGTTCAATTTCTTTCTTCAATGCAAGAGCCTCAGAAGCTTTGGTGGTGAAAGTTTTAGGGATGATGACTTCTATCTTCTACAACGGGGCTGCTCGATATCTTTATCTCGGTACTCGTACCATCATCTTCTTTTACTATATCATCTTCTCTATCTTTGTATATATTTTTCAGAAAACAAAATACAAAAATATAAAACCATCAAAAAGAAAATAGAAAAATATAAAACCTTCAAAAACCCATAAAAAATCAGAAAAATTTTAAAAATACCAAAAATATGTTTTCTCAAGACATGTCTTCTGGTATCGATAACATCTACGGTCTTAGAAATGTCATTCAATAATGGCATGGGACTTTAGATGAAGTTCGAGCAGGAGGTGTAAATATTTCTTTCAAATCATGTCTCAAATTTATGGCTTGCAGTTATTTCAGACTGTAACCCGTTCTTCATGAAAGGAAAGTGCTGCGCTAAACCATTTTTCAAATTTCGTGCACTTATCCTAAAACATAACAAGGAAAGCATGTCGTCATAAAGACTGCTGTTCCTACACAAATGTTTTTCCGTCTAAAATTCTTCAGAAAAATATTTGTTGTGTTTTCAAAAATGGTGGAAAATGAGTTGCTTAAAATCAATCAGATTCAGAGTTTTTATAAAATTTGGAAACTCAATCAATGACTTCAGCACTTTTAAAATCTTTTATAAAATGAGTTATTGGTTGAGGGGGAGAATGTTTTCAAATCTATATCTTCTAACGAGCTTTCTTAATTATCCTAATATGCTTAATTAAAAATGATGTTAACCTATGTTGAAGGACTAGGTGCCAAGGATATGAGTGCTATGATTAGATAATTAGAGTTTGATGAACACATTTTTCCCATACATTTAAATGATCTGATTGATATGTTGCATTGACTTTTATTAGTCGATTACTGTTTGGGTGATGTCGACCACCATATATCTGTATGTGTGTTCACTAACGTATGCAGGTATATTGGTTATAAGAATGTTCCCGATCAGGATCCCACATAAAATGATGTTTGGATGCTGAAAGGAAAGGGTAACTTGATCTTGGGTTGACAAATGAAGAAACGAAGCTTAATTGGACTTCAATGGAGAGTTGGCATAAATGCAACGTAAGAGGTCTCACTGCATCATCAGATGGTTTTCTTCTAAGTGATTGAAGAAACGGAGCTTAATTTGACCTAAGTTGGCATTAAAATGCAACGTAAGAAGAAGTCTCACTGCATCTGCAGACGGTTTTTCTTCCAAACCCTACAGTAACAACAACAGAAGCTTCTCAACCACCTAACATATCTTTGTGCAGGATAATCGGATGATACCATTTTTCTAAAACTTTGAAAAATATTGTTTTTGAAAATGGAAAAATATTGTTTTGAAAATATATTGGACTAAATTTTGAAAATCACCGGACTTCATTTTATCAAAATTTAAGTCACTCAATTATCGACTTCGGTCATCGATTGAGGGGAGAGTGATTTAATTTAAAATATTTTCAAAAATATATTCTTCAAAAAGAGTCCGTTTGTACGAAATTATGTGGTGATCTAAAGATTTAATGTTATGTCATGGTATGATTTTTCTTTTGAATCAAGGTCTTTCAAAATGAAATTTTTTCTGTTCTTGTTTGATTGTGAAATTGTTTTGTTTTACTCAAAAGATCTCTTAAAAACAATCATACCTGACACTAACAATCTTTAATGTCTAAATCTGTTCCTTATTAATCATTTTTCAAAATTAAATTTTGCCACGTCTTTCCCTAAAAATTTTCTAAATGATTTAAATCAATTGGGATCACAAATCTCAAAAGGTTTGAAATTTTGATCGGGGTAGAGATCGTGAGTTAAATCTCTTATCTGTTTAAATGGAATTGGTTTTAGTCCTTTAAAGGCACTCCTGCCTCCATGTGCCAAACGACTTCATACACAATGCACATGTTGAGGAGGAGGATTTATCCAAAAACATGATGAGTATTTAAACCAGGCCACATATTCTCCTATGTTTTCTAAACCGTATTAAATCACTTGGGATCCAAAATCTCAAAGGGTTTGATATTTTTGATCGGGGGAGAATTTGTGATTTAATAATGAAATTTGATAAAAGGTGATCGTTTTGATTTAATTGTGCAGGCTGCTCTCTCATATGTGCTAAACGCTTTCGAATCTCGAAGCACATATTGAGGGGGAGCAAAGAAACTATTATAAAGTACCTTGATTGAGTTTTAAAATGGTTTCTTAATGGCTTTTGTGATCATGGATGTGCTTCAAAAGAACTCTTGCCTCTATGTGATAAAATGATTTCAAATATTCTATGCACATATTGAGGGGGAGAATTTTACCAAAGAAATTCAAATGGCTTTTTATAAGGAAATTGGGATCAAGAAATTATTTCAAAGAACTCTTGCCTCCATGTGCCAAACAATTTTAAATCATATGCACATGTTGAGGGGGAGCATTTTCTAAATGATCAAAACTATTAAGGTACAAAATGCTTTGATCTCGTATCACAAGTACCTTCATTGTTTTTCCAAATGATTTTTCAATTGGTTTCGAGAAGGAATGAACTGTACCAAAAGACCGACCATTTTACTTTATGCATGGAGTTATAAGGATGGTTAGGTTAGGTATTTGCTCCCACGATCCCGCCAGAGCCAGAGGGATCTACCCAGGGACAATCCACTAGATAGTGTAGAGTCCTTAGGTATATTGAAAAAAAAGGAGAAAAGTGAGATACAGGAAGAGTGCGGACTGAGACAGAGCTAGTACTGGAATAAACCCAACAAGGTTCTAGCTATGATGTCTCGGTAAGCACTGAAGGGGTTGAAGAATGAAAAAGAATTGAATGTGAAAAGGGGTGAAAAGAAATAGCCCTCCAATAATTCAACCTTAGGGCAGAAACCGGGTTTAATACATATGCTACTGGTGGTTACTTAGGTAACTCCGGTATTGAAGACAAGACGTCATGGACCTAGTGACGCACTGCACTAAACTTCCCAAGCTACTCAAGTTCCTCTTAAAAGGGCTTGTTTCATTCTCACGGGGAACCTACATAATCTATCGACTTTCTTTTAGAGATAGTTGATATTGAAGAAGGAGACCCTCTCCCTAGTCTCCGGCATAGGAACCAAAAGTGCACAATTGAGTCTAGAGCCAAGAGATCATCCACAATATCTCATAAGGACACTAAATTCATGAAGACTTGCTGTTTCACACAATGTGGAAAGTAAGTATATATTAAGAGTCCTACGCATTATCCTTGTGGTATTGCCAGAACATCTGAGTGGTATGTAAAAGTATTCACGATGAAGATGGAAATCCTTCTAGAGCCAACATCAAACAAGATCTTGGTGGGTGACATGTGAGATCTTTCCAAAAGATCAAACTTGTGACAACTGGATAGAAACGATGGGGCGATTCACCCTTGAATCAACCTTGGTCCAGGAATGAAATTGACGAATACTTTTGGAAAAACCGTTCGATGTGCAAATCTTCTTTTCTCTAGCACGTCGAATGTGTACTTATGTTTTCAAACACAAAAAGTATCTCTGATTGAAAAAATACTTTTGGAAAAACCGTTCGATGTGCGAATCTTCTTTTCTCTAGCACGTCGAATGTGTACTCTTTTAAATACAAAAAGTATTTTTGATTGAAAATTGATCTTTCTCATAAAACCTTCGTCGTAATGCAAAACTCTTTCTTCTAAGCAATACGCGATTGTTTTCAAATCAATTTTTCATCAATCAGTGAATCTCAATTCGCTGGTTCACTCACTCCGTGTTGTCTTCTTTGAGACGTCCCGGTTTGAGAACGGCTAGAGCAGCTGCGAAACCCTGTCAAGGAAATTCTTAGGAATCCTACCGATCACAAGCAGACTTGTACTGATCAACGGGAACCGTGGGCGTGTACCTCAATTCGACGAAAGTGATCAAAGACACTTTCGTGTGTTTTATTGCTTACTGTTGTTTGCAGGTACATTTGGACGGTTGCATCGTAATTGAGGAGTCAATCCAATGCCGCATGCTTACAGCATCCACACTTAATTTGAAGAAATCATGATTGGTGCATATCTACATAACCGGCTCGATATTTCATACTATGCTTCGCTTGCTAAAATATCATGAACCAGTAAAGCTTCCGCTACTCTGATGGAAAGATGTCATGATTCAAAAGTGTGAGCATGTCGGTCCGAAAGTCACAACTTCACATGATGGCAACACAACAAAAGGGTGATCCAGAGAGATTTGCTGTGGCTGATGATCTCAATGAAAGCTCGAAGATCATCAAAGATGTGGATCAGTTAAAGGCCTCCACTAAAAGTACAAAATATGCGGACTTTGAAGAATCGCTACAAAAGCACAAAGATTCCGGAACTTGAAGAATTGAAGTCTACGAGCTCAGAACAAAGTCAAGAATAGAATGCTAGGATTCGAAATGTAAAACATGGGGTGACCTCCCTTAGGGGGAGATTGTTAGGAATTAGAAAATTCCATAGTGAAGAGTCGGTCACCCCAAATGTTATCTAGCTTAAGTTAGCTCGTAGACTTGTCATTAGTTATGTTATTTAGTAGTTTATTAGTTAGTGTGTAGCGTAGAATAGTATAGTGCAACACCGTGGAGGAAGGACGGGTCTTTACCCACTGTATGCCTGATCCACAGTCCGATAGGAGGACGGTATGTTTGTAACTATAAATACCCCTTCCATCCATGGAAGGGGTGGTGCTTCTCATTTTAATCTAACATTTCCTTTGTTTAAACCTCTAGCAAGAACACCCTCTCTCTACTTTCTCTCTCTAAAATGGTAAACATGTATTTTGATCATCCAAGACCACCCGAATCATCAACACAATATTATTAAGATCCTAACAGATAGAGAAGTTGCTACACGTGACGTAATGAAGTACTACTTCATAGGTGAGTTGCATATTTACTTTCTTATGTTTTATATTCAAAATACTTCAAGATTCGCATAAAGATTATGAATAATAACGATTTTTATCTTTTCGACAGGGAGTATAAAAATCAGTGGAACGAGCTTCAATATGGTGAACGAGCTTCAAAAAGGATCGTTGTCTACTCGTTTAGGGATACCGATGATGTATGGGAATGATGATGTTAATGGAAATAGTAATGCTTTTGGAGCCACCATTTTCCCTCAGAATATTGAATTTGAAGTAACAAGGTATAAATAATCCTATGTAGTTTAATATGAGTTGAACTTTCGATGCATTGTTTTTAGTTGAGCCGAATGTTTGATCTTTAAATAGTAATGATAATCAAATTAATGTAAAGTTTGTCAGGTTTTGATTATTTAAGAATTTACTCATCATTGTAGCCTAATACCAAATACTAAACATGATTATATGCGTACTGAAAACACAGTCATTAATAGATAATCACTTTCACATTGCCATGCTAAACGGCATCTTTTGACGGATCTTCTTATTAGTGTGATCTTTTTGAAACTCTTGAATAGGGACCCTGAATTGAAGAAAGTTGGAGCTCCTTACTATGAAGCGATACGAAAGGGTGTTGCAACCATCAAGGTTTTGTATCCAAGTCGGAATGGATGTAAGACTAAAGAACTTAAAACTGGACTTCTCAAGGACAAACTCAAATTCAGAGTAAATTACTCCTTCCTTCTTCTGTTATTATTATTATTATTATCAAGATTTCCCTTTCATTATAACGTATTTACAAGGCTTTTTGTTTAATGTTTTTCAGGGATTTGTGATATCAGATTTTACGGGTATTGACATGATTACCGGTCCAGCACATGCTAATTACGCATACTTGATTTAACAAAGTGTTGGTGCTGGCGTAGACATGGTATGTTGGCTTGAATACATGATAACAAAAAAGTTAATAAAGTTACATTTTGTTTTCGTTGGGTGTGGTTTCTTACTTTGTAAATTTATTGCAGATCATGGTTGGAAACAACTACAAAGAATTCATCGACGGGTTAACCTCCCTTGTGAAGAACAAAGTCATCCCAATGAGACGAATTAATGATGCAGTTAGGAGGATCTTATGTGCGAAGTTTATCTTGGGCTTGTTTGAAAACCCATTAAATACGGATCTAAGCAATGCAGAAAACCTTGGAGAGCAGGTTGAAAGACAGAATCAACAAGATATGGCTATGCAAGCAATGTGTATTGACCAGTCGATGATTCCATTACGCAAAAGAACGGCGAGAATCTTGGCAGCGCCTACTCATGCTGATAACCACGAGAATCATTGTGGTAGATGAACGATGAATATTAAGGAAAAAGTTATATTACAAAAGGTATGCATCGTTTGTTAGCATTCAGTAATAGACACAACTTATTGATTTCCTATATACAAATAGAGTAACTATCTTTATTAATTTTAACAGGCACGGCCAACTAATCCACTATAGAAGACACTGAATCCAACAACTGAAGCTGTCTACATTGTCCACGTTTGTATCCGGGCTCAAGAACTGCTCAACCTATTGGCACAACAAGTTTGAAATGTGTAATCAAGGCAAAAGCTAAAAAGGGAATTAGTATGGTGCTGCTCGAAAATGGTGTTAAGATTGGTGAACTTGAGACTAGTCAGTCATAAAAGATGGGACTACTTCGTCTCAAGTAATGTTGGTAGTTGTCGTGATTGTTTTTGTAGTGGGATACTTGGAGGAAAAACCCTGGGGCTTGTATGGGTCTGCATAAAAAACACTCCGGAGTGAAAACCGGTGGCTCGGCCTCCGTGGGTGGGGATTTTTCTCTTGTCTCAGTTCTCTGTAATTGGCAAGAGTTTTTTCATCCTTTTTGCAGTCCTCGCAGTTAAAGCCTTAGGAGGAATCTAGATAGTGTAGCTTTGTTTATTTCTAGATTGTATATGTACTCTTTAGCTTCTAGTGTCTTGCTAGTAGCTTTTTTCTTAATATATTTCTGCCGTTCAAAAAAAATTAAAGTCTATTAGAATTGATCCGTATGTTTGTTATTTCTAGTGTATCAAGGTACTTGTCCTTGATCTCCAAATTGGCCATATCTCCTTTGTGATTTTAAAAAAGTTTTACGTTTTCAAAAAGAGGAAAAGATGTGTAATCAATAATGTTTTGGAGTATTAGTTTTGGTTAAGTGTTACTGGGATTTGTATATCTCTTTTATTTGTTATTAAGAATTCATTTGTTACTAGTATTGGTATGGTATTTTGTTTGTTGGAAATACAAGGGTTCTCAACTTTTCATAACACTAAGTAGAACGTTAGTGAGGACATATCTATACAGAGGCATAAATCTCTGTGGATAGTGGTCTGGGTTCGTCATCAGATTCAGCTGGTTTGAACCGCTGGTTCAAGCCTGAGATTGAAGCAACATCTTCGATCTATTCGGTCAATTCAGATAGAGGAAAAGGCTATTAATGATCTTAAGCGTTTCCATAGCAATGTGAAGGTTGTTAGGAACCAGTCTTAGAAGCATTGGCAGGTTTTGATTAACCATGACTCATTTTCGCATTCAATATGTGTAAATCGACTGTAGATACCTTTTCCAACTCATTTGTACATTAATTTCGACCTTGCTGAAGTAGCAATCTCCAGTTTACATTGAAATTGTTAATAAAAGCTTCGCTAGAGTCGGTTATTGAAGCTCTTTCTGGGCAACTTGAGGCTGTAAATAGCATAAAGGTGCAACCTTTACCATCAAGGTTTTGGTATGTATGGTTGGTTGCACATTGCTTATTTCTTGATTTCGATTGTATTTATTGGAATACCTTTCCCAACTTTATTGAGGCATGTTATGTTGATGTTGTGAGGTAGATGGATTTATGATCTGTCGAGCAGATCTTTTCTTTGTGATGGCTTTCTAGAAAATTAGTTTCGTATATGTGACCATACTTCGACAAATTCATATTGAATAAATCTTCTACTTCTGCTATAGTTACTAGAATCTCGCAAGGTTAATATGCATGATGTAAGTATGTTAGCTTATCTGGTTATAATATACTCCCTTGTGTTGGTATATACCGCCAACTTAACCAGTATTGCGTTCTGCGTTGTGGCCGCCAACTCCATTGCATAACCACGTTCGTCACTTATACTAAATAAGGGTGTGCTCAGTCCTCGTCAGTGTGCAATAAAACAAAATTGCATCCAAAAAAATCGAAATCTGAGGAACTGAACGGTTTTGGGAAACTGCCAGTCTGGTCTGCAAATTTCTAGAAAGCTGAATTTTTTTTATTTGGTTCAGTTTTATGCATAAAAAGACTGCTTTTTGTATTACGACTCGTTAGTATCAATTTTTGGTGCATAGTGTGGTCAATTCATTGTCTTATTCTCCTCGGCTGTCACAATCTTAGTGTTTTTGTGGCCTTTTGTTTTCGTCATTGGGCGTTGTATGTTATCAGAATTTGACTTTGGTTATGTAATCAACTTTTACAGTACCGTGTTTTGGCGATTTAAAAGTGAAAAAAATAAAAAAACTAACCAACTAAACCAGTAAGATGAAATATGTGTAGATACCGACGAAAGAAATATAGAAAACGTTGTTGAGTTTATGATATATAAAATACAATAAAACATAAAGACATCAAGAGTACACAGCGGAAGACTAAAGATCATAACAAATAAATTAATTAACTGAAAGTATGCGTAACGTACCTCTTGCGAATGTCAAATCCCTCGAGCAAAGCAAAACAACCCTCGAGCAAATCAAAACAAAGAAGTACTTATTTGTGTAAGAATAATGTCTTACAACCACGTTCTTGTACACACGAATTAACCAACGAATCAAGCGATTGCTAGATCTAACACAAGTCCTCGTTTAAGAAAAACGAAACCAAACTCCCTTACAAATGGGGTGCTCGGCCGAATATAGACTAGAGAGAGGAGAGGAGAGATCTAGGGTTAATTCAATGCACAAGTGTATGAAACCCTAGAACCTAACCCTCTTTATATACTAGTAGGTAAACTTAAGGAACAAGTTTATGAATTAGGCTTTAGAAGGCCCCTATGGCCGGCCATGAAGACAAGCCCAAAGCCAAACCCATAACTTTTCCAAGTTTTCCATTTCTAGTCCTTTCTCTTTTCATTTAACGGTCGTTAGTCATTTTTCCGTTAAATACTTAACGATCGTTAACCGGACTTAATGTGCAATAATTAATCGTAAACATAAACATTAATTATTAACTTTAATTCTCATTCGCTAATGTGTGCAATCCCGTGGTCACGAGTTCGAATCCGGACATTCACATGTTTGTAAATATATACATTTCCAACAGCTCCCACTTGGATATGTTTACAAAACGTGAAATGACATTGGTTAGAGTCTAGCAACACGCCAATGCCCCCGGTACAACTCGTGTATGGTTTTCTGGAGAAAAACCAAGTTTTGATGATTCATCATCATATTCATCCTTTTGTTTCTAATACCATGTTAATAAGAATATGGATCTCACTCATTTCTTAATTAACTATTTTGTTTCTCGCTTTATGTGATTGATCAAGATTACCAATTCTTCTGAACATATTCCCGAAGACCTTGGGCATGGCCATGCAAACATCTTAACAACCCTACGAGGGGCCAAGCAGTATTATACTTCAAAATAAATTTGAAGGAAACAAATCCCATTTTGACTACAAGCAGGATTCATAAATTTCGCAACACTTCTCAAAACAACCCTTATAACTACCAGTTACGTGTAGCGTTAGATTGCTTCACAAAAATGCACTACATCCATGACATATCTCTTGTATCTCAAGTCAGAGGATAAATATCCATGATATACTTAATGACAAAGATCCATAAAGTATTATCATGCGGGTGGGATAAGTCCTATACTCAATTCATTGAATATCATCTGAAATTAGTCATGCTACGCATCAATATACTTTCAAGTATATTCTAACTAATACTCAGATTTGTCTTAATTCAATACCATTCCCATGTTATTGATTGACAATGGACTATTTAGAATAACTTAAGTTATTCAAGGATTTAAACATGCAAATATAGGACAACATCATAATAAATGAATAATAAACATAACAAAATACTTTATTTCATTTCAATAATAATGTTTACAATATCCTTTTATCCAAATACTAAATAGATCAATGCATGATAATTCTTAGTTAATGAATTTTGCCACAAGTCATGCATCTCATACTTGTCGACAAGGCATAATTTCAACTAACTTTGATCTATAAGAATTTTGAGAATACTTATTTAAAAAAAAATTCAATAAGTGAATTTCTTGTATGTGTTTACACATATCTTGATATTGTCATATTATTCCATAAGGTGCGTGACAACCTGAACCACCTTTATATGACAATCATCTTTCAAAACTTTTAAAGTTTAAAGTATTCTTTATTCTTTAATGTATAATGCAACTATGCTCTTAGTTGAGCATAACTAGTCAACATGGTCATCATCAAGGATACCGTGACTAGAATTGAGTGTCATCTCAATTATACTAGCATCATTGTATACAACAATATGCTCTTTAAACATCCGTAAACATTTGAACAGTTATAGTGTAATGTTGGTGCCTACTAAAACTCAAGTTTTGTTGGCAATGACAATTATGAAACTAATTATCATATTTTCGTCCATAGAATCTCGGAGCATCTCCAGACTGTGGAATGTGATTCTAAATCCAAACATATTCCTTTAAAATATTTATTACACTAACAACTTTCAATGTTGTCAAATCATCTTGTAATCAAGCATGACACAACAACTTTATACACAACATGATGTTCATGATGAATCTTCAAGTTAAACTTTAAGATCTCATCTATCTTGTCAAAGATATGTATTCATCATGTTCTATTTGACTCATTTATTTACCGCATATGTTTATAATAATAAACATATATTTCAAAGTTGTATATATTATTTCCAAATCTTACAAACGAAGTTTCATTCCCAACTAAAACTTAATTTAAGTGGAATGTAGTTGCCCATACAACATATAAGATTTAAGAAAAAATAAATAATACTCCCACTAGCTTTCAGGAATACTTATGAGCAATCTTATTTTAATTATTAAATCAAACATGAATTTAATATTAAACATAAGAAACATCTCCTAGATGCTTGCATATATCCATTCATGGATTCTTGCAGTTTGTACATATCCAAGGATTATTTGAATTCATAAAACTTCTTTGTATTACTCATCGTCCTCGCAAAAGTAATTTCACAACAAAGAGTTATGACATTCATTGTCAAAATTTCATATCAATGAAACTAAGTATGACAATTATAATCTTTATACTTCTATTTAATGTATATAGGAAAGAATATTCAATCATAGTTAATTGCTTAAGTATGATTGATATTATTATCACTAGACATACATTAAATACATGTACAATATTGTCCATATGATTTCTACACAAAGATTTAAACCACTAGGGTTTCCATCCTTTGAAGAAACTCATTTTCATTATTAAGATAAACCAAGTATCTAAAGTTGATTATCTTTATGGACAACATCTCTACATTCATAGTATGATTGATTTTCCACAATTCAACATTTGGTAAATTTATCATTATGATTAACAGGCTTACCATGATCCTGTAACTCATATTCCTCAGCATATTAAATATCCGAGATATCCTTACGGATCTATGAATGACAATTCCATCATATTAAGGTCTATCATTTTCATGTTTAGCCTCATCATGATATTTGCTAGTGCATTTTAGAAGATTATGTATTTTGTAATTCAATCTTTCAAGATCTAAACAAAACTCCCACTTGCCTTTAAAAATTTAAAGATTACCTTTAAATAGTTTAGCAAGTAGAGCAACAATACATTGTTCTCTTTTGGGATATTACAAAAAAACATTTACAGTTCCTAACATTAGTTTGTTACAACTCACTCTATAAGTAGTTTAACAAATTCAGAACTTCATTTATAAGACTTAATGTGATTCATCACATTCCATAAACAAATGGTGTCTTACTAATCTTCTAGGTTGGAGTCTTATTGAGTATATTCAAATCTATACTCAATCTACTAACCTTGATAACTTTCGGAAGAAACTATAGTTATCTTGAATCAAATAATGCCAACAGATTTTGATTCTTCTAACCGAACATACCATAAAACTATGGTATTTCCTTAGAATTAATATTGTAAGAAAATCTAACAATATTTTAGATAACCATCTACTCTTTTGGCTTACCTATTTACCAACAAAGTAAAACTTAATGGTACAATAGAATTACCAAGTCAATTGCATGTATTATAATACAAATATTTTTGACCAAGTCAAAAGACATATTAGTTATAATCCCACTATACGTTATAAGTCATTGATCAACTCATTGACTTCATGCATATGTCTTAAAACATAGCAAGTTAACGTCTTACTTTATATTGTAAGTCTTGTATTAAAAGACTTCATGTTTGTGACTTTACAAAATCATAAACATTTATAATTAAAGTAATTATGAACACCACCTCGGGTTTCAATTCATATTTCAAGTTAATATTTACTACATATATTTAAGTCATTCAACGAATACTCAAATTCAAGGTAGTATTAGATTACTTCATTTAATTATGTCATTCCATGAAATGTTCCATGTAAGAAACTGCAGAATCATCCATGCTCGTTCACACGACACGTGGATATTTTACCTTGGGCTACAATCTAGTTCACGTTCTCACGTAACATAAATTGTAACTACAAGTGTTTCTTAAATATTGAATGACATAAATATTTAAAATAAAGTAGTCTTTGTTATCATCTTGACACATGTTCTTAATAGGGCAATCATACATATATAAATGTATACTTCCTATTAGAACGTTATTCTCTTACTTTACAGTCAAGAGAATTCTTTTAAATCATATTAATATGTGTTGTACCTTGCACACAATAAGATTTCTCCCACTTGTGCATGGAACAACATCATATAGCATATAAACAATACGATACACGTTCATTTATTTGATTAATATGATTTGTGTCATAGATATAACAAGTAGATGTAGAACTATATTTTTTTTTAGTAAGGAAACGCATACCGACTATCCTTAAAAACATAAGTGTCTACAATTGGAAAGTAATTATCTTTGAAGATAATCTGGTTACTACACAGGAAATAAGGCTTGTAGCTCCCACTGAATTAGAAATCATTAAAACAACTTCTTATTAAGTAATGCAACACAAATGCTCCCACTGAATCTGACAACATTGTAAGTGTTGCATAACCAGTGAAAACAACTTGCTTGCTTTTTACTTTCCTACACCTTTGAAGAACCATACGTAATCATTACTAAGGTACTAAAAGGTGTATTCTACTATATGAATGATAGGTTATCCATCAATGTTATTAACTCGAAAAATTGGGTATGCAATTTCTTCCTCAACAGGCCTACCATCCCCATACTGGTATGTAGTACCTTTAAAGGCTAAAGCAAAACAACTAGATAAAAATATGCTAGTTTGCCTTTTACCAATTTTTGCGGTAATTAGTCTAGCTTCTAATCTAGTAACTCATATACATTTTTTTCCAGTTAACCAACATTCATGTTGTTACAAAGGATTCATTCACCAAATGAGGGTAATGAAATCTTTATGGAAAATAAGATGTGCAATTCATTGCTAAGAGTTACATTAGAATTTAGACAATTCAAATGTTCCTATTATACCTTTCTCATTCATGAAAAAGAATAGGATTGAGTCTCATGCTTCTCTCATGGAAAAGAGACTTCGTTTGTCTTATCAAGAATTATTCTCGATCAAACATTTGTTTGAATGCTAGAATGGATCAATTTACTAATCAAAGATTAAACCGCGTTTACGGTTAAATGTTGCATTTATATATTCAAAAGAATTACAAAATTCAATTTTAGTATTTTCGATAATTAACCTTTTCAATAAACAATTAAATACCCAAGGTTCATATTCATATAACCAATTAATTATTATTGAAAACTAGGATCCAAATTGTCATAATTTCATCACATCAGTTGATCTGCTAGTAATGAACCTTATACAAAATGGTAGAGCTATTGCTCAATTGCCAATTTCAATTGCAATTCCTAGATTTATGGGATTTACATATAGCCAATATCAATCGCCATGTAAACATGTTTTATCCCATCTTATGCCTTGAGTTGCCAGTTCTCACTACAAAACTCAATTAAGTTGTCCAACTTAAGAAACTGCAAAATCGTCCATGCCCGCTCTCACGACACGTGGACATTTTACCCTTTGATTACGATCTAAGTCACGATCTCACGCAAATAAAAAGTAATCTTAGGTGTTTCCGTTTCGTTGGATGGCATATAACTTAAATTAAAGGGTAATAGTTTTGATGTTAAATCAAATATGTACAAAGATGTCATGCATTCATCTTTGTAGCATAGTTTTATTAAAACATTTATATCTTGTTTTAATGTATAAGCTTTTCATCATCAAACTTTAATTGAGGTATTGGGTTCACCAATTAAGGAATTTAGTGTTAATTATCATCCATTATACCGTACTTTTGCATAAGTGTAAACACTTAGTGTTTCGGATAATTACTACCGAAGTGGCGCATGGAATTAAAACTAATTCGCCCTTAAGATGAGCTTGCACATTTAATGGCTTACTAAGTAGCTCCATTCGAATTTACAGAGGGCAGAGGACAGTGTGCGCTAAAGCACAACCTTAGACATCCTTTCAGTGTGACTGTGCGCACTTCTTTAAACCCCTTTTATTAGTTCATTCTCATGGGTGAGCCTTTCCGACCATTTGTACCAAAGTCATCAATCAATTAAACGATTATGATTACTATTCTTAAAAATACATGTTTCATCATTGTTTAGGTCAGTTTATTTTTCTTGTAAAAATACCCTTGTTACACATAACAAACAAACAATTATTTATAAAAATAAACAAATAAACAATGAATGCATAACAAATAAAAGTCATGCATATCAAATAGCCACATGCAAACGTTTTGATAAATCCTATTAATAACCAATTCTAGATCTGTCAATATGCATATATTTAATTAAGACTTTCAACCGTTTTCATCTATGTACAAGGTGAACCACATGCATCGATTCATCGATTACGCAAGTCAAAATTAAATACATACCACATAGCACATAATTGATTAAATTAATAATTATTGAGGTCTTCCCCAATTTTAGATCTATCAAAATTTAGTGTATATCACTTAAACAAGAAAGACATACAATAAAAGCAGATCCATGATAAAACATGCAGATAATTATCATGGACATAAAATTACACTTAACAATTAATGCAATTAAATCAAAGTTACGCATATACACATAAAGTTGCATGCATCTTAGGGTTTCTAATCCAATTAAAACAATAGTTTACAAAACCCTAATTAGGGCACCAAAATTAAACGCCCCCCCTAAAATTAGGGTTTAGGTTTTGCAAACCCTAGATCTAAGCATACAAATAATAACACATTCATGTTTATTTTAATTATGTGTTTCAGTAATTAATTACTTGTTATACAAGGCTCGTGATGCCACTGTTGAGTTTATGATATATAAAATACAATAAAACATAAAGACATCAAGAGTACACAGCGGAAGACTAAAGATCATAACAAATAAATTAATTAACTGAAAGTATGCGTAACGTACCTCTTGCGAATGTCAAATCCCTCGAGCAAAGCAAAACAACCCTCGAGCAAATCAAAACAAAGAAGTACTTATTTGTGTAAGAATAATGTCTTACAACCACGTTCTTGTACACACGAATTAACCAACGAATCAAGCGATTGCTAGATCTAACACAAGTCCTCGTTTAAGAAAAACGAAACCAAACTCCCTTACAAATGGGGTGCTCGGCCGAATATAGACTAGAGAGAGGAGAGGAGAGATCTAGGGTTAATTCAATGCACAAGTGTATGAAACCCTAGAACCTAACCCTCTTTATATACTAGTAGGTAAACTTAAGGAACAAGTTTATGAATTAGGCTTTAGAAGGCCCCTATGGCCGGCCATGAAGACAAGCCCAAAGCCAAACCCATAACTTTTCCAAGTTTTCCATTTCTAGTCCTTTCTCTTTTCATTTAACGGTCGTTAGTCATTTTTCCGTTAAATACTTAACGATCGTTAACCGGACTTAATGTGCAATAATTAATCGTAAACATAAACATTAATTATTAACTTTAATTCTCATTCGCTAATGTGTGCAATCCCGTGGTCACGAGTTCGAATCTGGACATTCACATGTTTGTAAATATATACATTTCCAACAAACGTAGCTGCCTAAAACGGAACCCAGTCGGCCTCTATGAACATAAATTGAACACAAATTGCCTCTGCTCGGTTTCTGGTTTTAACCATAACTTAACTGGACAACTTGTCGTCACCATACATGTCTAATCTTAGGTCAGAAATAACTGCCATCATTCTTGATTCCATTGTTTTTGATAGTGTGATTTACATATAATAGTTACATTTGCATGTGCCTTTGGAAAGCATCTATCCCACATTGCTGGAATAGCTAAAGTGAAGGATGCAGGCCTGTGTATTAAAAAAGGAGCTGGGATTTGAGGTAAGGCATCTTTGCGCTTGGGGCAATGACACAGCTAATGAGGTAATAATCGAGGCGCGTCAATTGCTGGTTGAAAACTATTTCCAAACCCCCTCCTCGGCTTCGGGTCTCCCTTAGCCGTCGAGAATTTCTGGAAGGACTCCCATTCATTAGGGTAAAGTCCTACAATTCTAAGTCTAAACTTCAATTTTTAGTAATGGAAACAAAATACTTTGGAATGTTTTGGTTCTTAAGATCGATTAGACAATTAGTATTCCATTATTATCAGTTTATTCGGGCTCCATAGTTGTGCTTCTTTAGTTCTTTTTATGAGATAATCTGTTGATACCTCCGTCCATTTTTTATTTTACGACCAAAAGGGTTCATAAACATGACAATGCATCGTGGATCAAGGATATACGTTTTTGATACAAGAGTTCAATCAAATGAAGCTTATTAAACACGGATCATAAACGTCACTGACAACCACCATACACAACATAGCTAAACAAACTTTGAAGTGGTCATGCCAACCTCATGAAAAAAGGAGGAATTTACCTGGTTTGAGTCGGTGTGACGGTGAGTTCAAACCCTTGACGGTCAAAAGTTCGGAAACCATGGTTACCAAAAAAAAAGAAAAAAAGAAATGAAAATCTTAAATAGTCCTTGATATTTTAATTCGATTAATTTAATTTCTTGTTGATAAGTACATTTGCAGTTATTTTAAATAAAGGTGTTTGTTTCATTAAGATATTTTGAGTCTAAATCTGACAACCACATCTTACCGGTAAGATGTTGTAATAAAGTCTGAATCCGAATGAAATAATGTTGTTTGTTTTTGTATAATTGTCTAAATGGTTTTAATTGTCGATTTTTTAATTATCAAAAAAAACATGGCACTGTATTCACTTCAATTCGTCGGTTTCACGTAATTATATTCAAAACTTTAACCCGGTTAACCGAATTGATCTCAAATCAAATTCAGCCCAAAGTTCTTTTATGCAAATGAGCAAATCACCAAGCCCACTCTAAACTTAACTACAATTTGGATCATAGGGAAGTCAGCCCAATATATTAAGTTAAAATATGGGTTGGCCCAACTATACACCCACTAATCCTAAAACAACCCTAGTTGTATAAGAATATCCTAAACCTAGTCACAACCCTAATGCCACACCTCATATCTTTTTTTCAATTGCAGTCACCAAAAAAATTCACTTATGCTTGCATTCTTTCTTTCTTTCATCAACAACCGAATAAAAACTCTACTTGTATTATCTTGTTTTCCAAAGGGATAATTGTTTGTAAATGTAACGAAGTTACCACTTTTTGCTAAGTTGTGTATGTATCTATTAATCCGTCTAAATAATACAAACATTTTACAAATCATACTATTATGAATAAAGATTAAGGTTGCCTTTTTTTTGCTGACGTGGCATGGATTATCACAATCTAATTGTTTATAAATGTATCGAAGTTTTCGCTTTTTACTAAGTTGTGTATTGTGTCTATTTTTGTTAGAATTAATTACATAAATCGTCCTTGTGGTTAGGCCCAATTGCAAGTTTCGTCCGTCACTTTTAGAACTCACCCATGCCAGACAAACAAACACTCACTTGTTAACCCAACACAATCTTTTCCTCAAATCATCTGATTTTCACTCCAACACCATACACAATCACTATCACCAACATTCTCTCTATAATTCTTACCAAAACTAGATTCTGATCCACCACCACCCGTCAACATCAGATCTACCATTACCATCTAACCTGCAACCACAAGATCCACCACCGAGGTTGCTCGCCAGAATCAATGGCCAGCCAGTGTTGTTCTGGGGGTTGGTTTTAAGATGGTGATATGTTGTAACTTTTAAGATGGTGTTGGTTTCAAAAATGGTGGGTTTTGAGATGTTGAAATTGTTGATTAATGTGAGTTTTACTTTTGGATAAAATAAGAATGGTTGTTAACAAAGGTTACTTTGTTGAATGTGTGTTTTTTTAATCGTTGTTTTTTTCTTATTATGAAAAAATGTATTAAAACTGAAATAATGCAATAAGAAATGGGGAAAGATTATGTTGAAAGTGACGATGGGTTATTAAAGAACAAAGAGGGTTTTTGATTGTTAGTTTTGCTTGGCGATTAAAAAATGTGATCGGATCACTTCGGATTAAAAATGGTGATGGTCGGAAATCATTGGTGGTAGCGGAAAAAATGGGGATGGATAGGAGAAGGTTTATTTGTTGGTTGTGTATTGGTTTTTGTGTCTTGGTTGATATTTGGATTATTTATTTATTTATTTTTATTTTGATAGAAAAGAAGAAGAGAAAAAGAAGGAGTGGTCGTGGCTTGCCGGAAAAAATGTTGGTTGAAGAAGAAAAGGTAAGGATTGGTTTCTTGCATTTTGGAGTGACGGACGAAACTTGCAATTGGGCCTAACCACAAGGACGATTTATGTAATTAATTCTAACCAAAATAGATACAATACACAACTTAGTAAAAAGTGGAAACTTCGATACATTTACAAACAATTAGATTGAGATAATCCATGCCACGTCAGCAAAAAAAATGCAGCCTTAATCTTTACACATAATAGTATGATTAGTATAATGTTTGTATTATTTAGACGGATTAATAGATACATACACAACTTAGCAAAAAGTGACAACTTTGTTACATTTACAAACAATTATCCCTTTTCCAAATGTAAACACAACCACAAGGTCACGGCTAAGATCTCGTAATGAGGTCTCAGGTAAGGTATTTTGTATCTAGAAGTGACGGGTATCTTATGGTATCTCATTATTTGTAACATCGTAAGTTGTAACATTATGAAATTTTCTTTTTTGAGTTATTGTAGATCGATGATCGGTTAATATTGATCTTTAAAGATCTCTTTCATGAAATGATAAAACCCGAGATCTTTTTTTATTTTTTGTTTTTTCAGCTTTTGTTTGACATTGTGGAGTTGGATATATAAGGTTAAGAGACAATCAGACATTAACACCACCTCTTACTGGGTAAGACGTTGAAAAGAAAAAACAAACACCATTTATGTCTGACCGCGTCTTACCAGTAAGTGATAAAAGGCCAGTCATATCTTTTTATAAAAAACAAACACACCCTAAGTTTGCTTGAATATATAGAAAATCATTAATTATTGATAAGATTAATGGGATTTAGTTTCAAAAATTTATGCCATGATGTGATTCAATAAAGTAAAGAACAATAAATAAGACCAATAAGATAGAGCGAATAGGGATTTTATCAATTATAGAGCTAAGTTCTACTTTATGTTTTTGTTTAGAATCATGCTTATCCAGTTACAAAGTTTCGTTTAAATACGCTAAGGAATACAGTAGATGCACATGGGTGTTGTGGTTAGCCGGCCTTGAAGTCGCTTAATACGTGCCTAGTATAGTAGGTGGAGCGTGCGTTTGGCTTTCCAATGCTGATAACTTTTGTACCCAAGATCTTGCTTTATCGTCCTTTGATAAGACTTGGCACTTATCTTCCCAACGAGTTTCTCGCCCATTCATCAGACACTAAGTCCCTTGTAGAGATAAGTTTTCTGGGTAACTGAGGCATTTTTCAGTCTTTAGTCCCACTGGTGTTGCTTATAGCTCCTTGTACTTTGCTCCCTGACATCGCATCAGTTACACAAAGTGTTTCTTCAATTGCTCTTCGACTTCCCTGAAGCTTGGCAGTTGGTTGAGCTTTATACAACGCTCACTGATTTCTTATATCAATGAGGTTATAGCCCCTGATGATCATTAGTGAGGCATCTATCACTCACAATCATCAAGGTGTACTCTCTGATAACCATCAAGGAGTAACACTTTTTGATAAGTATCAGAGAGTAAGTCCTTTGATTTTCATCAGAGGGTGATTTACTCTCGATCCTTATCATGATAGTTGTTCTTCTGATATAGTCAGAGAGTTATGTGATTAGGCTATTTTATATTTAAATACATTGTCAGAAAAGTTATACTAGAGTAATAATATCGGTACTCGTGGATTCGCATCTGGACGTACGTATGTTATAAACCCCCCATTCCGAACCAGTATATATCGTGGTGTCTCTTTACTTGCTTTATGCACTTTGTTTGTGATTGTGATTGTTGTTACTGTTGTATAAATCGCTTATTGATCTTTGAGGCTTGAAATTAATAAACTTCAAAGAATCCGAAATTTGGGCTAAATCACTTGTCATGCCAAATCACTTGTAATTTGGGCTAAATCACTTGTAATTTATGTCAAATTTATATGATTTGTGAATCAGTTGTGATTCGGGCCAAATAACAAATTTGACACAAATCACAAGTGATTCACATAATGATTACAGGCTGCCTACAGTGGGTCGGTCGACCTTGTGGGTTGCCTTGGGTTGAGCATCGGTTGCCCTATTTTGGGTGTGTGGACTTGGTCGGTCAAGCTCATCAAATTGGATGAATTAGGTTGCTTGAGCAACCGATTTGGAAAGCAACATTTGGACCGTTTGGCTAAAAAAAAAACTTAAAAAAAAAAATAACTTTACCACTTTACAACATTATAAATACCAACCTCAAACACATTTCTAAACACACAATTTCAAACATAATTTTCTCAACACAAAATTATTATGGCTTGTCGTCTCTCCCATTCCGTCGAACAAATGCAAACGTATGTTAAAAAACAATGCGAAGAAGACGATGCGGCTCGACAAAACGCTATTATTGGCGTTATCAAGCAGTTTGAGCTTGCAAAGCAAGAGAAGCAACATTTGAGTGAAAAATACGCGATTTGCAACGACTTTTCGCCTGGAAGAAAATCTGTGATTGACAAATTTTTGATGGATGAAGCCCGCAAAGACGACGACATTGCTGATACGTTGTGGGGGTGTGTTCAACAGATACAGAACAACATCAGCACCAAAATCAATTAGAGCTATAGGGAGAACAAAACCGATGGTGTGGGTGCATCAAGTTCGTCTGCTAGACCTACATCGAGGAAGGCGGAAGAAGAACGTTAGGATATTTTAGTTTGTATATTTTCTAACCGTATCGTATTGTATGATTTATGTAATATTTTTAATATTAATGAAGTTTAACTTTTTTGTTAAAATATTTGAGAAAAAATTAACTAGGTCACCACTGTGGCAACTAGGTCGTCATCAGGTCGTCGGAGAGAGAAAACTGATGTGGCACAGGTGACCCAGGTCACCATTGTGCACAACCTTAAAGTGATATCAGTAACAATTAAAAGAATCTATTTAAAATATTCATTTCCCGAAACTTGGTAACATAACCAAATTTGTTCGCAAACACAATTACATAGATGCTAAAATTAACGAAATAGTCATATATGTCCATTGATTATTGATCTACTAAATACTTGTCCATAACTACACGCGACTTTTCCTATACGAAAAAAATTTGAAAAGTTAATCCATAATCCAATTGCTACTTGCATTAAAACACAAAAGACCTAAAAAAAAGGTAGAAAATAGTTCGTTACAACTGGCCATCAAACTTCCTATCCCTAGACGTGTTCCTTCCTTGACGCTGGTGGATACTTTTCACAAGCGTATTGAGATCAGCATCATCTTTTTATACACAAAAGAGTAATTAATGAAGATAATAAAAAAAATCACATAAAAATCACTCAAATGCTCAACACTAGTTATTAGCCACTAGCCACTTGTTAATCTGTTTTACAAGTCAAAAATTGTACTTAACGTCAAATACATACAAGTTGCAGTTAAAAAAGTCAACTAGATCTATCAAAGCTATGCAAAGATACAATAGTGGTCTATGATTCTCAACCATTAGATTGATACGTGCAAATTAATGAAAAAGATAATGACGTAAATAGCAATTGATTTTTGACAGTATTGATGATGAAAATAAGCCATGCCACTAGTAAATTATGTGATCAAGTAGGGCAAAATATTCAATAAGTTGTCGATGCAACTTACATTTTGCCAATTCTCTTTTAAATGTTGAATGAGAATTCATGTTCAGTGTATGCGCTGCATAGATCATCCGAGTACTAAAACTCAAAAGCATCGTTTTAACCATGTAGTTCAACTTTCTTCAAACTTTTCTTAACAGACAATAGATAACACCGATACCTTTATTTTAGATATCGACTAACTATCTCTCCATCTCACTGTTGTGGTTTAGAAACTATGTTTTGAATAGAATGGAAGTGGGAAATGGGTAGGATATTTTGTTGGAAAATTTAATGCACTTGTGGGATTAGTTCACACCTTGTAATGGGCTAGGAGGTACGGAGTGTACACTCATAAGGTCCCTGAACACCCTGACTCTGATAGTGGTTTGTATTGATAGTGCTCAGTTTCCACTGATAAGTAGTGTTTCCACTGAAGCAGTGTTTCCCCTGAAGCAGTGTTTCCACTGCTAGTGCTATAAAAGTACTGATGAAAGTACTGCTTGTAACGGGCTTTGACCTATTCAAGTGGCAGTTACAACTGCATAATGACCACGTTTAATTGGTAATGTAACCACTAACGGCTATAATGGGGATAATTATGAGGCTATTAATGGGCCGATTAATACTCATAATTCCATTTGACTAGCTAAGAGTAATCTCCTATAAATAGGAGATCTGATTACGCATGTGATGAGTGTCTAAATACTCATCATTTTTGTACAAAATAAACTGCAAAATCATCTGAAAACACTCAGAAACACATCAAAATGATCAAAATATCACAAATCAGTGTTTTATGTGTTTTAAATGCAAAAATATCAAAATCAGATGAAAATGTATCAAGTTTGCAAAATTGGCAGCTTTAGTCCCCCAAGTTTTAAAAGTTGTCAAATCTAGTCCCTGAAATTCAAAATGTGGAAATTTATCATTCAAGGTCCCTGAAGTATTCTAAGTTGTTTAAAATGATCCTTGAATGAATTTTTGGTCAATTGGCAAGAGAGGTCCTCAAACTTTGAAATTTTGCAAAATTAGTCCTTGGACTTTTAAAATGGATTTTATGCAAAAAGGGTTCTTGTTCTATCAAAAGTTGTCAAGTTTGGTCCTTGTGAGAGCATTGGAAAAATATTACAAGATCAGTCCTTGAAGTTTGGCAAATTTGCAAAATGGGTCCTTGTTGTTACTACTTATACCAAACGGATCCTTATTAATAAATCCAATCCAAACCCAAAACAACCCAGCTGGCCCAATACTTAACCCGGCCCTTTTGTTATTAAAACCCGGTCAACCCAAAGTCAAACCAGAGAAAAAACGCGCCCTTATACCAGGCACTGTAGCCCTTCTCTCACAAACACTGAAATTGCAAAAAAACCAGTCATGGTTTCCACTCCATTTTCAACCCCCCTCCATACCATGTCCCCTCCAACTCCTATACACTCCAAAACCTTTAATTACCTCAACCAAATTCATTAATTGATTAAACCTGCTATGAGAAATTTTTGGCGCCGCTGCCGGGGAGGCTTTAGCGTGTGTTTAGCCTTTTTCAGATCCACTCTTGCACATATCCCATCCTTTGTAAAAAGTTTTTTGTAAAGTTTTCAGAAAATCCAAAAAGTTCATTAACACTTTTCCTGAAGTGTTTTTAACACCAAAAATATTTTCCTTCTTTGTTTTTATATCATGTTTTTCAAAAATACCAAAAATATTCCTCTTTACCCTCTTACCCTTTTTGATTCTTTATTCCTTTACCCTCTATCCATTTGATTCTACCTTCTCCTATTCTCATGGAATCGTTTATTCCTTGTGTCGGTTGTGGTGAGCCTCTTTTTGGTTCACCCTGTCAGGGTGTAATGTGTACAGTGTGGTAATGATATTCAAAACGGAGTTGTTTGTTTTGTGGTTCGAGGAATTCATTTGATTATGATCCTAATCCGAACTCATTTAACGACTCCTCAAACTTTTCAAACTACCCACCACAGCCCGACTTTTCTAACTATCGTGGAATATTGTGGAGGTCCTCACCCGAGTTTTGAGTGTCAAACGGGGAACATGCTTGTCTATGAGCATAATCCTTGTAACAATTATGACTACTCTTATCATAACCAACCTCCACAGTATTCAAACGATTCAAACACAACCTCTGCAAATTCCTCAAGAACTTCTCCAAAATTGTCTCGATACACTCAAAGATTTAAAAGAATTGCTTAAAGAAGATTCTCGTCAGAAAACGTGATCAAGAACAAGCAGCTAGAGTAAGCTCCCAATATTGGAAACCTCTCGTGTACGATTATGACGACGACGACGATGATTTTGATGAGGAATCTACGACTCCGAGTGGCAATCCCACTCCCATTTCCGAGCCTTTCATTTCCGACTCTTCCCCTTCACTCACGCCGGTTGAGAGAAGTGAATCTCTTTTGGAAGAGGTCGATGATCCTATTTCTTTGAAATTTTTTGATCCCAAAGACTCTCTCATAATGGAGGATGATCATCTCAAAGACTATTTCGAAACGGAATCATCAAGTGTTGAGGATCTTGTCCCAATCCCAAGTGAGTCGAGGATATATCGATAGTGATTGGGATTTGCATGTTTGTGATTCTCTCGACATTTCTGAGGTTACTTCCGGGATTTTCTCAAATCCTCTTTTTGAATTTAATAATGACTATACTTTTTGCGAAGTAAATCCTCTCTTCGATGAAATGTCTGATTCGATACGAGACCATCACGGAAGTGGTGGAAATTGCTAGCTCTCAGAGCACACCACTTGTCCCACCTCTGTATTCTATCTTCTCTCCTCCATCATGTGATGATGATTTTATCCTCACTAATGAGATTCATGATCCAAAAATCATGAATTCCCATTCTGATAATGAGGAGTTAGTCATGATCATTATCATAATTCTCCTTCTTTTCTTCACCTACCCGGTGACTTCCTCTCTTCTTCACTCCTTCGGGAGTGAGGACACTATCTTTGACCCTGGCATTTTCATTTATCATTTGTGAGCCGGGTCTTTCTCTCTATATCTCATCGGTGTGGAACTTTCACGTGCTTCAAATGTTTATCCAAACATCTTGAATGAAAGTCCGATGGAGATTGTTCCTTCCACTTTGCTTCCCCATGAACCAATGAATGCGGGGATCGAGTCAAGCTAGTGACTCGGTAATCAAAAACATTAGCACGCACCATATGGGTTTTCACCCATATTTCTGTCTTCTTTCTCTGTTCTACCACCCTAGTGTGGGGGGGTTGCCCCACATGTTGTGTATATAAGTCTTCTCATAAAAAAAAAAAAAAAAAAAAAAAAAAAAAAAGCTTTCTAAATAATGGCCGTAGTATTTCCCTTTCACGTTCTTTGTTTCGGCATAACCGCCTACTTTGAATATTGAGGGCAATATTCATTTCTAAGTGTGGGGGGAATTCTCACGAATTTCATATATTATCCAATTCCCCGTTTTGGCCAAAATTTTTTGGAGTAAGTGTTTTACACTTTCTCATTTGGTTATCAACCGCCATGTCAGTAAGACAAAAGGATTGGCTAATCCAAGAGCAAACGGCTCTTGGTAAAGATATCTCAAATCCGTTTATATGGCTTGCAATTTGCCCAAAATTGTATGGTTCTCAACTCACCATGTCCTAAAAAGTGAAGAGTTGGCTAGCCCGCAAGGTTATGGCTTGTGGTAAAGGCAGTGGAAAATCCATAATTGGTAATCAGCTCACCAAAGATAATATTGATAATTTATCTAAGAGTTGGCTAGTCCAGAAGGATACGGCTTCTGGTAAAGACAAATCAAATCCGTTGAAAGCTGGTGGTTTGCTCAAAATCACATGGTTATCGGTGTACCATGGTTCTTACTTGAACTGAAACATTTGGCTACTCCATAAGTAATGGCTTTTGGTAAAGAGTTTTTAAAATCCATTAAAGCTTCAAATCATTGCTAGGGACTAGCAATATCTTAGTATGGGGGATTGATGAGTGTCTAAATACTCATCATTTTTGTACAAAATAAACTGCAAAATCATCTGAAAACACTCAGAAACACATCAAAATGATCAAAATATCACAAATCCGTGTTTTATGTGTTTTAAATGCAAAAATATCAAAATCAGATGAAAAATGTATCAAGTTTGCAAAATTGGCAGTTTTAGTCCCTCAAGTTTTAAAAGTTGTCAAATCTAGTCCTTGGAAATTCAAAAATGTGGAAATTTATCATTCAAGGTCCCTGAAGTATTCTAAGTTGTTTAAAATGATCCTTGAATGAATTTTTGGTCAATTGGCAAGAGAGGTCCTCAAACTTTGAAATTTTGCAAAATTAGTCCTTGGACTTTTAAAATGGAATTTAGGCAAAAAGGGTTCTTGTTCTATCAAAAGTTGTCAAGTTTGGTCCTTGTGAGAGCATTGGAAAAATATTACAAGATCAGTCCTTGAAGTTTGGCAAATTTGCAAAATGGGTCCTTGTTGTTACTACTTATACCAAACGGATCCTTATTAATAAATCCAATCCAAACCCAAAACAACCCAGCTGGCCCAATACTTAACCCGCCCCTTTTGTTATTAAAACCCGGTCAACCCAAAGTCAAACCAGAGAAAAAACGCGCCCTTATACCAGGCACTGTAGCCCTTCTCTCACAAACACTGAAATTGCAAAAAAACCAGTCATGGTTTCCACTCCATTTTCAACCCCCCTCCATACCATGTCCCCTCCAACTCCTATACACTCCAAAACCTTTAATTACCTCAACCAAATTCATTAATTGATTAAACCTGCTATGAGAAATATTTGGCGCCAAAAAGACACATGTATGGTTTTGATTAATTTGAGAGATCCAATGGCTAAATGTTGGTGGGATACATTCAGAGGTTATCAGAGATGCAAGAAAGTCTATAAAGGGAGAGAGATGCATTGGAGAAGAGATCTATCTAGTGTAATTTTTATTTTTCATGTCGTTTTAGTGTAATTTTCAATTTCAGTTTATGTTTTAAGTTTAAAACTTTGTATTTCAAGTTATTATGTTATAATAAAGCTTTTGTGAACCTTTAATTCAAGTGTCAAGTTAAATTTCAGTTTATGCAATTTCTCATATTTATGCAAAATTTCATGTTGTATCAAATGATGTTTTCAGTTGTTTGTATGGACTAGAATAGGTCACATAAGCTCCCATATAGCTTTTATAAGCTATTAGAAACAATAAAATTCAATTTAGCTTCAAAAGTTCAAAAATCTCAAAAATACCAATTAAATAGGTATAAAATCAAAAATCACTTTGAGAAGGTGTTCACAGCTGGAGCAAGGTGTATCTTGGATGGCCTTGGGTTAGTGAACCTGTGGGGGTTCTATAGGGAGAAGTCCTTGGTCTTTGATCTTGGTTTTCAGCTGAATCACAATTGTAAGCCTTTTTAAGTAATTTTGCATTTCAATTGTTTTGGTTAATTAGTTGTTGTGATTTCTTGCTCTTAGTATTCATTAGTCATAGTTAAGTGTGTTTAAGCCTTAAAAATAGTATCTTGTTCTTTTAAATTTGTAGTTTATAAAATTATCCTTTTGACAGTTAAAAGTGCATTTTGATCAAGTCTTAGTTTAATGGTGTTTTGATTGTTGATTTAGGCTTCATTAGTCATAATAATTGATATCACAAGGTCTGAAATTAAGCTCATGGTTTAAAATTGTGATTTGGTTTGAAAAACTTCATAACAGTTAGCCTAAAGGGGTGTTTGGTTTGTTGTGTTTAAAGGTAATCTAGTCATTGGTCTTGTTGGAACTCGTGATAACTTGGTTTAAACCATTCAATTCAGTCAAGAAAACAAGTACTTGTTCATCAAAAGTCAAAAATCCATTTGATCTTGGTTTTGTGCTGTTGAGATTTCATAAGCCATTATCATTGTTTTGTGTGCACAAGTTGTTTATTTTGCTCAAATCAATCTTAACATACCTTGTAACATTACATTCAATGCTTAGAATCAGATTAAAGTTCATATAAGTCAAACTTCTAGTTCAAGTTAAAAGTCAAAATTTTCAATGGGTCGTTTTTGAATAAACTTTGGAATTTCATTGTGTATTCAATATTAAGATTCAACTTATAAGCTCTGGAGGTATTGTAGTTTAGTTGCTAAAGAAAAATACAAAAATGTTAGTTCTTGGTTTTTCAGCTTTTTGAGTGCTTATTCAACTGCTTTTTGTGGGTACCTGTTTTGAAATCTGTCCTGTGCACAGAACTGGTCCAAATTGATAAGCTCATAGAGAGCTTATTAGTTGTCCAAATCTCTTGTTCTCTGGTTCTTTGGAAAGCCAGCCTGGTCCTCTTAGTGTATCAAGTCTTGTGTTTCACTTTTGAGCTTGTTAGCTAGGGCTGCTACTAGCTTGTATCTTGTCCCATTTCTGTTTCAAAGCCAAGTGCTTATTTGTTTGTTCATAGCTTTTTAGAGTGCTACTTGGTATCTTTTAGCTTCATTTCTGTTCCTATAGCTTGTTCACATCTACTTTGAGCTTTTGTTTCATCTGTCAAGCTTGTTTGAGCTTATTGCCTCCAAATAAGCTATTAAGGCCACTGTTGGATCATAAGCTCATCAAAACTGCTTATTTGTGAGTTGTAAATTTTTTGTCTTTATTAAAGTTTCATATAATCAGTAGTAAAGTAGTTTTCAAAAAGAAAATCCAGAAAAAGTCCAAATAAAAATCAGTGATAGTGTTTATTTAAGGTTTTCTAGCTTTTTGATTTTTCTTTTCAACTTTTTAATAAGCAAATCTTGTTTTTCTCTTTTTCTTAGGATTCTGTCATCATATAGGATTTTTAGAAAAAGTTTCAGATTTTTCTCTATCTTTTTAGTATTTATTATAATTTTAAATAGTTAAAAATAGTAATTAATTAGTAATAAATAATTAAAAAGCATAAAAAATATATTTTTAGTTTTAAAATTAGTTTTATAGTATTTTAGATTTTTCAGAATCATAAGTTTATTTTTCTAGCCTTATTTCCTATTTTCTTTTATTTTAGAGTATTTATTAAATAGTTAAAATAGTTTTTAATTAATAATAATTAATTAAATAGTGTTAAAAATAATTTTCTTTTTCTAATAATTTTCTTTTATTTTTAGGATTCCAAAAATGTTATTTTCATATTTTTAGGCCTTTTATTTCTTAGTTTTCACTTTTTATTTTTGTGCGTATACGTAGTTTTTAAACTTACGTTTACGTTTCTTTCTTCTGATTGTTGTGCTTTCCAAATCTGTACTCCATTCTATTCCAATCAATCAGTAGTGTTATAATTCTAATCAAAACCTTTACAGATCACTATCCCATAGTGATCATTCCATTATCTGAATCAGTTTACACACCATTGAGTCTCCGTGGGACTAAACGACCCGGGAATTCACTATATTCTCTGATCCTCATTGCATTTGTGTTTAAGCTGTTTTAAGTCTGTTTGACTTGACGGTTTTGCGCAGATCAGCATGAAACACACACAGAAAACGATTAACACTTATAAGCAAAAGGGTTATTGATTTGTGCCTAATTCAATAACATACATTTGGTCTTATCCCAAGTAGATATTCGTGTAACCCAGGCATTAGGGTTGAATAGTTTACTTTGGAAAGTGATCACACGATTCCAAGTGATATCTGGTAACCACCTAGTGGTATTTGTTTCTGCTGACTTAGTATTAGTTTCTGCTGACATTGATTATCTTACCCTGTTCTGGGAGTTACACACCAACATATTGGATATAGAGTGCTCTATCTATGTTCAACGTAGAACGCTATCTGATCAGCAAATAAACATTCAGTTACCAAAACTCTACAAAATAAAAAAATATATATGACATCACACCTATTCTTGCAGCAGTGTCATGACTCCTTAGCCACTGCAACAAACTTTTTATGCTGGACATTTAGAGTCTGATACATTGTGAGTTCACTCACTGGTGGGCAACCACTACTGAAAAACACTAAAAAACTAAGCAAAGACAATACATAAAACAAACTGAAACTAGTAACTTAATATTAGTAGACTATCATAATTAAAATTCATAAGAGTTATTTACCACAAGTAGTACAAATTATACACATCATAAATCAATGTTAAATCGGTGACTAGATCTTTTTTAGTGATCGGATAATCAGATATACTAACTAGCTAACTTAACTGCTTATATATCATCAATGTAAAGCCCTAGATTATCGAGAAAATGAATAAAAATTCAATTAATATCAAAATTGTCATAATATATACATTCAATCAAAGGGGGAATTGCATATATACCCACTAAAAACTAAAAAAATTGCATATTTCCTCATACTACAAGTTTTTAATGCATGATGTACAATGCAACTTAAGCATGTTTTGGGTATATATGCAAATATGCAAGTTTTAGTGGGTATATATGCAATTGTCCCATAATCAAAAACTACATCAGTATCAGGTTAAAATTTTACAAGAAAAGTTTTTGTCCTTCACGATTTCACTTATAATATCCATAATTTTCATCCTTGTTATGATGTAACCAAATACATATGATGGTTTTGGGGGATTTGAGAGAGTTTGGTGGTTGAGAGAGGTTATGAGTATGTGTGTGTTAACTGGAGAGTAAATGAGGGGGGATAAAAGACAAGGATGATGATAACGGGAGACGAATGAGAGGGTGAGTAAATGAGCGGTTCTTAAGAGAGAGAGGGATAAGATATGAGTGTTTGAGTGTGAGTGATAAATGAGATATGTGCCAGGCGTATAAAATGACTATTTTGCCTTTTTGTGTATCTATACTATATTATAATGCATGTTAATATAAATAAACCGTAAAAACGTTTATTAATATTTTACAATCTCTTTGTGTTTTGTTAATAAAAAATATAATGTTATCTTAAGTATAATTATAAGGATACATGTTATTTTTGTAAAGCATTTACATATAGCCATTTAAATACAAAAATGTAATAATTAAGCATTTGTTGTAATAGTTTATTAGGATGGGTAAAAACCATAACCCATAGACCATAACCCATGGATCATAACCCATACCCAAGTTGGGTAGATGCAATGTATACTTAGATACATTGAATCTAAAGAAAACCCATGGACCAACCCATAACCCATAACCAAAAAACCCATGGGCAAAGAGGAGCGTTCCACGGATCCCTAGGATTACACTAGACGGATCCCAAGTGGAAAGGATCCGTGGGATCCGGGGAACAGTGAAGATTTTTGCCTATAAATAGAGAGTCATTTCTTCATTCTAATTCACCCCTCTTCTTACTAAATCTCTCATACACTCTCATTCTCTTCTAACATATAGATCACTTGATCTAGAGAGTTGTTCTTCTTTCTTTCTATTTGTGATCCTTATATAGGTCCTTCTTTAAGGAGAGATCACGAGCATTCTACAAGTCATCCAAGCAAGGGGTCCTTGATTGATTTGTCACTCCGCAAGATTTCTGTAGCGAAGATCTTGTATTTGATATTTCACATACTTGTTGTGTAATAGTCGTGTTGGTTTGGTCCACCGTGCTACGGACTCGGTATTTAGGTTTGTACCGGAAAAAGTGTAAGCAACGTTGTGAAGGCTTCTCCGCCAAGTGAAGGAGTTTGTTGACATAGTGCTTGAACTCTCGAGTAGGTGAATCGGGGAGTGGAGTAGGGCAAGGAAGGTGTCCTTGTAGCCGAACCACTATACATCGGTTGTGTCTTTTCTTTCCCTTCGCTTTACTTTATTTACTTGCTTTATCATTAGATCTATACTTTCTCTACATCCATAAGATCTCACATATTAACGAATCTAAAAGTTTTTGAAACTAACGTAAAATCGGCAAAACTATTCAACCCCCCCTTCTAGTTTTCCACAATTGGCATCAAGAGCTAAGTTTATAAAAGTTTTAAAATAAAATTATATTTTAAAAACTTTTCGATCACTATGGGTTCTGAAAATTATAAGGAAGGGCAATCTATGCAACGACCACCACTACTTGAAACTAATGGTTTTATATATTGGAAAAATAGATTCGAAACATATGTGAAATCTAAAGATATTGATCTTTGGTACATTATTGTTGAAGGCGACTTTGAGGCTACCTCAAATGATGATAAATGAAATATAGTTAATATACCTCATGATAAATTAAGTGATGAATTGAAGAAAAAGCTTTCTAAAAATAGTGAAGCAAAAATGGTTTTATATAATGCTTTACCCAAAAAGGAATTTGAAAGAATTTCTATGCTTAAAACCTCTAAAGAAATTTGGAATTCTTTAGTTGTAACTCATCAAGGCAACCAACAAGTTAAAAATAATAAAATTGATTTATTTGTTCAACAATATGAACAATTTTCAATATCGAATGAGGAAACTATAGATCATTCATTTGCTAACTTTAATACTATTATTACATCTTTACAAGCACTTGGTGAATCTTTTTCTAGCTGTAACCATGTTAGGAGATATCTAAGAGCACTTCCATCGAAGTGGAGATCCAAGGTGACGGCGATCGAAGAGTCAAAAGATTTGACAATCCTTACTCTCGACGAACTCATACGCAACCTAAAAGTCTACGAGCTTGTCCTCGCTAAAGACTCCGAAGCCTCAAAGGTGAAAGAGAAACACAAATCTCTTGTCCTTAAAGCCAAAAAGGCTTCAAGCGATGAAGAGAACTCCTCTTCAAGTAGTGACGACGAGGAGTACGCCATGGCGGTAAGGGACTTTAAAAAGTTCTTTAGAAGAAAGGGAGGATACGTCAAAAAACCGTATGACGATAAGAAAGGCTTTCGAAAAAGCAAAGAGGACGAGAAGCCAAAGAATGATCGTACTTGCTTTAAATGTGGGGACCCAAACCACTTTATTAGTAAGTGTCCCAAACGGGATGATCAAAAGGCGTTCGTGAGCGGCACGTGGGGAATGAGCGACGAGGAGGACGAAGAAATTTGTCTCATGGCAAATGACGAGGTATGTCACGAATACTATAGTAGCTCATCACTTGATGACGACTCATTGCATAATGAATATGATAAACTATGCAATATTAGCTTAAAACTAGTTAACAAAAACAAGCTTTTAAAGAGTCAAAACTAACGTTTAGACAAAGAAGTCATAGAACTAAAAGCAAAACTAAAACGTTTGGAAAAGGGTAAAATAGCAAGTGGTGAATGTGAACTTTGCGTTCAACTTCAAACACTAGTTGATCATCTAGATTCTAAAATTGCTAGAATGAGTACTAACACTTTAGATACGATACTAGATGGTGTTAAAACCGGCAACAACCAAAAAGGTTTAGGTGTTCAACAACTTGATCCATCAACTAGTGAAAATAAAGAAACAAAATTTGTTAAGGCACTAGAAAAACCAGCCACTGTTGTGGCAGATCCCACGGATCCCTTGATAAGGGAACCGGCTAGTGTACAGCCAGGGATCCGTGGATCTGCTGTAGCAAATAGTGGTAATAACGTAGCTTCTTCATCTAGAACTGAATTTGTTATCGTTAATAGGAAGAAACCAACTCATGTCACCTCTAGACAACCACCTCCAAAATATAATCCTACTTTTGCAAGAAACAAAGCTCCATCCTTTTCAAAACCTAATTCATTTAGGAGACCTAATAACGTTTACCCGAAAAGTAACCATCAAAACTTTGCTCCATGGAATGCATACTCATCTTATCCTTTTCAAAACCTAATCCAAATATGCAAAATGGTTTTCCTTTTCAAAACTTTGCTCCATGGAATGCATACTCATCTTATCCATACATGTCTAACATTGTCACACCCCCAAATTACCTTTTTGCAGCGGAATGGAATTCCTGGGGATTGACTGTCATAGCATCACAGTTACAGATATATTGAACGACCTAATGTGTCGTTTGGAAAATACATCGTTTGATTTAATAAAATAATCAGAGTTCACAAAGTATAGGTCCCAAATGAAAATCAACTTGTGCGGAAATAAGTTTGTTACAATCCAAACGATGTTTTAAAATCCATAAATCCCATGTGTGACGCGTCGTCACCACGACCCTATGATACGTCCACATGCATGCCATGAAGTGAATGCCTTAGATACCTGAGATAAAACATGGTAAAAGTGTCAACACAAAGTTTTAGTGAGTTCATAGAGTTTGTGTTGAAATGTAAAGCCTTTCAAAATCGTTTATGCAGCAAAGGCATTGCAAATCCACTCAGTTCCAAGTTCCGCCCATACAAAACTTGCAACCTGTGTGTTTACAACCCATTGCCAAAATATGTATAGTATATGTTCAAATGCATGATGTCAAATGAATTCACATAACAGTACATTACTTAATGTATCAATATTCAATTGATATAACATATATGAGTGTTGTTTCAAATAATTCCAAGACCATTAATTCATGATTATACCAAGACATTTAGTTCAATGATTATACCAAGACCTTTAGCTCAATGATTATACCAAGACCTTTAGCTCAATGATAATCCCAAGACATTTAGCTCAATGATAATCCCAAGACATTTAGCTCAATGATAATCCAAAGACATTTAGCTCAATGATTTATGATATAGAATATGACTAAACATTCAGTTCAGATAAACATATAGTTGCAAATAATCATGAATGTCATAAAAGTTGATGAGCATGTATCTCCCCCAAAGAGTTTAATAAAAGCATTAAAACAATTGAAAATGGGGCTATGGAACTCACCTGTTGCAATGATTATGATGACAAAAGTGAATACACCGAAATGTAGCGTGAATCTCTAAACTTGACCTATTATGAATGATATGATACATAATAAGTTATGATGTAATGTTATGCATGCAATTCGGATGATATCTATACCACTTATGAATTTTTGAAAATAACACTTATCGTCGAAAAATAATCTCGTAACGTCTTGACCATTTTTAAATTACTTTACATGTATTTACGTTGAAATGATATCCTACGATAATCATTTAATGATTTATTATGAAATTATAACTTTTCGTCGTAAAATAATGTCGTCGAAAATTTTCATGAAAGTGACTAAACGGCCTCGAAAAGCTAGTCGTAAAATGGTGTACGTCGAGTGTTAAGAAACGAACTCAACGGTTTTGGGAAGCTTGTATCATTATCTCAAAGTTTTAGTGTTTAAGTTTTCATCCTAGAGGTCTCGATCATGGAGAAAAATATAGGTAAAGTATGGTACTTGTGTACAAAATATTGTTTAAGGATGGTTTTCGGCAAAATTTAAGTGACCGTATCTTATTCGTTACAACTCCGCTTGACGAACGGTTGGACATTTTGGAAAATAGGCTATGCGAACTTACTTTTACTAGAAGACATCATGTTATAAAAAGTATTACATCCGTGTTAAAAACGACCCTCAACCTGGTCCTTTGTTGACGTAAAGTTTGTCTAATAGAAATATACTAATTTTTCTTATATAATAAAGTTACGGCAACTTGTTTAAAATGTGAATAACTTAGTCGTTATAAGTCCGTTTTCTACATTCTTTATATCCACGGAATCGTGATAACATATACTAATATATTTTTGATAAGTCGACACATTTAACAACGCTTAAGACTCATTTTTGACTCGTAAAAAGTCGAGACAGCATGCTGAATTTTCTGAAACATATAGTTTTCGTCGTCAAACTTCAAAAATTCATAACTTCTTCGTTATAACTCCGTTTTAACCCGTTCAAGCGGCCACGTTTTCGTTTTAAAGTATATTTTCCAAATATCTAGCCCAAAATATTTTGCTTACTGTCGAAAATTCCAGATTTCACAGAAAAGGTCAGACCCTTTAGAAAACTTGTCGAAATGAGTTTTTCTTGCGCCAAACCTATTCCAATCAATTCAAAACAACTCCGAAGCTATTCTAATCCTACCATACACCTTCTTAGGGTGTCATGGGTTCCTAGACATCACCAAGAGTGATATATTACAAGGAGTAATTATAGGATGACATAAATATATATATAACTCTTAAAAACATGTAAAAGTGGTATAAACATCAATGAGACTTGCATGTTTTCTCAAGTTAAATGAAATGAACATAACAATGAATATGAAATATGATCATGAATATGAAATGCTTACTAGTTACTTGATGAAGTTTATGAACAAATGATTTTTCCTAATCACCCAAGGTTTTTATTGCAAAACCTTAATCAAGAGTGATACTAGAGTGTTAAAAACTTGTCTAGAAAATTTTTGGATGATCTTCTCCTATGTCCTTGTGGTTGCCGGTTCTAGAGAGAAGAGAGGAAGGAAAATGATCTTTTGCCTTGTGAAAATAATGAAGTGAATGTTTTAAGTATAATATGATATACATGAGTAGAGATATTTTGCATCTAAATGACTCACCCCTTGTGGTGGTCGACATGTATGAAAGAAAAAAAATAATGAATCACTTACTTGTATAATATGATGTATAAGTATAATTAAATGTAAGTTACTTGAAGACATGTGGTAAATTGTATACACATTTGAATATTTAGGGTAGTGTTAGATAAAAATAAATTTTAACGGGTCAAGATAAAATATATTGAGGTCATAAAAATTATAAAAATACATTTCTTGTAAAAGTTGAGTGAAATAATAATTATCGTGTAGTATTTAAGAAAACCGTCGCAATTATATAAATATAACAATTTATATACGAAATAAATTGACAACATCGGGTAAATTAATAATATAATTTTTATAGTCTTAAAATGAGTATAAAAATATATTAGGAATATTTTTGGAAGTGTCGGATCAAATGTTCAAAATAATGTTTACGCGATAGCGTTTATTTAATAGGAAAATAAACGTTGAATGAAAAATGCAAAACCATGCATGAACTAATATGATGACGATGATGCTAATGATATTTAGACTAAACCTAGTCTATATGAAATGTCCTTGATGATATGTTCATGAATTTGCAGCTAAACCATTAAGGTTATGCGAATTTGATACTCGTAAACATAGTTTACGATAAATGATGAAATAGTGAAACTTTTAAAGTTTGTAAAATGACCTGAAATTACGAGTTGTCACATTCGCCCAACCAAAAAGGAATTCAGTCCCTGAATTCAGTTCGTGTTAGTCTATCGAATTTTTGAGTTTGTGATGAATATCGAGGAAAGAAGACATGAAGAGATGTCGTTATGGTTATCGATGATTGAGAGCGTACAAAACATCATAGTAAAGAAAATATTGGATGAATCTCCCATGAATAACACTTTGACTTTTATGAATATGTAAAAACACTGCTTGCACTAAGACTTATAAATAACTGCTCCCAACATAACATGATCCCTCCAGAATTAGACATAGTTAGCTAGGCTATGTATAATTAAGGAACGATATCCCTCCAGAACTAGACATAGTTAGCTAGGCTATGTATAATTAAGGAACGATAATGTGACGTTCGGTTTAGTTGTTATAACTCTCGATGTTTACAGAGATCTAAACCTTGTAAGTGATAACGAATCAGAAGGAAAAGGAAGTACGCTTAATGAGAATAGTTTACAACGAGTGGTTTATCAAAAGTAGTACATCTTAAGTCATAAGATCCGAATACGATGGAAGACATAAACTTAGTACGACATAGTACATAAGGAAAATTAAGACTGTTAGTTTCCGAACTTCTTCAGTCTTCCGCATTGTTGAGACCATGCCGAGCTTCTCCTCCTTCTAATATGTATGCATTCCCATGAGCACCTTCAACTTGTTGACCTTGGTTTTGAGGACATTGATTCCGATAGTGTCCTTGCTCCCCGCATTCGTAACATGTAACTATGGTCTTGCCTCTACAATTCCTAGCATGGTGTCCTAGTTTTTGACACTTGTAGCACTTAACAGGGCAAAGACCCGAGTGATGATACTTACATCGATTACATAGTGGGTAGGTTCTAGCATAACCTCTGCCTTCTATTGATGCAGCAACATAAACCATTGCGGTTTCTTGCCCTCTATTCTGTTGTTGATGATGATTAGTGTTACAGTTTTGGTTGTCGTTATCATAACCTCCCTGGTCATTTTCCCATTTCCTTTTGTTGTTGCTAGTTTGGTTGTTGTTGTTGTTGCGGTTATTGTTGATAATGTTTTCCCCTTTCACGACTTGAGCCATGAGTTTTTGAGTTATCCTGATAGTTTCTTCAATTGTTTGTGGATCGGAAGAAGTTACATCTCCTTGAATACATTGTGGAAGTCCTCCAATGAAGTTTTCCAGTAGTTTCTCATTGTCCGAAACCATTGATGGACATAGTGCAGCCAATTCTTGAAACCTCCTAATGTAGGTCTCGATGTCATAACCAACAGTTACTAACTCATAAAATTCCGTTTCTAATTTCTTCACCTCCGTGCGTGGACAATACTTCTTTGTCAACAACCTCTTGAATTGATCCCACATGATCTTGTAAGCATTTTCGATACCAATAGGCTGCGCATACGAATTCCACCATGACATTGCGCCATCTAAGAGTGTACCAGTGGCAAACTTCACCTTGTAGTCATCTGGGCAATTGCATAGAAGAAACACAGACTCCATCTTCTCAAACCATCGAACCATAGCAGTGGCTCCTTCTGTGCCTTTAAACTTTGTAGGATCACAGTTCTTAAAGTCCTTGTATGTACAATTTCGAACTCCAGACCCTCCTGCAGCTCCTGTAGCAGTAGCAAGTCTAGCAGCTTCAGCAGCAGCCGTGGCCTCAGCAGCAGCAGCTACCGTTGCTCGTTCTTTCCTTAGTGCCTCGGCTATACTATCCTCTATATACCTTTGGATAGCAGCTGGTGTCATTTCTGGTGCAATTTTCTTCGGTGCCATAACTCTTCAAAATGAGAGGAAAGGTGAGACGTAGCAAAGTCCTATGTTAAGAATGAGCGCTCTAAAGAGATGTGATGTGAAGTGATAAGTTTGAGGTTACTTTTCAAAATAATCGACGGGTTCCCAAAAGATGGGTTATGAGGTGTCGTAAGTGCTTCAAATGTATGATGGTCTAGTGACTTAATGTGTGAATAAAGTGTAACTCGACATGTTAGTGGTGAAACAAGGGAGTGAGAGTGGCTTCGCCCTACTTAAAGGTTTTGTCTCAGCATTCGACGTTATCGGTGATGAATCAGCTGATATTAAAATTGTGATAAGGAATGACAAAGCATTCTCCACATTGGAGTAGGAGGAAATGATAATGGGATGGGTATTTAAAGGCATCTATGTGACAATCGATTTGAAATGAAAGTAAATAACTCGAAAAAATGTACATATAAACCGCATGTAAAGTGAACATGCACTTATGATGAAATGATAAGATGCTATAATGATGTAGTTATAGTCTAGGGTCAATGATGCAACCTAGTTCTCTATAACTGAAGCTCTGATGCCAGTCTGTCACACCCCCAAATTACCTGTTTTGCAGCGGAATGGAATTCCTGGGGATTGACTGTCATAGCATCACAGTTACAGATATATTGAACGACCTAAAGTGTCGTTTGGAAAATACATCATTTGATTTAATAAAATAATCAGAGTTTACAAAGTATAGGTCCCAAATGAAAATCAACTTGTGCGGAAATAAGTTTGTTACAATCCAAACGATGTTTTAAAATGCATAAATCTCATGTGTGACGCGTCGTCACCACGACCCTATGATAGGTCCACATGCATGCCATGAAGTGAATGCCTTAGATACCTGAGATAAAACATGCTAAAAGTGTCAACACAAAGGTTGAGTGAGTTCATAGAGTTTGTGTTGAAATGTAAAGCCTTTCAAAATCGTTTATGCAGCAAAGGCATTGCAAATCCACTCAGTTCCAAGTTCCGCCCATACAAAACTTGCAACCTGTGTGTTTACAACCCATTGCCAAAATATTTATAGCTTATGTTCAAATGCATGATGTCAAATGAATTCACATAACAGTACATTACTTAATGTATCAATATTCAATTGATATAACATATATGAGTGTTGTTTCAAATAATTCCAAGACCATTAGTTCATGATTATACCAAGACATTTAGTTCAATGATTATACCAAGACCTTTAGCTCAATGATTATACCAAGACCTTTAGCTCAATGATAATCCCAAGACATTTAACTCAATGATAATCCCAAGACATTTAGCTCAATGATAATCCCAAGACATTTAGCTCAATGATTTATGATATAGAATATGACTAAACATTCAGTTCAGATAAACATATAGTTGCAAATAATCATGAATATCATAAAAGTTGATGAGCATGTATCTCCCCCAAAGAGTTTAATAAAAGAATTAAAACAATTGAAAATGGGGCTATGGAACTCACCTGTTGCAATGATTATGATGACAAAAGTGAATACACCGAAATGTAGCGTGAATCTCTAAACTTGACCTATTATGAATGATATGATACATAATAAGTTATGATGTAATGTTATGCATGCAATTCGGATGATATCTATACCACTTATGAATTTTTGAAAGTAACACTTATCGTCGAAAAATAATCTCGTAACGTCTTGACCATTTTTAAATTACTTTACATGTATTTACGTTGAAATGATATCCTACGATAATCATTTAATGATTTATTATGAAATTATAACTTTTCGTCGTAAAATAATGTCGTTTAAAATTTTCATGAAAGTGACTAAACGGCCTCGAAAATCTAGTCGTAAAATGGTGTACGTCAAGTGTTAAGAAACGAACTCAACGGTTTTGGGAAGCTTGTATCATTATCTCAAAGTTTTAGTGTTTAAGTTTTCATCCTAGAGGTCTCGATCATGGAGAAAAGTATAGGTAAAGTATGGTACTTGTGTACAAAATATTGTTTAAGGATGGTTTTCGGCAAAATTTAAGTGACCGTATCTTATTCGTTACAACTTCGCTAGACGAACGGTTGGACATTTTGGAAAATAGGCTATGCGAACTTACTTTTACTAGAAGACATCATGTTATAAAAAGTACTACATCCGTGTTAAAAACGACCCTCAACATGGTCCTTTGTTGACGTAAAGTTTGTCTAATAGAAATATACTAATTTTTCTTATATAATAAAGTTACGGCAACTTGTTTAAAATGTGAATAACTTAGTCGTTATAAGTCCGTTTTCTACATTCTTTGTTAGCCTTAGTAGTTTTATTAGAAGTGATGGTCATTCACGTTTAGGAACTTTGTAACGTGTGTTAGATATCGTGATAGAATAGTCAACGGGCTCGTGGATTGGGCTAAGCTAATTGGTTAATATTTAGGGTATGTTAGCCGTTTATAAGCTTAAGTATCCCAAGCCCAGTCCAAGTCCAACGAAGCCCATAGGAAAGCCTTTTAGGTTTTCATGTATTCCACCTATAAATACCCCTCAAATGGTCATTTGAGGGGTGTGCTTGAAAGTGTGTGTGTGTGTGTATTTTCTCTCTCAAGGAATATACAACTTATTGTGTTTATCTTTATCCTCTACACATACACGATTTTAGATCATTCAAGTCACCATCTTTCTCATCTTATTTCTAAGCTTTGTTTGTGTTTGTGTTTCACGTTTTATACGCGTAACTTGGGTTACGTGTGTTGGGTTAGCTTGGTAAAGTGATAAGGTTGATATATCTTAGGTCCTAACAATTGGTATCAATCGCCTAACAATGGTTTAGGAGTGTTTGTGTTTGTTTTGAAGTTTTGGTAAGATACGCGTTAAGCTCACGTTTTACATCTTTGATACGCATAAAGCTTTAATTTTTGCATTTAAAAATTCAAGATTCTTGTGGTTTAAGGTTTATTTGGTGCTAAAGTTTCAGTTTTTTTCAAAAAGTTCGAAGCTTTACGTGTTTTTCTTCATTTTTAAGCTCGTTTTTGGTTCATTGGTCATTTCTACTCGTAACTATTCTAAGCACTTTGGGTGAAAAAGGTCAACATTTTTGGGTTATTCGAGTGTTTTTAAGGATATCTGTGCAAGAGACATCGTTTGAATCATTGGAAATTTCTTACGCGTAGAAGTCAAAAAGTCAAAACCCTAGTTTTCTACTCATAACTTTTTGGTGAAGAATCTTCGAGCTATAACGGTTACTCAGTGCTTCCCTCACTTGGATAAGTGTGTGGAACACTTCGACTTGTGGATATACCTTACGCTGTGACAGTGTAAAGGATTTTTGGTTCCTAACCATAGTTTACGCATAAGCTAAAAGCTTACGAGTAACTCTACGCATAACTTCAAAATTACGCGTAAGGTTTACGAGTAACTTTTTGTCTACTCATAAGCTTAAGGTTACGCGTAAGATACTGGTCTACGCCTAAGGAATCCTACGCCTAAGATCCTACGCATAAGATCCTACGCCTAAGGAATCCTACGCCTAAGCTTCCTACGCATAAGATCCTACGCCTAAGCATCGTCTACTCGTAACTTCGTGTTTCTACGCCTAAGCTCTTTCTACGCATAAAGTTAAAAAAAAAAAAAAAAATTGGTTTAACTGTGAAATTTAAATTTTTGAGGAGACTAAACGTTCAATTTTTGAGGAGACTAAACGTTCAATTTTTGAGGAGACTAAACGTTCAATTTTTGAGGAAAACTTGAGTAAAATTTAAATTTTTGAGGAGACTAAACGTTCAATTTTTACGCGAGATTCAAATTTTGGTTTAACTGTGAAAATTTTGGTCAAAAATTCAAATTTTTGGGCCTAAATTCAATTTTTTCGGGTCAAATTTGGCGTCAAAATTGTCATAACTCAAATTTTTCATACGTCCTTAGAATTGATTTTTATAGTGAATTTCAAATTTTGGGCGAAATGTTTTTAAGAACCAAGGTTACGAGTATGAATTTCAGAAAACCTCAAACGGCAATATCTTCTACAACACAACTCCTTTATCGTTGAATCGATCCTACATCAACTTTATCAGATCATACCTTCATCAATGGCAACTCAACAAGACATTCATGCAGCCGGTGCCGAAAACCGTCCTCCTATGTTGGCAAAAGGTGGTTATCTTCAATGGACAAGTCGTATGCTTCGTTACATAAAGACCAAACCTAATGGGAAACTGATGATTCAATCCATTCAGAATGGACCCTTCAAGCCTCGACAAGTCCATGTCCCTGGAAATGCTGATGCAACACCTCCCATCCCACCATCCTCTCATCTTCAAAATGAATCAGAATACACTGAAGCGGATCAGAAGCAAGTCGATGCAGATGACATGGCAATTCATATTGTCCAACTGGGTTTACCAATAGACATTTTTGCTGCTGTAGACAGTTGTGAAACTGCTTTCGATATGTGGGAACGTGTTAGACGGCTATGTTATGGAACAAAAATTGGTAAACAAGACATGGAGAACAAGCTGCTAACTGAATGGGAGAAGTTTACATCTACACCTGGAGAATCCATTGAATCCTACTATGGAAGGTTTTGCACTTTGATGAATGAGCTTATCAGAAACAAGTTGGCACCCAGAACAATCGTTCAAAACATCAAGTTCCTGAATAATCTTCCAGAAGAATGGGGACGATATGTCACTATTGTCAACCAAACAAAAGACTTACATCAGGTGAACTTTGATCAACTCAACGATTTTCTGAAACAAAACCAAGCTGAAGTGAATGAAGTCAGGAAAGAAAGATTGGCAAAGAATCATGATCCATTGGCACTTATTGCAAACACTCAACCTTCAGTGAATACACAACAACAAGCTTCATCATCTTCCAATAACAACAACTTGCAGCAATACATTCCACAACCACAAGCTGTTATCCCTCAACAACAATTATATCCACCAGAACAACAAGTCATTCAACAACAACAGTATCCACAATACCAAGAACAAGGAATCACGGATCCTGAAACTGTACAAGAAACTGCTTTGCTACAGGTATTCTCTTTATTGGATAAAGCATTTAGCAGTCGCATGGGTAATCAGGCGGTTCCGTATCAGGGTAATCAGTTGGGTCAGAATGTTGAAATCAGATTGGACAGAATGTTGGGAATAGAGCGGCTAATCGAATGGGAATGTTGCGCTCCAGTTTTGGGAATTATGGAAATGTGAATCAAGGTAATCAGGTTAAGTGTTATAACTGTCAAGGAATGGGTCACATGGCACGAAACTGTCCCTCTAAGCCGCACAAGAAGAATGCTGAGTTTCTTCGGAAAGCTATGCTGTTATCACAGAAGCAAGAAGAGGGATACTGTTGAGTGCTGAGAAAATGATTTTTTCGCTATTGTGGATGATTTGGAAGACCTCGAGGAACTCAATGTGAACTGCATCTTCATGGCTACTCTTCAGGAGACTAAGTACGACACTGACTCTGACGCACCTCCTGTCTATGACGCCAACGCAGTATCTGAGGTACCAATCATTGATCCATGCTATAACAATGTCATATGTGATGTGTTTACTCATGACGAACATCATTCTGTGACGCCAGCACCTACTTATGATACATGCCTGGACAATCCGAGTTGTAGCAATACTAACTTTGAAACTCCAGATGTGGATCCTAGTGGCGGCTGTGTGGAACAAAATACTGAGACTGATGAGGAAACACGTGCTTATTTTGAATCATTAATCAATAACTGTGGCATTGAAATTGAGAAAGTTAGTAAGGTCAATCGCGAGGTTAAGGCCGCGAATAAGAAATTGACCGCTGAGCTTGAGAGTTACAAGGAGCACGCCAAAGCCTATGAATTTCATACAAACAAAGTTTCAGAATTAGAAATTGGTTATCGAGATTCTGTTTTAAGAGAAAAACAATTGCAACTCAAGTATGACACACTTGATGTGAATTTGAACTTGAAAATAAAATCTTTAAACAAGGAAATTTCTGAACTAAATGACCAACTTTCTAAACAAAAAGCACTGTTTTCTGATCTTGAAAAAGAGAAGAAACAATTGATTGCTGATTTTTCAAAACGAGAAGATTCTCTTCTAGATGAAATTCTGGACAAAAATGAAACAATAAAGAAATTGGATAATTTGCTTCTTACAACGGGTCATTCCGCTAAAACAAACAAGATGCTTTCTAATCAAGCAAATCCGATTTTTCATACTTCTCATAAAATGGCTCTTGGTAACAACCCTTCTTCGTTCCTCAAGAAAGCTCAGAAATCTCAGAATGTGTTGAACAATGGAAAACCTTTGCATGAACCCATAATTGTTCGTGATTCTCTTGAAACGTTGGAACTATCTGAGGAGAGTAGATCAAAAATGAAACAAAAGAATCCAGATCTTAAACCGATTGATTATAACAAATGGAACAAAATTAATGGAATTACTTTTGTTAATCAAAAAGAACAATCAACGTTTTCCACCACACCAAGTGTTTCAAACAAAGTGTCAACACCTGTTTCAAAATCCGTTTCAAAACCAGTTGTAGTTTCCAAATCTCTTTCGAAAATCGAACAAATGTCTTCAAACAATCCTTTTAACACAAGTGATGCCAGAAGCATTTTAGATGACGTTAAAATTAGAATTGGGTATCTTCAAAGAAGACTAATCAAATCTAAAACCAATATTACTACTAACATCACGGTTTACTCGTCATGATGACGAAACGAAAAAGTTTTTTGAAACTCAAATTGAACCTCCGTTAACTGGCATCAGTGCGAGGGTAATTCATTTCGAACAAGCGTTTTTGAAAGAAACAACTGACTTTGTCAAGGACCACAAATCCCTGGTAAAGCAAGCTAATGAAAGTGTTGAACACATCAAAGTTTTGGAAATTTTAAATGCTTCTCTCTTCGAAGATGTGATGACTACTGATATCATGTCCATTATTTTACAAACATATTCTGTTGAAGATCATGAAAGACTCCAGTCTGAGACCTCCGCAATCGTTTCAAAGTATGAAAAAGCTCTTGAAAAACTTGAAAAAGAAAACGTGTCCTATTTTAAACAGCTTGATCGAAAAACCGAGGAATGCCAGTATGACAAACTGTCGTATGAGCGTGCCTACAAGGACATGCAAAAGCAAAATGATCTTTTGAGAGTTCAGCTGGAAAGTCTAAAAGGAAAGGCTGTGGATACTAAGTTTGCAAAACCATTGACTAAGGAGAAAACAAATGTTCCCAAACCGGTTTTCAAACCAAAAATGTCTATTTCTTAGTTTCCTCCAAAAGTCAATAAGAAAAATGATTTGTCAAAAACAGTCACTCCACAGACTTTGCCTATTAAAAAGAGAATTATCCATGGTTTTGAGAAAGAAAAAGCAGTTGCTGATACACCAAAAGTTATTTCACCTGGCATTTCTAGGAATAGCACACGGAATGTGACCAAAAATCTAGTTAAAGAATCTGTTGGTTCTAACAACATGGTCAACAATCACTATCTAGAAGAAGCTAGGAAAAAGGCACAGACTCAAAAAGACGGAATTCTAGGTACAACATCTAGGGTGATGAATTCTACAAGATTTCAAGGCACTGCTAGTAGTAGTAAACCATTACCTAGGAACACTCTACAAAAGACTAGGGATTGGCTTGCATCTAAGAGTAGTTGCGCAAAAGAAAATGCTATGCCCTTAGATAACAACACTAGGAATTCTAAGTCTTTTTCGAACCAGAATCAATTTCCAAAAGACTGTAGTGACAAAGTTAAAGCTGCTGTTTTAAACAAGAATATTGAATTTGTCTGTACTACATGTAAAAAATGTATCTTTTCAACTAATCATGATGCATGTGCCTTACAATATCTCAAGAAAGATAATTCTCGTGCCAAGGCACAATCCACTAAGACACCAAATAGAAACAAACCCGTTGACATGATGAACAAGAAACCTAATAGGTGGATCTCTTTAGGACGTAGTTTTTCCAAAATGAGTCTTCCGCTGCATCTGATAAGAAAACAACTCCTAGATCTTACCTTAGGTGGATACCCACGGGACAAGTTTTCAACCAAATTGGTCTTAGATGGATTCCAACAGGAAAGATTTTTGATACTTGCTCCAACACAGATAATAGTGAAACTCATCATGTTAAGGAAGTCGAATCCACTACAACCGTTGATAGTGATCACCCTCGCCATGAGGAAACATGTACTTCTAACACTGTTACTTGTGAAAACATCATAGATATGCTATTTTTGAAGGGGAGAAACGTGATTAAAATGTGATCAAAAAAGTTTAATGATCGGTGTTTGAATCTCAAATGAGCTCGACTCAGGTGTAACCAATGAATTGACGATAATATAAAGTCAGTACTCGAAAAGACTTGTTCCTGGACGGGTAATAATTTCAAGCTGGTCTAACCAGTGATGTAAGCGTGTCTCGAATAGGACTTGTCTAAGTAGAATGTACCATTTCGAGAAACTTTCTTTGGAATTGACCAGGCCGGGTAATAATTTCAAGCTAGTTCACTAGTGATGTAAACGTGTCTCGAATCGGTCTTGTCTATTGAAAGTTGATCAATTCAAAAGTGCGAACTCTACCCTCTCTGTGCAGATTTCAGTTAAAACAATATAAGCATATGTGAAGGGGGAGTGTTTATGATAATATAAAACTCTCGGAGTGTTTCAAACATGTTTTCAATCATAAACACTTTGAGAGATTTTCAAAGAAAATGGTTTTATGGCAACAATAGGACAGTCACGGAGTTATAAGGTGACTAAGGATAGGAAATTCGTCCTATGATCCGCCAGAGCCGGAGGGATCTACCCAAGGACATTTCAAATCGTTAGTATTAGAAGTCCTTAGGAATGATTGAAAAAAGGAGTAATGTGAGAAAGGAGAAAGAAGGGGTTGAAGAATTAAAAAGAAAAGTAAAAGAAAGGGTGAAAAGAAATAGCCCTCCATATTCAACCTTAGGGCAGAAACCGGGTTCAATACATATGCTACTGGTTGTCACTAGATGACACTGGTATTGAAGACAAAGACGTCATGGACCCAGTGACGCACTGCACTAAACCTTCTAGCCACTCATTTCCTCTTAAAAGGATTTGTTTCATTCTCACTGGGAACCCTACATAATCTATTGACCTTCTCTTAGAGATCGTTGATATTGAAGAAGGAGACCCTCTCCCTAGTCTCCGCTTAGGAAAACCATAATGCACTTATTGAGTCTAGAGCCACGAGATTCATCAAAATATCTCATAGGAACACATGACATGACATCGCCTGTTGTTCATCTATAAGGACACAAGTGATATATTCTAGAGTCCTACGCAGATCTTAGCAATCTGCCAGAACATTTATGAGAAGGTTCACTTCTGTGATCTTCATTGATTGAATGGAAACTCCTGCCAGGGTCAACATCAAGCAGCCCTGACAGCTGGTCACTTCGGTAACTCCCCGTGGATTACGCTTAGTGTGTCTCAAACGGTCTACAGTCGTGAGGTGATGCTTAGGTGTACCTCAGCGACTCATCTGAACTGTAGATGTACTTCGGTATATTGCGTTATCTCACTTGTGGGACTCCAGTTCAGGAACGGCCCTTGTGAGAATTAGAGACGTGTTTTCACACTATGCTGTTAACACCCTCGAAATTCAAACTTGTAAGTGCCGGAATCTGCTTATTACTAACCTGTTTTATGTTTTCTTCTTACGGAAGCTCTGGAGCGGATGGATCGTGCAGACTCGCCACATGCTCATACCAAAAACACATGAAAGTTCTCATCATAATCAAAGGCTACACAAAGTTAAAGATGATTCTTCGTCAATGAATCTAAAGACTCGAGAACTACATCATTGGTAACCAAAAGAAAAATAGAAGTGTGAGCATGGTGGAGAAAGATGTGGAGACACCTATCCAACGAAGTTGACAACGGCAGACAACCATATTATCTGATCACAACGCATGAAGGAACAAAGAATCAAGACTATTCTATATCTACGCACAAAGTTCAAGCTCAAGGAGAGTAAAGACCTAATCAAGTGGAGCGTCATTTGAATGACCACCCCTTAGGGGGAGATTGTTAGCCTTAATAGTTTTATTAGAAGTGATGGTCATTCACGTTTAGGAACTTTGTAACGTGTGTTAGATATCGTGATAGAATAGTCAACGGGCTCGTGGATTGGGCTAAGCTAATTGGTTAATCTTTAGGGTATGTTAGCCGTTTATAAGCTTAAGTATCCCAAGCCCAATCCAAGTCCAACGAATCCCATAGGAAAGCCTTTTAGGTTTTCATGTATTCCACCAATAAATACCCCTCAAATGGTCATTTAAGGGGTGTGCTTGAAAGTGTGTGTGTGTGTGTGTATTTTCTCTCTCAAGGAATATACAACTTATTGTGTTTATCTTTATCCTCTACACATACACGATTTTAGATCATTCAAGGCACCATCTTTCTCATCTTATTTCTAAGCTTTGTTTGTGTTTGTGTTTCACGTTTTATACGCGTAACTTGGGTTACGTGTGTTGGGTTTGCTTGGTAAAGTGATAAGGTTGATATATCTTAGGTCCTAACATTCTTTATATCCACGGAATCGTGATAACATATACTAATATATTTTTGATAAGTCGACACATTTAACAACGCTTAAGACTCATTTTTGACTCGTAAAAAGTCGAGACAGCATGCTGAATTTTCTGAAACATATAGTTTTCGTCGTCAAACTTCAAAAATTCATAACTTCTTCGTTATAACTCCGTTTTAACCCGTTCAAGCGGCCACGTTTTCGTTTTAAAGTATATTTTCCAAATATCTAGCCCAAAATATTTTGCTTACTGTCTAAAATTCCAGATTTCACAGAAAAGGTCAGACCCTTTAGAAAACTTGTCGAAATGAGTTTTTCTTGCGCCAAACATATTCCAACCAATTCAAAACAACTCCGAAGCTATTATAATCCTACCATACACCTTCTTAGGGTGTCATGGGTTCCTAGACATCACCAAGAGTGATATATTACAAGGAGTAATTATAGGATGACATAAATATATATATAACTCTTAAAAACATGTAAAAGTGGTATAAACATCCATGAGAGTTGCATGTTTTCTCAAGTTAAATGAAATGAACATAACAATGAATATGAAATATGATCATGAATATGAAATGCTTACTAGTTACTTGATGAAGTTTATGAACAAAGGATTTTTCCTAATCACCCAAGGTTTTTATTGCAAAACCTTAATCAAGAGTGATACTAGAGTGTTAAAAACTTGTCTAGAAAAATTTTGGATGATCTTCTCCTATGTCCTTGTGCTTGCCGGTTCTAGAGAGAAGAGAGGAAGGAAAATGATCTTTTGCCTTGTGATAATAATGAAGTGAATGTTTTAAGTATAATATGATATACATGAGTAGAGATATTTTGCATCTAAATGACTCACCCCTTGTGGTGGTCGACATGTATGAAAGAAAAAAAATAATGAATCACTTACTTGTATAATATGATGTATAAGTATAATTATATGTAAGTTACTTGAAGACATGTGGTAAATTGTATACACATTTGAATATTTAGGGTAGCGTTAGATAAAAATAAATTTTAACGGGTCAAGATAAAATATATTGAGGTCATAAAAATTATAAAAACACATTTCTTGTAAAATTTGAGTGAAATAATAATTATCGTGTAGTATTTAAGAAAACCGTCGCAATTATATAAATATAACAATTTATATACGAAATAAATTGACAACATCGGGTAAATTAATAATATAATTTTTATAGTCTTAAAATGAGTATAAAAATATATTAGGAATATTTTTGGAAGTGTCGGATCAAATGTTCAAAATAATGTTTACGCGATAGCGTTAATTTAATAGGAAAATAAACGTTGAATGAAAAATGCAAAACCATGCATGAACTAATATGATGACGATGATGCTAATGATATGTAGACTAAACCTAGTCTATATGAAATGTCCTTGATGATATGTTCATGAATTTGCAGCTAAACCATTAAGGTTATGCGAATTTGATACTCGTAAACATAGTTTACGATAAATGATGAAATAGTGAAACTTTTAAAGTTTGTAAAATGACCTGAAATTACGAGTTGTCACAAACATGAATGGAATGTTTAACACTAATGGACCCATGAACAAATGGGGACCAAACTTTTGAGTATATTATTGTTTTAGGTGTGCTTAAAGGTCGACCTAGACCCCGATGAATGGGTCAAGGATAGCGGGTGCACGAGGCACATGACCGGCAATAGTGATCTATTCTCCACATATGAATCCATAAATGGAGGTAATGTGGTGTTTGGAAATAGCAAAAGTAGAATCATCGGTAAATGTACGATTTCTAACAAATCTCTAACCATTAACGATGTGTGTCACGTAGAAAACCTAAACTTTAACCTCTTAAGTATAGGACAAATACGTGATAAAAAGTGCAATGTACTTTTACCGAAACCGGTAGTAAGATACTAAAAAATGGCATAACCATAAGAAGAGGAATTAGGAAACATGGAGTCTATGTCATTAAAATCGGTAATGAACCTAAAGACAAACTATGTCTTACCTCTAAGGATGATACTTCGACCTTATGGCATCGAAGATTGGGTCAAGCCAACATGCTACTTCTTCAATCGCTATCATCCAAAGATCTAGTAAGAGACCTACCTAAGTTAAAATATGAACATCATTTTGTGATGCTTGTAATGTAGGAAAACAAGCTCATTCTAGTCATAAAACTAAAAACATGGTGTCTACAACTAGGTGTCTAGAATTACTACATATGGATTTATTTGGTCCATCCGCTATCCAAAGTTATGGAGGCAACTACTACACTTTGGTCATAGTGGATGACTATTCTAGGTATACATGGACAAAATTCTTAAAGAACAAAACGAAAACCTTTAATTATTTTGAAATATTAAGCAAAAAGATCCAAAGACAACTAGGAAGTCCCATAGTGTCTATTAGGACGGATCATGGTAGGGAATTCGATAATGAAGTGCAATTCGGAGCTTTTTGTGACGCTAATGGTATTACTCACAACTTCTCGGCTCCACGCACTCCACAATCGAAAGGGGTAGTAGAAAGAAAGAATAGAACCCTACAAGAAATGAGTCGAACCATGCTTAATGAACAATCCATACCTCAAGAGTTTTGGTGTAATGCCGCTTGATACTTCAACGTACATACTCAATCGAGTCTTAATTAGACCAATCTTAGGAAAAACTCCATATGAGTTACTTCGAGGCAAAAAGCCAACGTTAAATCACTTTAGAGTCTTTTGTAGTAAATTTTTTATTCTTAACACTAAAGATTACCTTACAAAATTTGATCCTAAATCAACCGAAGGTATCTTTTTAAGTTACTCGCCAAATAGCAAAGCTTACGTCATATTAAACAAAGAAACAATGAAGGTAGAAGAGTCATTAAATATAAAATTTGATGAAAGTCCACCCAAACCCTCTCCACCTCTTGTCGATGACGAGATTATAGAAAGTGAAGCTATAGTAATAAAGAAAAAGATAAGTGAAGAAGAAGAACCTCTAAGTGATGAAATAATAAACATTAAAGAGTCCAAAGATCACCCCGTAGATAAAGTCATAGGAAAACTAAACGAACGAACATTAAGGTCTCAAGTTCAAAACCAAAGTAGCTTGTTTTGTTTCGTTTCAACCTTAGAACCTAAGAATACACAAGAAGCCATTAAAGATGAGAGTTGGGTAATGGCTATGCAAGAAGAACTAAATCAATTTGTTTCTAATGATGTTTGGACACTTGTCCCTCCACCTAGTAATCAAACCATAATAGGAACCAAATGGGTTTATAAAAACAAATTAGATGCAAACGGAGTAGTGTCTAGAAACAAGGCTAGACTCGTTGCTCAAGGGTATAACCAACAAGAGGGAATAGACTTTGATGAGACCTACGCCCTCGTGGCTAGATTAGAGTCTATAAGAATACTTCTTGCATATGCTTGTGCTAATGATCTAAAGCTTTATCAAATGGATGTCAAAAGCGCTTTTCTAAATGGTTTCATTAATGAAGAAGTATATGTAGCTCAACCTCCAGGCTTCATTGATTTTGAAAACCCAAACATGTGTATAAATTAAAGAAAGCCCTTTACGGTCTTAAACAAGCTCCAAAAGCTTGGTATGATAGACTCAAGTCATTTCTAGTTAAACACAACTATACCATGGGGTTAGTTGACAACACACTTTTACTAAGAAAAGAGAGTCACATATAATCATAGTACAAATATATGTAGATGATATTATATTCGGATCCACTTGTCAAGACATGTGTGATGATTTCTCTAAGATCATGCATGACGAGTTCGAGATGAGTATGATGGGAGAACTTAGTTTCTTTCTTGGTCTACAAATAAAACAAGTAGAAGATGGTATCTTCTTCAATCAATCTAAATACATCAAGGAGATGTTAAAGAAATTCGGTCTAGAAGAGTCAAAACCAATTAGGACTCCAATGTCATCCGACACCAAACTCACAAAAGATGAAGACGGTGAATCCGTAGATAATACTAAATATCGTGGCATGATATGTAGTCTTTTCTACCTCACGGCAAGTAGGCCGGATATCATGTTTAGTGTTTGCTTATGTGCTAGGTTTCAAGAAGACCCTAAAACATCACACCTAGAAGCCGTAAAAAGGATATTTAGATATATTAAGGGTACAACACAATTAGTATTATGGTATCCTAAGAGAAGGGCACGAATGGAGTAGAAACAATTGTATATGCAGATTCGACCATGCAGTGATTACGTTGATAGAAAAAGTACAAGTGGGGTATGTACTTTTATGGGATGTTGTTTAACATCTTGGTTTTCAAAGAAACAAACGACACTTGCAATATCAACAACCGAAGCCGAGTACGTCTCCGCCGGCAAAGCATGCCAACAAGCACTATGGATGAAACAAGCGTTAGTCGACTACGACATTCATCTAAGCGACATAGCCATCCTATGTGACAACAAAGGTGCCATCGACTTAAGCAAAAATCCGGTATTGCATTCTCGCACAAAGCATATAGAGATTCGTCATCACTTCCTAAGAGACAATGTTCAAAAGGGGAACATCTCTATTGAGAAGGTAGCATCCGAAGACAACATAGCCGACGTCCCCACCAAACCGTTGAAGCGGGAACAATTCAACCTACTTCGTCTTGGTCTTGGTCTAATGGAACAAACGTCGTAACTTATTTGACTCTACAAGGTATGTAAACACTAGTCTTCTTCTTTCTGAGTCTAGGATTTCTATTTCATGCACAACTCACAAACAATACGGGAATTTTCAAAACCCAAGATAAGTTTTCCACTTATAGTTTTCTTATATTTTTTTACATACACATTTTCAAAGAAAACCTCTTTTCAAAATGTTTTCTAAAAGGATGATACCTTCCCGTATCAATTTCACAAAAGCAATTTCTCACGACTAGAACAAATCAATTTTTCATTAATAATACAAAGTAAAAACCCATTTTCATTGCATCTCATGTCTTTTGAATGCTAAAGGGGACACATAACTAATATGTGTTTTCGGGTACATTCATTTAAGCAAAAATGAATTAGGAGCATTGATAACACTAAATTATGTACTTATGTACTAAATATGTGTTTTCGAGTTATCTCAATAGGATGTTTTTCTACTTCTAGTTTATTTTTCGTTTTCTTTTTAGAAGTCGAGATAACCGTAACTCCAAATAGTTTGCATATAGGCACACAATAGACAAAATATTTTCAAAAAGAAATTTTTTGTGCTGCCTGAATCACCAGACCCATGGATCCCAGCCTTCATGCTGGACGGATCCCTCAAGGGAAGGATCCGTGGGATCCGTGAAACAGAAGCTGTTTTTACCTTCTATTTTTTCACTTTGGATGAAAAATCCACATTTGTTTCATTTTTTGTAGTATGCTCTTTAATGCTTGTGTTCTCATGATCACATGCCTTGAATTCATATCTAATAATTACATTTTAATCCACATTTTGGGTCAAGCATTCATTACAATGCCTTGTTTTTCTATATATAGAACTCCCAAAATGCTTGCATAATCCATCTCATCCTCATAACCACAATACACCATGTCATCCAAAAACCCTTTAGATAAATCACCTAGTACAAACAATCATCTTCATGATACCCAAACCTTTGTGCTACCACCATCCAAAATATCACAATCAAACTCTAGGATATCCGCACGGATTAATATCCGATCTTGTTGTTTAGCAAAACCAACCTCAAATGGTTCATCCTCAACAAATAACTCACCACAAGATGCTTCCATAACAGCACCTCCCTCATCACCAACAAGTACACCAACTTCATCACCACCTAAAGTCACTCTTTTGGAACTCCTTAAGACTCCAACAAGATCTAAACAACCTAAACAAAAAGAAATAGTCTTTTCAACACCCCCACATCTCCAAATACTATTTTTCAAGATCTTGAAACATCACCACCATTAGCTCCCATCATATTACAAGAACATCTAGGTTCTTTTCCACAACCATTTACAAACATTCCGGATGTTGATCCATATTTTCCTATTTTTCCACCACATCTTCCGCATAACTCAAATCAAAACAACCCGGAAAACTTCCGCACTTATTACCCACATCATTTAGATTGTGAACATTGCCAATCCACTAGGGAAATCGCAATAGAAGTTAGGGAAGAAATGTGATTCATACTCAACCTTATCCTTGATCGCATCAATACCATCACTCATCAAAACCTCCATCCATAATCTTATGCAAGCATGGAAGGAATCACTACTACTAGTTTCAATTTTTAGTATTCTTTTTCTTTTGAAGTCATTTTCAAGAACAAGTCTTGTTCTTATTTTTACATGCTTGTAGTTGGCATAAATACCACTACACTTTGTTGTTTTATTACAAGGCCTTGTTTACATACCTTGGCTCCCAATCTTGATTCTCGGCAATCACAAGATTATTTAAGCATGTTACTAACCTTTCTTTTTGTAGGATTTTTATTTTTCTTCACTTGACGCCCCAAGCAAGGGGGAGCTACCGTCAAAGGGGAGTTAGAAATACATGGACTACTTTTTCCACACTTTTATGTTTATTTCTTCCAAGGGTTTACTTTTTGTTTCGACAAAAAGGGGGAGAAGAAGTAAAACTTATGGGCTTTCAAAACTTACATCTATTCTTAAGTTTTACTCATCATAACATTATGTTTTGTCATCAACAAAAAGGGGGAGATTGTTAATACAAATAAACCGTAAAAATGTTTATTAATATTTTACGATCTCTTTGTGTTTTGTTGATAACAAATATAATGTTATGTTAAGTATAATTATAAGGATACATGTTATTTTTGTAAAGCATTTACATATAGCCACTTAAATACAAAAATGTAATAATTAAGCATTTGTTGTAATAGTTTATTAGGATGGGTAAAAACTATAACCCATGGATCATAACCCATACCCAAGTTGGCTGGATGCAATGTATACTTAGATACATCGAATCTAAAGAAAACCCATGGACCAACCCATAACCCATGACCCATAACCAAAAAAACCCATGGGCAAAGAGGAGCGTTCCACGGATCCCTATGATTACACTAGACGGATCCCAAGTGGAAAGGATCCGTGGGATCCGGGGAACAGTGAAGATTTTTGCCTATAAATAGAGAGCCATTTCTTCATTCTAACTCACCCCTCTTCTTACTAAATCTCTCATACACTCTCATTCTCTTCTAACATATAGATCACTTGATCTAGAGAGTTGTTCTTCTTTCTTTCTATTTGTGATCCTTATATAGGTCCTTCTTTAAGGCGAGATCACGAGCATTCTACAAGTCATCCAAGCAAGGGGTCCTTGATTGATTTGTCACTCCGCAAGATTTTTGTAGTGAAGATCTTGTATTTGATATTTCACATACTTGTTGTGTAATAGTCGTGTTGGTTTGGTCCACCGTGCTACGGACTCGGTATTTAGCTTTGTACCGAAAAAAGTGTAAGCAACGTTGTGAAGGCTTCTCCGCCAAGTGAAGGAGTTTGTTGACATAGTGCTTGAACTCTCGAGTAGGTGACTCAGGGAGTGGAGTAGGGCAAGGAAGGTGTCCTTGTAGCCGAACCACTATACATCGGTTGTGTCTTTTTTTTCCCTTCGCTTTACTTTATTTACTTGCTTTATTATTAGATCTATACTTTCTCTACATCCATAATATCTCACATATTAACGAATCTAAAAGTTTTTGAAACTAACATAAAATCGGCAAAACTATTCAACCCCCCCCCCCCCCCCCCCCCCCCCTTTTAGTTTTCCACAATGCATGTAAAAGCCAAACCTCATTCTAAGCCTAACTCCTAACAAAAAATTAAGATAAGGAGCTCCAATCATAAGATGACATGTGTCACTTCTTAACAAACTCCAAGCCTAACTCCTAACCACTTAAAAGTAAGATAAGGAGCTCCAATTATAAAGTGACATGTGTCACTTCTCAACTAAAAATTCATCTTTATTTTCAAATTGAAATATCTTTTTATCTACTTATTTTTTTTATAATCTAATTTCATCATATTTTCTAAAATTTTATGCTCTTTAATTCAACATTCATTTTGATATGTTTTTATGAGTTTTTAGTTTTTATATTTTTAGTGGGTTTATTTTATTTTAATTCAAATTTTTACAACTTTAACCTTTATTTTAATCAATACAATCTTGATTCGTCAAAATCATATACTTTTGGGGTAGTGTTTGACGTGTAAGAGATTGCGTGGGTATTTCTATATACGGGAATAATGATGTCACGGGAAAGCTACGGGTAACCCAAACAAACACATACAACCAACACATATACATTCGAAATGTTGTGAAACGAATTCACTAAACGGCTAAGCAAACACATATAACTATACTTATCGCCGCCGCTGTGCGCGGGTATCCGACTAGTATTTTATTAAAATGTCTTTTTTAATCCCAACCATTAGATCAAAGAGAATAATGAAGGGTGAGGATCATGCTATTTGATCTTTGAAAACAATTTGATCTACAATGAACCAAACTCCGATTTTATTTTATTTTTTGTATTTTATATAATACATTGGTTATTAATATTAAATTCAATTTATAAAAATCAAAATTAAACACTAGTTTTTGAGATATCAAATAAGTAGAAGTGACTTGAACTTCAAATTTAGAAAAACGAATATTTATATTATTGTTTTTTGCATTAAATTTAAAAAAATGAATGTTTTAAACTTAAATCTCCGATCGATACTCAGGTATTGTAAAACCCACGCAACATTTGTCATCCCTATATATACCACCGTTTATTATCTTTTTCACATATCATATCCTCAACTTTCACAATCGTAAATCGTAAGTTCTCTTTGTTTTTCACCTTTGTTCTTGTGTTTTTTGTTTTGGATTTGAATGTGGGCAGAACCACCTAATGCATATTCTTTTATTTTCTTTCATCATAAGTACCAACTTGAATACTTATATTTGTAGGTGAATCTTGTCATCTTGTTTTTCATTCTTTTACCACCAAAATCTTGTGTGATTTTTTATTAGTTTTCTTTTTTTATGGTTGTGTCGATTGCTAAGCTAGCTAGGATTTGTAATGCATGGCTTCTATTATTTGTGTTTAGCCTACTAATGTTTGCTGATTACTGTAAAGGGGTAGAAAATCTAATTATGTTGCTTTTTAAATTTGGTTCGATTTATTAATTATAGAACTTGAAAACTAATATAGTGACCTCAAAAGTTGGATTGGTATATGTTGGTCAACTCTAGCTAATCTTTAATTTTATTTGTCTTTCAGAAACAATTGACATAGTAATTCAAGTTAGTAAGGCAATGGCGATACTTTCACTATGCGTTTTCATGATTCTTGTCATATGTTGCTGTGCAACTTTTGCTGAATGTATGACCATGAAGTACAAAGACCCGACTCAACCACTACATATTCAGATAAATGACTTGATGCTCAGAATGACATTAGAAGAAAAGATCGGTCAAATGATACAAATTGATAAATCAGCTGCTACACCCGATGTAATGAAGAACCACTTTATAGGTGAGTTGCAAGTTTACTATCTTATTTCTTTGTATTCAAATACTTCAAGATTCATATAACTATATAAGGATTATAAATTTATAATTCTAATTAATGGGTTTTGACATATCGACAGGGAGTTTATTGAGTGGTGGAGGGATTAATATGGTTAACGAGTTTCAAAAAGGATCGTTGTCTACTCGTTTGGCGATACCGATGATGCATGGGAATGCTGATGTTAATGGCAATAGTAATGCTTTTGGAGCCACCATTTTCCTGCAGAATGTTGCCCTTGAAGAAACAAGGTAAATAATCATATGTAGTTTTATACTAGTCTTTAATTTTCTTTAGCCAAGTTTTTGATCTATATTTCTGTCTTTTTTGCTCTAGTATCTTACTAGAGAGTATATATAATGAAAAGCTGTTAAAAAAAAAAGAAGTTTTTGCTATATAATAAGGTGATGATAATCAGATAAATTTCTAGTTTGTCAAAATTTGATTATCTAAGGATTTACTGGTTACTAATTCACAATAAATTAAAATCCAATAATCAACGGACAATCACGTTCACATTGTCATGCTAAAACAGTACATTTGATAGATGAATGTTTTTTTTCTTATTAGAGTTTTATTTATTTATTTATTTATTTTTTCTGGAAACCTTGAACAGAGACCCTGAATTGGCGAAAAAGAAAATCGGTGCTCCGTGCTATGACGTGATACGAAACGGGATTGCAACCATCAAGGTTTCTTATGCTAGCTGGAATGGAGTAAAAAGCATCAAAATAAAGAACTTATAACAGGACTTCTTAAGAACAAACTCAAATTCAAAGTAAATTTCTCAGCCTTCTATTATTCTCAACCTTTAAGTTTCATTATAAATGTACTTACATTTTTTCGTAAATGTTTTTCAGGGATTTGTGATCTCAGATTTTATGGGCATTGACATGATTACGGGTCCAACACATGCCGATTACGCTTACTTGAATGAACAACGTGTTGGTGCTGGCATAGACATGGTATGTTGGCTAGCTTTAATACACTATATCAAAAAATTAACAAAGTCAATTTTGTTTTGGTTGGGTGTGGTTTCTTACTTTGTAAAATTGTTGCAGATCATGATTGGAAACAACTACAAAGAATTCATTGATGGATTAACGTCCCTTGTGAAGAACAAAGTCATCCCAATAAGACGAATTAATGATGCAGTTAGGAGGATCTTACGCGTGAAGTTCATCTTGGGCTTGTTTGAAAACCCGTTAAATAATGATCTAAGTAATGCAGAAAACCTTGGAGAGCAGATTGAAAGACAGAATCAACAAGATATGGCTATGCAAGCTATGTGTATTGACCAGTCGATGATTCCATTACGCAAAAGAACGGCGAGAATCTTGGTTGCGCCAACTTATGCTGATAACAACGGGAATCCTTGTGGTAGATGAATGATTGAATAACATGGAAAAAGTTATATTACAAAAGGTATGCATATCTTTTGTTACCATTCTGTAATAGACATAACTTATTGATTTTCTATATACAATAATTATCTTTATTAATGTTAACAGGCACGACCAACTAATCTGCTATAGAAGACACTGAATCCAACAACTGAAGCTGTCTACGCTGTCTATGTTTGTATCCGCGCTCAAGAACTGCTCAACCTATTGGCACAACAAGTTAGAAATGTGCAATCAAGGGAAAAGAGAAAAAGGGAATTAGTATGGTGCTGCTCGAAAATGGTGTTAAGATTGGTGAACTTTAGACTAGTGAGTCATAAAAGATGGGACTACTCGTCTCAAGTAATGTTGGTAGTTGTCGTGATTGTTTTTGAAGTGGGATACCTGGAGGAAAAACCCTACTTACATTATTTTGTAATTTCCTCTATCTTTTCCCTGGGGCTTGTATGGGCCTGCATAAAAAACACTCCGGAGTGAAAACCGGTGGCTCGGCCTCCGTGAGTGGGGATTTTTCTCTTGTCTCGGTTCTCTGTAATTGGCAAAAGTTTTTTCATCCTTTTTGCAGTTCTCGCAGTTAAAGCCTTGGGAGGAATCTAGATTGTGTAGCTTTGTTTATTTCTAGATTGTATATGTACTCTTTAGCTTCTAATGTCTTGCTAGTAGCCTTTTTCTTAATATATTTCTGCCGTTAAAAAAAAACTTAAAGTCTATTAGAATTGATCCGTATATTTGTTATTTTGTTCTGTTTCTTGGACTGAATAGTCTAGTGTATCAAGGTAGTTGTCCTTGTGTTGGCCCGTTTTTCTGGATCTATAATCAAAATGTACGAAAAAATACAAGAAACAATTGAATCTTAAAAAGTTTTCTATATCAGTCATAAAAATCTGTTTGAATACAATTGCTATCTATTTATACATTTCGAAAGGGTACAATGAAAAGTTGTGTTGGTTCAAGAGAGCCAACATATGTGTCGGTTGATGGCATAACTGCCATATAATAGTTATTGTGTAACTGTCATATAACTGCATGTGTTTGACTTTCTTCTTTGACTTTGGGTTGACCGGGTCATATGGGGTGTTGACTTAGGTCGATTGGGATTAACCCAATATTCTCCCCATTAATCACAATCGCTGCGACGTAGGTCTTTAAGTCTTCTTGATTCATCTTCTAGTTAAATCCACCATCTGAGCTTTTAATTTCTTGTAGTGCTTGTGATCATCCTTATATTCAGGTAGATCAATTTTCCTTCGGTTACTTCCACCTTTTCTGCTGTGATCTTCATTACGTCCATGTTGATCATATTTTTTCTGGTTATTTCCACCTTTATTGTTGTGATCTTCCTTAAGTCTAGGTTGATCATGTTCTTCTGGTTATTTCCACCTTCATTGTTGTGATCTTCCTTAATTCCGGGCTGATCATATTTTTCTGGTTATTTCCACCTTCATTGTTGTGATCTTCCTTAATTCCGGATTGATCATATTTTTCTGGTGCTTCTTCAACAGTTGCCATAAGCAATGTTGGTTCTAAATCTTCTTCAATGAGATTAGATTGTTCTTCTTTCTTTGATGGACATTTGTTTGCAAAATGCCCATACTCCTTGCATCTAAAAAACATCACCTTACTCTTATCATGAGTAAATTTATTTGAGTTGCTGTTTGATTCTGTAAGGTTCCCAAATATGCAACACAAGTAACAATAGAAGAAATAGAGAGGAGATGAGATCGGTTGAACAAGTATCCAAACACACACACACACGATATACTAGAACGGTTAAGTGTAGAGAGTGAGTGAAAGAAATAAATTGAACAACCAACCCTCAAGTGAGGGTTTACATGAGGTATTTATAGGAGGGAAGCTAGGGCAACACTCCTAGTTCCCATCATTTTCCTTATTGGGCTAGGCCTAGGCTTATGGGCCTTCTACATAAGCCTAAGGCTAATTACTAACATAAAGGCCATATTAAGCTAACTATTACATATAAATTACTAACACTTGAATTAAGGTTTAGGAGTGATTCCAACAATCTCCCCCTCAAGTGTTGGTGATGAATACAAACGGTGAAAGTGCTGATGTAATAGTAGCTTTGACGTCTTCTGACATTCTTCTTTCTTGTGAGATGAATTGCCTTGATTCGAACAATCTCCCCAGTGTAGAGAAATTGTTTTCTTTAAACAGTTCTGCTTTGACGTCATCATAATCTTTTTTCTTTGATCATTGTTCTTTGTGATGGTAGTGATAGTATGTTGTTGTTGTCTGCATCAAGTCTGCCTCAGGTCTGCTTCGCTGCTCCAGTGTCTCCACGTCATTCTTCAACATGCTCACACGCTCTTTAACGTTGGATTTCAGTACTGATGAAGTTCTTTAAGTCTTTAACTTTGTAGATTCTTTGGTTTGACGAAGAATCAATCTGACTTTTGTGTTGCTTTTAGTTAGAACTTCCATTAGTGATGATGTTGGCATGAGCATGTGAAGATTCTGCATGATCAGTCCACTCCAGAGCTTCCATAAGAAGTAAACATAAGAAAGGTTAGTAATAAGCGGATACCGGCACTTACAAGTTCGAACTTCGAGAGTGTTAACTACATAGTGTGAAAACACAACTCTAATTCTCACAAAGGCCGTTCCTGAACCGGAGTCCCACAAGTGAGATAACGCGATGTACCGAAGTACATCTACGGTTCAAATGAGTCGCTGAGGTACACCGAAGCATCACCTCACGACTGTAGACCATTTGAGACACATTAAGCGTAATCCACGGGGAGTTACCGAAGTGACCTGTTGTCAGGGCTGTTTGATGTTGACCCTGGCAGGAGTTTCCATTCAATCACTGAGGATCACAATTGTGAACCTCTCATAAATGTTCTCGACAGATTGCTAAGATCTGTGAAGGACTCGATAACGTACCACTGATGTTCTTATTGTTGAACACCAAGTGATGAAATGTCAAGTGTACCTATGAGATCTTTTGATGAATCTCGTGGCTCTAGACTCAATAGTGCGTTTTGGTTTTCCTGAGCGGAGACTAAGGAGAGGGTCTCCTTCTTCAATACCAGCGATCTCTAAGAGAAAGCCGATAGATTACGTAGGGTTCCCTGTGAGAATGAAACAAGCTTCTGTTGAGAGAAACTTGAGTGTCTAAGAAGGTTTAGTGCATGCGTCACTGGGTCCATGACGACTTTTAATCTTCAATACCAGTGTCATTAAGTGACAACCAGTAGCATATGAATTGAACCCGGTGTCTGCCCTAGGTTGAATAATTTGGAGGGCTATTTACTTTCACCCTTTTCTTTGCATTTCTTTTTAATTCTTCAACTCATTCTTTCTCCGATTCTCATTTTCTCCTTTTTACAATCATACCTAAGGACTTCTAGTTCTAACTATTGGTAGTGTCCTTGGGTAGATCCCTCCGGCTCTGGCGGATCATAGGACGGTTATTCATAACCTTAATCTCCTTATAACTCCATTGCCATAAAACCATTTTCAAGAAAATCTCTCGTAGTGTTTGTGAATGAAAACATTTTGTACCACTGTGAGAGTTTTATCTTTTAGCATAAATACTCCCCCTCAACATGTGCTTAAGAGTATTGACAGAAATCTGCACAGTGAGGAAAGAGCTCGCACTTTTGAAATGATCGACTCAAGATAGACAATTCCTTGCGACACACGGTTACGTTGAATAGTTAAAGAGTTACATTGTCAGCTTTTAGGTGACAACTAGTTCTAATAACTATCTTGAAGGTGTGGACAAACCTCGAAAGGTTGTCAAACCCGTCAAAGATCATGTCTACCAGTAATTTTTCGAATGGTACATTCTACTCGGACAAGTCCTTTGCGAGACACGTTTACATCACTAACGAACTGGCTTGAAATTATTACCCGTCCAGGACAAGTCTTTTCGAGTTACTAACAGTTAAGATCTCGTCAATTCGTTGGTTAAGTCTATAGCACAAAGATTCATTTGCAGTTACACAACATATTTCTTATCACATAAATTTTCTCCCCCTCAAAAATGGCATATAAGTGTTATTTTTGAAGAAATGTTGAGAATAAATATGACCATTTTGAGTTTTGTGGGAAGATGACCACTGTGAACAATTAGTGAACAAAGTTTTAAAGTTAAATACTCCCCCTCAACAAGTGATATAAACGGTTAAGGTTTTGAAAATCATAAGGGGAAGTACTTGTTCTTTTGAGCAAAACCTTTAAAAGTGAAAGGTTTGATAGGTTTTACTCAAAAGTAAGAAGCTTTCGCTTCTTTTATAAGGATTGTGGCACTGAAGCGTACCACAGGGTCCTTTATTTACAAGAGCGGGTTGTACACTGTAATATGTGCACAAGCCATTAACATATTTAATGACACATCCAAAATAAAATGAAATAGAAGCAGTTCAAGGGGTACCAGGAAGTCCGTCAATGTTTCCAGGAATGCGAACTGGGCGTTGATAGCCGGCGAGAGCAATCCTAGGACGACCACCTATAAAGCTTTCCAGTGTTCTGAACTGATCCCTCCGATACAACCTTTCATCAATCATGGTGATGATCCTCTTCACATCCCTTCTTTCCTTAGAATTCCATCGCTTTTTTGACCCAATTCCTTCATGAATATCCTTTAACCTATAAGCTAATCCGTCCCTAACCTTCTTCAATGTGTGTTTCACTAAGGTAAACCACTCCGAATGGTTTGCTGATGAGTGTGTATTGTGAAAGTTGATTGATGTCGAGAAGATCTAGCTGAGGTGGAGTGAAGTTGACACGGGTCTGATATGATTCAACTGCGAGCTGGAGATCTTCTACACGTTCTTTGATGACTATGCGTCTGATGAAGATAAGCAAGGATTTGATGAATTCACATTGTACTTCAGTCAAAAATTGTCTCATGCAACCCTGTACTTTGGCAAGGTACATGTCTTCAATGTCGTTGAGAGACAAATTCTCAAAGTCCGCTTCAGAGAATGCATAATCTCTTTCGTCTTTCCTTTTGACCATAATATTCTTGAGAAAAGTGTAGTCCCATTTGGACGAAAGGTCAACACGTTTGATGGCAACTATATTCTTAGTACTGAACACTTCATGTTGAGACTTCTGAACCTGGCAGCTTCTGTAGTAGATTCTTCGGCATTTCGGCCAATGGTGAATCCCATACAGTGCATCACGGTCATACTCTTCCACATTGTTGGAGAACATGTGGCTAGCTCTTTCCTGATGTAGCGTATTTCCTTGAACCATCGCCACCGTGAAGAAGAAATTCCAAGTCTTTGTTGAAGAAATATCTGAATGGAATCCTAGGCTGATCAGGTTGGCCAATTGTTGGTAGAGGTTTGGACCAGTCGGTGTAATATGGAGGATTGTCCCGTTTGGTGAAGTCGATGTTTGCTTCTGGGTTGAGCCAATCCATGTTGTTAGACATGGCTCGTGCTATATTATCGAGGTGATACTCAACTTCAATAGCACTTTCCGAGCTGTCTTTGAGCAGTTGAAATGCTTCATTCTTGATTCGCTTCAACTCGGATTTCGTCATCTTTTTCACACGGAATTTCTCTTGCAAGAACTTAGCGTGCTCCAATGTACTACCGTCTTCCAGAGCTTGACCTTCAGGTGGGTAGGGAGTAGAATTAACAAGTGTAGAAAACCAGTCGTATTCATCGGTGTCATCTTCATCTAGCCATGATACGACGTCAGCCTTAGGCGCCTTCTTCTTCTTTTTCTGAGGCCTAGATGAAGATTCTGGTTTCTTAACTTTGTCGGAAGAGGCGGGTTGTTGTTGGGGCTCATGGACTTCTTCATCTTCACCACCCGTATACTCAAAGTGATCACTGGTTTTCTGAGTCTGGGGTGGTAACTCAGAATCCTGAGGTTTTTCAGTTGAAGAGCGAGGAGGGGATCTTTGTTGAGCTGGAGTCCTTTGAGGTGGAGGCTGCATTGAGTACTGAATGGAGGATGATTCACCAGACTTCTTCGTGCGTTTGGGCTCTTTATCCTTATCCTGATCTTTGTCTTCGTCGTCTCTTGAACATTTAGGCCTTACAGCTTCTTCTCTGTATGCTGACCTGAGTTGGTATTCCAGCAATGCTTCAAACAATTTAGCTTCGTGGGAGGCAAACGTTGCAGAGCGTTTCGACATTTGAGCTACTAGCCGGTTCACCAATTCATCATCTGAGAAGATTGTGAGTTGAACTGGATTGATGCTCAAATTCATTGGAGTTGATTTCATGGCTTGCTTGGCTAGATGTAAGAGATTCGGATAAAGTTGTCTGGTATACATCTCCTTTGTCAGTTTAGGGACGACCTCCATGAGGAACTTGTGAGAGTATCCTTTGATCATCTCGTCCATGATCCCTTGAAGATCATCTTTCATGAGCTTCTGGACATACTCCCTTTCAACTTTCATCTTGTCATTCTCATCATGAAGATACGTTATCTGATCAGTGAGAAAATTCAGCTTTTTATAGAGTATGTCTTTCTTTCTGACCTGCTTGACAGCTTTGACGATTCGAGTCTTTACATGAGAGATCCAAGATGCAGTTGGCTTCTTCACTGATCTGGATGAGGATTTGGTTGTTCTTTTTGATGGTGGTGGTGAAGAGTGAGAAGATGAATCTGATGATGATGAGATGTGAGGAGACTCGGGGTCCTTAGGAGGTTCCGAGGTTTTCTCCTTGGGATGTGTTGGACTGTCTAGAAGAATCTTATCATAATCAGCGTCATCATCTTGTCCAGACTTAGTCGTATCATCAGCCTTTGTTTCATCGCCAGAAGTCTTTTCAGTCTTTTCCTTTTCTGGTTCTTCAAAGTTATACTCAAGAGTGTCCTCCACACGTGTTTGTTGTTGTACCAAAGTGGTGGAACCAGATCCCTTATCGGGTCGATTAACCGCATCGGGATTTGGTGTAGGTTGAACTCCACCACTTGACCCTCCGGGTCCACCCATTTGATTCTTAGCAAATTCTTTTGCCACGTGTTGGAGTCTAAGGAATTTGAACTTTTTCTTGTAATCAGTTTCTAGTGGCTCTTCATCTGAGCTTTCTTCATAAGGCACAAGTACTGGAGTCTTCCCTTTTCCTTGGTCAGCTGGAGGACTAGGAGGTTTAGATACCGTTGTAGTGTCATCTTTAGCAGTTTCAAAGTAGAAAGTCTCTTCATCTGATGCAGTACCCTCCGAGTCCTCGTCCATTAGCTTTCTCTGCGGTTCAGGCTTAGGTACGGGAATAGGAACAGCTTCCTTGGTGGGAACTGTCCTCTTTCGTGGAGGATTCCTCCTGGGAAACTTCCTCTGACTCTCAGTGCTTGCAGCACTTCCTGCACTTCCTCTTCTGGTTTTCCTTAAAGGCGTACCAGAAGATTTTTCATCAAGAAATCCAACTTTGTTCTCTTCCACAGCAACCAAATATCTTTTATAAGATTAGAGCTTTTTGAGTTCATCCGTGAGAAGATGATCCGGAAACACATCACCTTGTTTCTTAGTCGTTGACTCCTTAAATCTGACTGTTAGAGTGGGTTCAGTCAACATGTCATGATTGTCGGGGTCATTGATTCTTTGGGGATGTCAGGGTTGTACCCAAGTGCTCTCTGGATCAACAGTTTAGTATATCTGATGTAGGGAATCTTTGAGCCAAGGTTTTTGAGGAATGTCATCATGTCATCCCAAATCAGAGCTTCAACTTCGATGTGCTTCATGTTGATTAGAGCCCAAAAGATTTGCAGTTCCATGAGCTTGGGATGCTCAAAGCCACTGTCACGACCAGAAATGGATTTTGTGATGATGATATAAAGGGTTCTCCAAGGATGAGGAATGTTCTTCAGATCCACATGAGAATGTTTGATGATTACTCCTGAAGCTTCGTCGTACCCAATATCAATCAAGAACTGCAGAACCGTCTCTTCAGTAGGTGCAGCAGAGAATTCAGTTGGTATGATGTGAGGAATGAGGAGAACAGCCCGTAAGTCTGCAGGAGTGATGGTGAGTTGCTTGTGATTAAGCGTCACCGTCACAGCATTTTGACCTTTGACCATCTGCATTGTATTCCAGAATTGATGTATGTAGATTTCCGGAACGAGTGGCAAGTTGGTGAGCATGTTCTGATAGGGATGATTCTTCAGAATATCCACTGCAATGAGACAAGAAGATTCCGGGCAGGTGAGAGTTTCAAAGTCAACTCTGAGATTGTTCTTTCCAATCTTCATTGGATAGCCATGTGGGAAGATATCAACAATGGTGAGGACATTTGGTGCATCCACATTCATTTGAGCGCGACCATGTCGTGATCTGAAATAACATTAGCCAAAAGAACCAACATATCGAAAGACATAATGTTAGTCAACCGAAGGTTTTATTGTCTAATTATTGAATGTGCAATGTCAATGATAGTTACGAGTCCAAAGTCACTTGTTTGTTCAATAGTCCATGACGTCCACGATAAGTTTCCGTGAGTTAGTTAACTTTAAGTTTTAAAGTTTATGTTATCACTTATTTAACACAACATTTTGAACGTTTAAGCTTATTAGTGACATTATTGGTTTCGTGACGCAATGATTTATTTATTTACAAGTTTGCACGCGTAACAATTCATAATGAAGGTTTGATCAAGGCTTATGCGTAGAAATGGTAGCTTATGCGTAAACAGGAGAAATATACACGTAGATGCAGGCTTATGCGTAGGATCACTTGCTACGCTGCGTAAAATATTACGCGTAGGAAAGAGGGACCTTATGCGTAAAGCTACGGCGTGAAAGCATATAAAACCTTACGCTTTAAGGCTTACTCGTAGAGTAGACCTTATGCGTAGAGGGAACACTTGCTAACGCATATCCTTCACGGATATCGCGTAGTCCCTTTGTAGAACCTTAGCGTGGCGCTACGCCAGAAGATTTCTCTTACACATAACTTGCTACGCGTAAGGTGATCCTTATGCGTAGATGGTTAACAACCTTGATTCTCGGAGTTTTACAGAAAGGCTTCCTGAAATAACATCACCATAACATCAATATTAACATTAACATTCATTCTACAAACGGATCATGGCATGAAAGCATATCAAACGATTCTGCGTAGAAAAGTCTTACAGCGTAGACCAAAACCCTAATTGTTCAAGGATTACGCGTAAGATTTTTAGCCATAGGATTTGCACCAAACTATTTCTGGGAGGTCTAAGAAGCATATGGAGTGTGTTTATTCAAGTTTTAACATCGAAAGTGTCAAGAATCAAAAGTACCCAAACCA